>JAEMWC010001212.1:0-122500 GCA_016490735.1 Pachyseris speciosa | reverse complement strand
TAGATGGTCGTCAACATCTCCTCGCTAACACGGACAGTAAACATCCGGGACCTCAAAGGCATGGCTGGGAATTTGTCTGCAAAAAGCGTAAGTTTGAACACTTTTTTGACTAGTTTCCGCCCTCGCAACTTCGATGTTAAGCTAGTGATTTGAGCTAGTGATTTGATAGTCTGAAAGTGTCATAATGACTGGTTTCCGGTGTCAGAAGTGATCACAAAATCGAGCGATAATTTACACAAAAAAAATTCGACAACAATTAGCTGTGATTCTTCGTAGCAATCACGAACGCTGGGTTGAAAACGCTGCTAGATTTCGGCTAAGTCGATGCCACTAATTCCAAAGCTAACTTTGCCGTCAGAAAGAGCGTATTCTAGAGAGATTTGGCCGACTAACGCACCAAAATTCTCATGTCAGAGGTCACGTCAATTTCATGTCTAATTGCAAGACAAATAACATGTATTCTTCGTCTTCCCTTTGACAGAGACTGTAGGCTCATAACGGGCCTAAATGCAAGTCTCCCTTTTGATAAACCGAGGTATTGATAAAGAAAGTTCTAAAACCCCTCAAATTTTCATGAGCCTGGTTTTGAAAAGGTCGGCTATATATATATATATATATATATATATATATATATATATATATATATATATATATATATATATATATATATTATTATTTACTAAAAACAATGAAAACCCAAAGTCTTCTGTTACTTTGCTTTTGCGCTACGCGTTTCACCGCTGTTGCGGCTCTTCAGGCATTGTAATTACAATTATAATGGCTATTGTAATTCTAAGCGCGCGCGAGCAATTAGCGTAATTTCAAATCATTAAGAACGAGTTTATACTTCAAAATAAAAAAACCTCTCTTTGTTCTTTCTCATGCCCTCTGAGGGGTTGAGAATCTTATAAAACGGAAAGATAGTGAGCTGAGGTGTCAATCCCGCAGCACATTCATCAATATGCTTGCTGACTCCTAGCATACGTGTTTGCGGGTCTCTAATTTGCTGTTTATGGACTGTCACTCTATTTCTCAGGACATCACCCGTTTCTCCTATATAATTATGTCCACATCCTGCACATGTTATGACGTAAATCAAGTTCGTTGAGGTGCAGGTAGGTAATAACATGTGCAGGATGTGGACATAATTATATAAGAGAAACGGGTGATGTCCCGGAAGGCCTGGAAGGCCAGGGGGTCGACCCCACGGGGAAGCCAATGACATGTGCATTATTCTGGAGTCTAACTGATTTCTTGCGACAAAAATATATTCCGACTTTCAACCTAAGCCGGCAGTATCGAAGGGAACCGGCTCGTAAAGTTCTATAGATTCAGAAAAGGATTAAGGATTTTTTGGCTGATTTCCGGAAAGACCAGAAGTTGAAGGGATGAATCAAACTTCACACCAGGGTCCTCTCGCTTTCCAATATGGTTGCTTTAAGTTCTTGGTTTGTTATGAACCTATCAATGTTAGTCCCGAGGGAGGGGGGGGGGGATACGGTATGAGGTGGGGACTTTGATCGACATCTCCTGCCCCTGGTGGGGAATTTTGACAACTTGAAGAGAATGGTGGCCCCAGGGTGGGGAAGTTTGATCAAACTTGAAAAATGAAGAAATATTAATAAAAGATCGTTTCCCGGGCTTGGACTTTGCCATGGTATAATACACGCTGCGATACTGACTTCTTGAAACTGGTCGACAAAGCAGAGCCTGGATACGACTCATACGAGTGACTTTGCCATCATGAAAATACACAAGAGTCCCCGTGACGCACGGACAAGATAGAGGAAAGAAAGGTAATGAAAATTTGTCCGATGTAATCCGTTATTGTTACCGATAAACCATCGATTTCTTCCAGTGTTCTTTCATTCCTGCCGTTAAAAGAAAAAGCTGTGATTTTTAAACCTGGAGTGTGTGTATTGTTTAAGCATTTAAGAGGTCAACCTCTCGGATCTCAATCCCTACAGTAGGGAACTTTGAACTCGAAACTTTACCCAAGGAAAGACCAGAAGGGGGGGGGGGGCGGATTTGACACAAAATTTGCGTTTCAGATCAAAGTCCCCACCCTATCCCGTACCCCCCCCCCCCCCCCCCCCCTCGGGACTAACACTGGTAGGTGCATTATTGCATTATGAATGAGGCGCGCGAAGAGGCGAATGAGGTATCCTTTCAGATTTGACTACAGTGCCAAGGCAAGTACGAGTTTACTTTGAAAAATCGCCCTAGCGCGTCAGTGTTGTACGTGAAGGTTGGTTTACAAGTTATACTTAATTCATTTATTCGTTTGTACACAGGATCGTTTGAAAACAACTTTGAGGAGAAGGAAGGGGACAAATCGTGTGAGACGTTGTGTGTGAATCATCGTGAGTAGCCTAATGTATAAAAACGGCCTCTAACAGCTTGGAGCGGTTTTCAATCGAGTATCGTAAGACTAGGACCATTCATAACAAGTGCAAACATTCGGAATGCAAAGTAATTAACTTAAACTTGCTCAAAGCGCGGGAATATGCACATGTTTTGGTTTTTCTCAATTAAGGCAATTAACGTAGCTATCTCAACACCGTACTAATTAAAAACCGATCCAAGTAGAAAAAATATAAGCTTCCATATTTTTGCTTACAAGTGTGAAAGACCTTTCCTAGTGAAGAAAAATGCCATTTTATTAAGCGGCCGTCGCTATGGCGACGAGCCGCTTCTAGAATTACCCTCTTTTAAGCGGACGTCGCTTAGCGACGAGCCGCTTCTAGTAATACCTAATTTTTTTTTTGAGTTTTTTTTTTCTGTCGTGGTGTCCGCCGAGAGGACACCACTCAGCCCTCTCGTCCAGAGGAAGAAACAATTACATAAGTAAAGAAATAATTTTTCCATTACTGGCGCCGGGACTTGACTTGACTTGACCTCCAGATCCCAACCCTTATCCGATTGCGTTAATGAGACATCCCTTGTGGTTACTAAAGAATTTTGTAGTAAATAAAGTCATTAGGTCGGTCACGCATCGACTCTTTAAAATCCGATTCATTTCCCAAGAGTTACAGAGAATTACTCCAGTGTACATCCCATAACAAAGGATATTTATTTGAGAGCGTTTGTTTTGAGCGGTGTTTAAGAACACCGATGATTGGGAGTCCGATATTTTTGGACAAATTCAGCAAAATCAAAGAATTTATTCGATCTTAATTAACTAAAGCTATTCGGAAAACCGTAAATGTTTTTAAACTGAACTTGTAGATTTTGGTGGCGATACAATACAGGGGTCAGAGTCAGAAATCCCGAAAGCCTTTCTAAAAGAAATGTTTAGTCAAAATTGAATTGAATTTCAAGATAAATAAGTGATGGTGCAATACCGGAAGTGAAATCGACGGCACAGCTCTTTTGATTGCGTGGCGTTGTTTGAATGTAGCTTAGTGTTGGATATATTTATTTGAATCCAGCTCGGATAGTCAAAAAGGCCGCTTCAAAATTCTCGAAGAATTTCTTGTTCTGAAAATTTCCAGAGTTTTTTTATTTAACCTCTTACTGAAAGCATAATTTTTTTTGATGCCATCAACTATTATACGTTAAAGGGGAGTAGTAATTTTGGAGATAATCACTCTTTAAGTTGTTACCCTGTGTTTAGGTATTGGAGTTTACTAATACCTAAATGTAGGTAAATATTTTGCATGTATAAATGTTAACTAATACCATGGTAAATGCCGCCTGAGAAAAAAGACATTTAACCAAGGTAAAAGTTTGGTTAACCCTGTGATCAGGCATGGTTTTAAGCTCGGTAACCAAGGTTGAGATGACAGATACAACTAGATTTTACTTAAGATAGATACGGTCGCATGGTATTTCACACCTGTGGTGTTGAGATTGCGTCACTCTCATTCGGTCACAATTTCACGACTTCGTTCACGCAATCTAGTGACCTTCTTTGCCAAACCCAGGCCAAGCACTCATACAATGTAATCGAACGTACGTCTAGATATTCTAAAGTTCTTCAATGGAATTTCCGTGGAAAAGGGTTTCTAACCAGAATTGATTCCTCGGCCATGACCATGCATGTCTAGCTCACCTTGTCTTTCGAAGAGCAATTTGAAGCAAAATCAATCGACTCGTCTTCTTGAGGTGCTCCTAACATAAGAGCCGCTGGAATATTGTGACCTGAGCTTGCTGCTCAAGAACAATGTTGCTAAAAGTTATTGAAAAATCCATCTAAGATAATAATGCTTATGCTGCAGGTAAAAATATTAAGTAAAAATCAATTTCCCTTGTCTCCTAGCCCTAATTATTTATAATTAGCGCTAGGAGACAATGGGAATTGAGATTTGACCTAGGGTAAACGGCAATATTTTTTTACCTGAATCTTTATTTTTACCTGCAACACTTATATCATGGAGTTTGCGCTGGATGTTGTTCTCCTGTACTGGCTACTAGCGGCATGTTTTCAACCTGTCCTTAGTTAAATACATACTCTAGAAGACTGTTGTTTATGCAAATGTTTGATGACCAACTGGAGCTAGGGTAAACTTGATCTGGTTCAAGTCTTGATCTATATCTAGATGCCTAATTTGTAGTTCACTTTTATCTTGGGTTCGATTTTTATTGTCTTTTGTTCTTGTATACGGTAATGTATGACAATGAGTGCAAAACAAAGGCAAAAAAAAAAATAATAAAAAAATTAAAAATAAAATAAACCAATGATAAAAATGAACCACAACACCTACACTGTACACTCTGCACATGATATTTTAGGTATAACCAATTTACTTTCATCTCTTTTTGCCAAACTACTTTTGTCAGAATGTCATGAATATATAACATTATATACAACTGTACATGTTTAATTATACCCAGGCAAGCGTCCTCCTCTTTACTTTTAAAGGGTCGTAAAGGATTTTTTTATCCACAGATTTTGAAAACTTCACTGGTCAAAAATTGTTGGGAAAAAGAGTTTTCCTGTGTTTGCTTAGTTGTCAGTTGAGCATTAAGAGCAGGAAAGAGAAATTTGTAAAATATCATGGAGGTCACATCACTGTTTTTCTTGAGAAAACCGTGGACATTATAATAACAGATGTCTCATCTGAATGGAAACGTTCACTTTTAAAACAAAGCTTTCTCACAACATCCTGGCAACTTATGCAAATGTCAGTGAAGAAATATGGATCATCTTCGATTCATCAGTTTGCACTTGAGAAAACTGGCACATTCCAATGATTGATTGCCTCAAGATTCTAAATTATTGCAGGAAAGCTGTCCCTCCACATAAACCAACTTTGTGTCAAGAGACCATGCATAAAAGAAAACTCAAGGCGCCATTTTTAAACTGGAAGATCGTAGTAGAATGTACCGGACAGAGTTAATTGAATTTAACAGTTTTCCGTTCTTAGACACTACAGTTCCATTGCCTCATTCTCCATTTGGCACTTGGTACAGACATAATGCCAATGTTAACACAGTTCAACTAAAAAGAAGTCAAGTACAGTTTTGTGGATTGTGCAATGAAGCGTACAAAGTCTTTCAAGTTCACATTAGCATTGCTAAACACAGATCTGCAGCAGTGGATCATTCCAATTTTGCTTGTATCGATTCTTTAATTAAGCAAGGAGTTTCCCTGAAAGATGTTGAGAAAAGTGTCACTGAGACACACAAAAAAAAGTCTAGAGCATTTAAGGACTATTTTTGGCAAATTAAATGTATGGTTTTGTTTATAGAAGTTGCATACAAGTGAAAAGATTGTATTGCTTAAAGTAGCAATAAAAAGTAATGAAGTCTTGCATGAATTGTTATTTCTTATTCTGTTTTCACCCACATAATTTATATTTCCTATTGAAATCAAATACTTAAAAACAGGTAATTGTTACATACTGTACCAGTGTTCTGTTTCTTCCTTCCCTGTTGTGCTAACACTTAAAATTAAAATGCATTTCCTTTAGAGCGAGATGATAAATGCCTTCTGTGGCTGTTGGCCACCCCATGTTGTGAAAGGAAATGTATGAGAAAGCTCTTCATCGAAGACATCAGTTCCTGTGAGTTGCATTTCAGCAACCTGAATCAAACAGAAAAACGGAACTGTGTAATAGAGTATCTGTCTAACCACAACCAAACTTGTGACTCGGGTGAATTCATCACACAGTTCATTGTGAAAGGAAACTGTCTGTAGAGAGGCATGGTTTCTAAAAACACGGTGTAAACAAAGAATGGTTTAGAAGAATGTTCAACAAATTCAAAGGGTCACATGCAATTGAAAAACGGGCTACTACAAAGACACAAATAATCTTTCAGTGAGATGCGTAAGTCCATAATTTAAAAAGTAAGTTAATAAGATGCGAGGTCAATTGGGTTTAAAGTGCACCTAACCCCAAAAATGTTTTTTCGCCTAAATAAATCTACTTACCATTCGAAGTATTTCGGCGAAAGAATTATTAGATTTGGTTGAATCCTCGATTTTTTATGGACAGCCAAAGTCTCATTCAATTTGTTGCACGGCCGAGTAAAAGGGAGTCTGGGTCCAACGAGGTTGGTGACGTCATCCCGGGAACGATTAAAAGATAGCTTCTCAGTCAATCTCTGTTTTTGAAAGCGTTTGTTGGGGTCATCGAAGCACATATTGCCGTACCTCGTGGTTCTGTGTACGCTGCTGGTGAGCAAAAGCTTCGCTTGAACAATTCAATCGTGAACGACCAAGTACCCGTGCATCGGCAATGGGAATTGTGCAGCGGTTTGAAAACAATAATTGTTATTTTATATAAACGGAGTATATCCGACTTTAGATCGGTATTGTAGACGAACATAAGCAATTAATTGTGGAAATGCCTATTTATGGTATCTATTCAAAGAAGGCAAAGGTAGATTTGACAAGAGAACGAAAAGTGAGCTCAGCCGACGCGAATTACGTGACTTGAGGATTAGCAGTCAGTACTGTGAACGAAGTCAAGGCAAGGTAAAATAAAATAAATGTAACTTACTGCAATTAAAATTTGAGGCTACGTATCCGTCTAAACTGTTGGTTAGAAATAAGCGAACGCAACTTCGCGATGCGAGAATAATTTGCATATACCCGATGTGAACAAACTGACACAAATTTAGACGGGATTGGATACATTTTACTAGATGTAGCTCCATTTGAACATGAAGTTCGAGTGGCACCATCGTCTAAATCAACTGAATTCGGTGAAATTAATCAATTTGATTTGTTAACACTTCAAGTTTTCTTAGCAGTCTACAATGTATTGATCAGTGACATGGGCTTCTGTCAGTGAACTAGCATGGCCTCTGAAATATCTTTTGATTGTTGACGTCGGAAACCGGTTTTAATAGAGCGCTTGTGTCGAACACTGTAGGACTCATGAAAGCCGAAAAATTTAAAGGAAGTTAGATTGATGAGGTTTTCCTAAAGGTACATATCGAGGAACAATTATTTTAACTGCCACTATGCACATGTCATCGGCTTCCCCGTGGGGTCGACCCCCGGGCCAACCAGGGGGATTGTAAAATCAGTCAAGCAAACTTGAGGAATTTCCCCCCCCCGGGGGAGGGGGGAGGGGTCGGGGAATCTCTGAAGACAAAGTCTCCTGGGTGAGGTGTCTCTCATCTGAAAATCCCAGTGACTTCTTTTTCAAACTTGTGAATTCCCCCACCCCCTAATCCTTAATCGTAAAACAATGTCAAGATTTTCCCCTACCCTCGGGGAAAGAATCCCAACCATCTCCTTGTATTCCCCCACATATCTCCCTGGTAGGCCCGGGGGTCGACCCCACGGGGAAGCCGATGACATGTGCATTACATTCTGGACTACTTTGTGTCGCTGCGGTTAAATCCTTTGTGTATCCGATACGCAGCACACCGAATACCACGATGCATTGAAAACGTGGTACATGCACACGTTTGGGTTGTATCACTATACAATAAACGAGTTTTAAAGAGGAGATCTTTTCGCTGAACGGACTCATTGGAATTTTCTGTTTTCACCGCATAAAAGGGCATAAAATGCTTGTGAGATCAGCCGATGGGAATATGTTTATTTCAGGAACAACGGGTCTGTTTTTGGCTCATTCGTTTGCAAAACATCAAATCTTCTCTTAGGAGAGAAATGTTACATGTGACAATACTATGAATATAAATTATCGGTTGAAATCATGTCTTATTTGCCCTCAGAGCTAGAATTATTGAGCTTCCTTCAAAGAACTTTGTTAACGCAACAGAACTTCCGTTCCTGGGATGACGTCATGCAAGCGCTGAACCCAATCTCCCCATAACTCGGTCGTGAAACAAAATGGCGGCGTTTTTGGTTGTAATTTCGATACTTTACCGGGGCACAGAGAAGCGAAGATTCAACCAAATCAAAAACTTTTTCGTGGTTGTGCTTCCAATTCAGAGACGAATCATTTAAAATGAAAAAAATGTTTGGGGTAAGGGGCACTTGAATAATTTTGTTGTTCACATTAGTAGTCTCATACGCAGACGCTCTTGGGGCTCGTCACTTTCCTCATCCACCAATGTCTGTTCAACTGAACTGCCACTTCCTTTCACCTGGTGGTTAGATAACCTTTGTTTTGAAGAAACCAATAAGCATCCGTCTTTTGTGAAACAGATAGCCAATGACGAGCTGCGTAAGAATGGATATCGACACCCGCGGATTAATTTCCGCTTAACGATTCACATGCATCGCCTAGGAAAATATCCATATTCAATCCCGGGATAGAGGTCCCGTTTCCCACGAATTGGAGGACGAACTATGATTGGCTAACCGCTGGAGAACGGAAGTGGCAGTTCAGTTCAGCAGTCGTTCTTGAGGGAAGCACGCGTGACGAACCCAAAGAGCGTCTCCGTAGGAGGCTATTGACATGTCGCAGGGGCACCCAACAACAAGTTCAGGTAGATATCTGTTCGGTGGAGGGTAATTCGGCTTGAGTTTTCGGCGTCGATTTAAGGTGGCTGGTATCAGTTTCCCTCGCGTGGAGAGTTTGGCCAGTAGCGCGCGCGTCATACTTGATACGCGCGAGATTTGAAGAACGGGAAAAACAAAAACAAAAATGGCGGCGCAAGGCTTTCTTCGAGCAAGGCTACGTTTGTCCTGTTCAAAAAGAAATTCGCGTTTATCTGAGGCCGTATGTACTCGATCGACTTAAGTTAATTCAATTTACATAAGAATTTTTTTTTTGCGGAGATTGATAATGCATATTAAAGTTCCAAAGAGAAAATTTCCACCTCTACTGCGATCGATCGTGTCGGGAACCGTGAGGATAAGGAGCCGGAAAGTAATTGTAAAACTGCAAAAGTGGGATACCACTTAAATTTTACTTACACGTAATACATCTCAACATTCTGTTATTTCTATGCCTCACCGCCTCCTGTTGTTTGTCGCGAATCACATCTGTACTCGTGTCAGTCAGCTGAATTGCATGCAGTTGACATGTGTTCTGCGAGCAATTTAGTCAATTCTACGCTTTCGCTTCGTGTTATTTAACATAAACATGCTTAATTAGTCATGTCACAGGTTGTGGATAAATTCTTTCAAGTGAGCCCAAACGTTTGGCCAAACTGCAGTAAAAACAATAACTGTGGACTATTAAAATTCACCGTACTGAAATCTACTCGGCGCGTGGACTGCAAACAAGGTGCCCGCGCTTGTACGCGTAATGGTTAGCGGCAGTCAGCAAAGCGCATGAGCAAATGTCGATCTTTTAGATTCCAGATTTTGAAATGCGCGAAAACGCGCGTGGAAATTGCTCAACTCACGAAGGTTTTTGCAAGAAAGCGAGCCCGGTGACCCCCTTTTTTATTGTTTCAATATTTTTGTCTTATATAGAGGAAACGTCACACAAAATTCAAGAAATTCTTTCAGAGAAATTTTACACCACTCATAACTTGTCTTTTCTCGCGTTTATAAAAAATCCGCTTGATAGAAATTTTTTAAAAACATTTTCCAGTTTCGTTTTCAAATGGCAAAAGTAATCACGTGAAAAAAATAGGGGGTCACCGAGTTAATTTTCAAATTATAATTGCCAGAAGTTGAAATGCGGCTCTGAATAACCCTCAAGTACCGTTGCCATGGTAACAGGTGACGACGTGATAATAGTTATTTTTGGTCAACAACTAAATGTATAATTTAATCTTGCAAAAGTTTTCTTTCGGCCTCGGTTTGCCTTTGTGTTCTTTTCTCTCAAAGTTTACATCGTGAAAAAGCTGAAAACTGGTACCAGCCACCTTAAGAGTGCACTCGGATTTTCGTATTTAAAACGTGGCCTAAAAGATTTGCAATTGGGAAATCGTAATTGCCGATTTGAGCAGACAAGAACGTCAGCTACGATTTTCTGAAAGAAAGATTTTGTTTCCTAACGTCTTCGGGCAATTAAAATTTCAGCTAGGGAATCCGAACAGATGAAGTTCCTCTAGCTAATGAAAACATCACTTTAAACAGACTTCAAACACCCGCCATAAAGTACTTAAAAATGCCTTTCTACAGCTTTTGGTTGGTTTGGCTCCTTTGGTGCTCCTGATGTCGGTGTGAAGTTATAAGTAGCAGTTTGGCTGATCAAGACACTTTGGTTGGGGAAGGCTGTCGCACCAGAAAATAAACTCTCGTGAAAAATTGTTTTTAACAACAGTGATGGTGAAAGGCATCTTTCTTCTCTCTCTGTCAATAAGTGTTCATATCCCGAGGACTAATAAAGCAAGACCCTCTATGACCGTGTACCCGGTATACCTTGTGATACAGAAGTTGATATAATTGTCACGTATGGCTTCTGTATTCAACCTCATGACAAACGACACCTCCGCTAGAACAGAGTATCAGTAAATCATTATCAGTCAGGCAGGGCCTTTACAAACCACTGTTAGTTTCCCAGTTCTTGTCAGGCGCGAGCGATTCCACGGAACAGGTGTCCATATTGTTACCAATTAAAAAAATAGTACAATGAAAGAAAATGGTACACGACCCTAACGCACCGAAAATGTTGTATTCAATATCTACTCCAATTGAAATACAATTGTGTAGTTGCGAACAATTTTCGAAAAATTACGGCCCCTTCTTCTCAAGTTGAAAAAATTTGGGCTTCTGGTTTATTCAATACATGTCATATTCCAGACTAAAGTGGTCTGTGAAAACCCACCTCCCAGCTGTACAGAGATAGGAGTTTGTCGTGACCTTGTTCTGGTTTGAAGCGAACTGACCAAAAAAATTTTTATTTCAAGTAATACAGTACTATTTATCATAAAGAAATGCTAACATCACCCCACCCCCAGATGCGTGTTTTGTATGTTAACATTAAACTTTATTTTATTTTAATTAACAAAATTGGAGATTCTCAGCACTGAAGTACAAAAAAAGTAAAAAGAAAAATTATCAATACTTTCCACTGTACAACGGATAATATTTTCCTTGGAGTAGTCCTAATATATCCGGTTTATTTTTTATTGAGGGACTCAGTGAACAGAAACCAAATCCTGTTCACAATTTTGATCAAATAGACCGTATACGTATTTGGTATATATAAGATTTTTTTTTTCGAAACAATCTTACGCTGCTCAATTCCGTCACTTGTAGGATGTGCGTTTCTTTACAAAACACTGCAAAAGCATTTTTGATAAGTGACTCAGCGTCAGTAAAACCCTATTGAAACTGTTGCTGAGTGATTGTATTACAAAACCAAATATAAATGACTCTACTCCAGAGATGCTCGTCATTGTGTCATATTAGCATGGTGTGAGCGGGACGTAAGATATTTGTACTTGTTTTGCTGCCTTTAACACCGAGTCCAACTGGTGTACTTATTTCCAATTATGTCTTTGTCTTGGAGACTGGTCACCTGACAGTTCACACTAGGAGACATTTAAAAGTTGTGTTATTTTGTGCCTTGACCTGACCTCAAGCGTTTTCGGATTCGTGCGTCAGGTCATGGGTGCAAAGGGAGTTTAAGAAACAAGGACAGCGACGGCAACGAAAACGTCATTTTAAAATATAACTTCTCGTTATTGTAGAACTTTCGCGATTATTCCAATTTATTCAACTTCTTAAATGTCGGCGAACTATCCAGGAACTAATTTTTCTATGAATGGCGTTAAAGTAAAGCAGAAGAAAGAAAAAATTTGCCATCATGTGCTCACGTTCTCGCCAAAACCTATGATTTGGTCATTTCACGTTATTTATTTATTTATTTATTTATTTATTTATTTTTTCATTTTGTACCAAAATGTAAAACGCAAGTGCAGAGCGATTGTTTTTGTTCGTCAAACCTATTGTTTTGTGACGTTCTCGCCCTGTTTTCTTAAACTCCCTATTTGGTGGCCCCACAGCATTTTCACATGAAACAAGGCATGTCACACGAGGGGAATTGTCGCTGCGACCTGTCTTCGCGACCTGTAAGATTACATGTTGCTACATCTCCTCAGGTCCCCATAGGAAAAATAAATCAAAGCAAAGGTTATTGGCTAGCGTCCCTAATGTAACCACCTGAAACTTATGTGTGGGCATCCTTTCGGACTGAAAACTAGGTGTATTTGGCAGTCTGTAACATAATAACAGCATCTTTGCTTGAAACTACGATTTAATTTATTTTCAAAGCATCCCATAGTTCTTCTATTTCTTCTGAGTAAGGTCTTAAAAACTTATCTTTCATTTTAAAAATCTTTTGTTTCCTTTTCATCCCTAAGATCACCATAATATTGCAGGAATATAACAATATTAACCAATAACAAGGAAACTGTCTTTTGAAACTGATTTCATTTTCGAGAATCGAGTATGTCACAAATGCATGACAAGGAAATCATTTTGGCACGGAATAAGGTAAGCAAGCCAGAAAGTGCTAGATAGAATATCGTAGTGACATAAGATGGCATGCACTATCAACTTCAAGACTAGAATACAATGTGAACTTGAGGGGCTCAGTAACACAATTATGCCACATTACTCATTTTTTTCAAGTGAAGAACCCACCTGTTGATTTGGGCTGACAAGCGTATTGTGACCATTAGACAATAGTAGAAAAAAAATTTCCATTATATTTTTATTACATACTTATACGTTTACGGTCATTCCTCTGACACAAAAGATATTGCATTGTCTCCGCAAAAGCAGACACGTTCCCTCATCTGAAGAGAGCGGACCTTCCGATACAGTAGTTCCTTCACACTTTTCCACTCACAGGTTACCGCTTAACGTTGGGAAGGATATTCAATGAATCCTTCCAATATTTTTGTAACATTTACTTGTCTGGCAGTCTTGGGTCTTGGATTCGGTCAAGGTAATTAGCTACTTGTTATAGTTGTTCTGATCTCACATAACTTGTCATCTCCGATTTCTAGAAGGGTGTTGGCCAAGGTGGGATATTATCCACCACAATTAATTGCACAACGAAGTTTTAGACATAATAGATTCTTGTTTATGAGTCAGTAGGGGGTTTACTGAAAGGGATCAGAGAGAGCTATTTTTTTTAATCAGGTAAAACTGTATCCCAAGGAAACACGTATACAAAGTCGGACAGTCCTAAAATATCGTTCGTCTATTTGTAAATGTCAACTTTTTCCCCATTGTTTCACTTCAAACTGTGACTTTGAATCATGACATACATTTTTCCATCCGGGAAGAGTTTCAAAACCAGAACAACACACCAATTCCATTTTTTATGGGATGATAGACCTTTCTTTTTGACACATTAGAAGGGATCGCCTTTTTATTATTAAGTTGAAAGGCGAAACCTATCAATTATCTGATCAGTTAAATTTTTTCTTTGCATGTGAAACTGATGAAAGTATATATCTACTACAGACTTTGGAAGCCTATCCTTGAATCCGCGGTACATGTACATGTACATGTTGTTTCTTGAAAAATTGTCAGCAGTTTACAGTTTGTGAATGATGTAATTAAAATAAATCATATATGAACTGAGGAAAGGAAATCAAATGAAGAATGATCCTCGCAATCGTGAACACAATTTACGCAATTGCGAAAAGAAGCCTGAAAAAATTCAGGACTTCAACGGGGTTTAAACCCGTGACCTCGCGATACCGGTGTGATGCTCTAACCAACTGAGCTATGAAGCCACTGACGTTGGGAGCAGGTCAATTGTCAATTGTGGAGTCCTGACCTGCTTCCAACGTCAATGGCTTCATAGCTCAGTTGGTTAGAGCATCGCACCGGTATCGCGAGGTCACGGGTTCAAACCCCATTGAAGTCCTGATTTTTTTTTTTCAGGCTTCTCTTCGCAACTGCATAAATTGCGTTCACAACTGCGAGCATCATTCTTCATTTGAGTTTACAGTTTCTTTCTTTCTTTCTTTCTTTTTTTCTTTCTTTTTTTTCTTTTTTCTGTTCTTGCTATAAACCAAAGCCGGAGGAAATTTTACAATAGCATTGTGTTGTCTTTATATTGCCCCTTTGAGCGACATCTCACAAAATTAATAATTAATTCAAGCTGGTAAAAACCTAAAATTAAGCTAATAAATTTCCGTTCTAAACTGCTTCTGATCCTAGATGTAGAATCTGGTACCTCAAACAGCAGTAACGTCAAAACATTAAAGGAATAAATAAGAGAACAACAACACGCCAATAGCAGTAGAATTACCACAACAGACTAAAAAATATTTTGGTGAAATAAAGGCACGTTACACGATTTACACATTCCTCAATCAAGAATGCACAGGTACCAGGCTGTTCACCCGGTGGGCAATATCGGTAGAAACTAAAAGGGAATAAATCGTCCCTGGCAACAGCGCACATTGTATCCGGACAGTAATTTACTAGGCAGGACATGAAATCCTGGTAAAGCTACTCATAATGGCTCAAGTTTTAATATAGGAGATCACAACCTTTAATTTGAATTTAATCGGACTCAAACAGTTCATTTGACTGCAGTCCTTAGACTTCAGTGTTACTGTTTCGTTTTTAAATTAAAATTAAGTCGCCTTACAAACTTATACACCAGTAGTTCAGTGTAGTACTAGCGAAAACCATTTATGGATCGTTCCCATTTTCCACGTCAAGGTTGTAACCTTCACTTCACTTGTACTGAGCCAGAATAAATTTAAGTAATCAGAAATAAGCAAGTTAAACAAAAAGTTTATTACGTCGGTTAAATATGGTCTAATTTATATAAAGACAAGGTAAAGGTAAAGGAACTTTATTTATACACGGTTACAATTGAAAGCTGCAAACTTGTGGGGCCGTGTGGGAGAAATGTTGGTTTTTGAGGAGAGGGGAAAACCGAACAAAAAGTTTATTACGTCGGTTAAATATGGTCTAATATATATAAAGACAAGGTAAAGGTAAAGGAACTTTATTTATACACGGTTACAATTTAAAGCTGCAAACTTGTGGGGCCGTGTGGGAGAAATGTTGGTTTTTGAGGAGAGGAGAAAAACCGGAGTACCCAGAGAAAAACCTCTTGGAGCAGAGTAGTGAGCCAACAAACTCATCCCACTTATGACGCCGAGTCGAATCCGGGACACATTGGTGGAAGGCGAGTGCTCTCACCACTGCGCCAACTCTGCTTCGCCAGCCCTGCTTCTGCTTCTGCTATAACTCCAGGAGCGATAGCATTGCAGTCGACCTCCAACAATCTATCAATTCTCCCGCGAAAAATTTTGAATATTGCTCACGTCCATATAAACATAGCGTCCAACAACTATCTGAATCCTCCTGCAACTGGCGTACATAATGAAGGGCCCAGTTGTATGCAAGATAACGATTAATCCTAAATATGTCACAGCGTTCATACCCTTGAACGGATTCTCTCGAACAGTGTTCAAATTCATTGAAAGTGTTTATTATGCTTGTTTGGATAAGGCTTGTCTTGACGGTGCATGCACCTTAGTCTTCAGAATCATACACATTGCACAACCTCGTTTGACTAGATATGCAGTCACAGTAACCCCATATTGAAGTCTTCATCAGTTGTCAGTAAAGTAAGGGTACCTGCTTTGGGCATAATATTTTGAAACAAGACATCATCAACGCCATTACAAATAAAAAATAAACGAATAAATAAAACCAAAACAAGACAAAACGAATCGATCACTCAAACTGGGTATAGAAATCAGACGCGGCCGGGTTATGATACGAGTAATTATCATCATCATTATCATTTTCAGCCCGTTGAGAGGTCAATGTCATATCACGGTGCTACATACGTTTTATATTTATGTATTATTCATTTGTTCCTATTTTTTGTAGATCAAGGATGTGCCTCTTTGAACGATGGTGATCAATCCTTCAGTAGAGATATAAAATACATACCTATGAAATGGTATGAAACACCTTCAATTGTTCCCTTTGCGGCAGGTACTCATGCAAGTTTTCTTTCTTTCCCTTTTTTTTTTTTTTTTTTTTTTTTTTTCTAGAATAAGCAAGGGCGCTTAATTTAAACACTACTGCAAATACCTCGAGAGCATCGCACTACCGATAATAAATTGTAACACAATATAAATAAACCCTCAAGGGTTTCTCTTAACTATTCCATGTGGTAGGTCCATGGTTGAACTTGCCGGAAGTTTCAACGAACCTACCGTGATTGTTGGCACTGTATTCCTGAAATAGAGAACAGCTACCCTGCGAAATCGAGCGGAATATCACCTGATACTTAGCCGATAAGGACGTAGCCCGAGTTGGCTAAAATCAAGGGATATACAGCGTTTTCATTCACATGACTACCAGCCATATTGGTTTACTGAAACAAAACAAAATATTTGCATTAAAATTGAGGTCAATTCCCAGAGGTTTAGTTTGGAACACCAACATGGACACCGTGACGTCATATGGGAATACTTTGTTCCACAAGATTGAGCAGGATAACTGTTCTATTATTCAACACACTGATAACAAAGTACAATTTACTAAGTTTATTGCAGAAAAAAATGAAAATAAACCGCCATTTTTCTCCCTGACGCACGAAATTACGTATATCGCAGGATTTCTGTCGAGTGCGCGCGACGAATATCGATTGCAACATGACCATATTTGGAAAGTGCTACGATATGTTAAATAATAATCATGGGTACCTTAAACTCAAGCAGCAGAAACTGAAATTTTGCTAAGCCACGAGTTGTCTTATTTTTGAGTTAATCGTAGCTATAACAAAATTCTCGAATGTGATTGGTTATCGCCGGCTGTGATTTTGGCACTAATGGGAGAGTGTGTACACATGCTTAAGGAATTGGACAATACGCTCCATCGAGCGCGCTCCAAGGGGACAGTTGCACTTTAATACGTTCTTTTCTACGCATCTCTGAATTTCCTTTTCTCTTATTTCTTTGTCAAAGTTGTTTTACATACGATTAGCTAATCAGTGGTAACGGGATTTCGTGTCGCCGAATTTGGTCACTGGTGTGATTACGGGCCGAATTGGAATTCACTCAATTCTATTACCACTATTGATTTATATGAATAATGGCTAAATCACGAAATCACTATAGAGATATATTGCGAATTAAGAGAGAAATACCGCATTGGATCATTGCATGATGCAATTCCAGCGTTATGATTGGTTAAGCTGCATAGCGTATCAAGCACCCTTGAATGATGCAGTTCCAGGGTTGTGATTGGTTAGGTGGCCATAGTATATCAAGCGCCATAGTTGCTATACAACGCTCGATAAGTAGCGGCCATTGGAATCGAATCGTCTTCTCGTAGTCTGTCAAAAATGACATTTTTTGTGATCTGGAGATATTTCCTGGTTCTTTTTGATAAGATGAGTATCCCTTTCGTGCTTTTTGTTATAGTCCAAATCGTTAATTGTAAAGTGTAGCTGAAGTTGGGCGAAAATGTTTTGAACGCCAAACACAGTGTTACATATCATAAAGATAAGTGAGAGTGAGACAGTAAGGAGAAAAGAACGAAGGCGTTTTTTGATGCAACATGAGAAGTTCTAATACAAGCTTAGCCTTATAGCAAATTCTAAGGTAATATTTTAACACAGCCCATGCAAGATACGTACGTAACTGCGATGGATTCCTATATGCTTAACACCAGACACCCAGCCGACGAAACAGTCAACCAAACAAAGAAACAAACATAAGCAAACATGAACGACAATAATAATAGACATAAGACGTTGCCAATTTCGTTTTTGTTCTTTAGCATTTGGACGGAAACCTTGATTACAAAGGAGAAATATCTGCAACGTATGCAAATCTACCACATCTGTATAACGTATACAAATATCTCGCATTGTCCTTGGCGCCGATTCATGCCACAGTCTGATGGCATCAACTTAATTATTTATTGATCTCAACCAATCAGTTGACAGTATAATCTTAATGATTTTATTTTTTATTTTTTTATGACCAGAGTGCATTGGTGAAGATCCACTTGGCTTGGAAAGCAGTATTGTTTTAAACCAACACATGACGGCTTCCTCGTCGTTGAGTAAAACCCACAGCCCGGGTAATGCCAGATTGAATTTTGCTGCAGCCAGGGGAAGAACTGGTTCCTGGTCAGCAAAGAGTAATGATGATAACCAGTGGCTTCAAGTTGATTTCATTCGAAATGTCAAAATCACAAAGGTCTCCACCCAGGGGCGGCAAGATTACGACCAGTGGGTAACGAAATATAAGATTAGGTACAGTGTGGATTATTCAACGCATTCGACGTTTCAGACGTATCAAGAAAATGGAAAGGACAAGGTACAAAGCAAATCTAGTGATGAAGAAGCGATTAATATGATTTACTTGGTACTATTTCTGGAAGGACTAGTGTCAAAAAGTATCGAGCTCAAAATTGAAAAGTTCAACTGAGGTGGTAAAACGTATGAACGATAAACACCGTGACCACTGGGTAATTGCGGAGACAATAAATGCATTCCTGTAACTTCCTGTTCAATTATCTCTACTTCTGCTTTAATAAATCCTGTTTTGGCAGCCTTTTTCCAGTTTATGCTGGCGATACGATATCCGTGTAAAAGTAGATAAAACTTGTTTGTTCTAAAAGTTCACATAGTAATTACGCCAAGAATTGTGACAACCGTTATGAGGTGCGCCACTTTGAAAGTTTCCAACCGTTTGAAACGGTCGTCGTTCCGTATCCTTAAAGTTTACATTTGCCATTAAGTTGCTCTCTTGAGCCATCGCACGTACCAATAAACATGCAAGCTTGAAAATGAATGCGAAGTTCTTCATCCAGATGAAAAAAGCCTCTACGTTCGAAAGAAAGGAAGGAAACTTTCCTGAATTTCTTTAATTATCGAAAAGTTTGGTTAGATGAAAGCACCCAAAAGCAAAGGTTCTATGATAGTCTTCTCTTCGTTGATGAGGTACCAGCCAACCGTCTCAACTAACCAGAACGTTCTAGTTTACCGAACGAAATCACATTAATAAGTTCTCCTCTCGCCATAAAGAATCATTTGGATATACGCAAAGTTTAGTAACAGTCCTGTGACCTTTTAACGATCTTTGGGGAAAGGAAAGCATAAATTGAAATGGCACGAATTTTTCTGCGGTTTACACCACATTTAAGAAGGAGAAAAAAGGTACGTTGTAAATTTATTTCTTTGATTTTTATATCTTTCACTGATCAGGTCTTCGATGGAAACTGTGATCGCAACACTCCTGTCACTCATATCTTCGCACAGCCAATTACAGCTCGCTTTGTCCAAATAAAGCCGATTGCCTGGCATGGCCATATCTCCATGAGAGCTGAATTTTACGGCTGCGTTTTGGCAGGTGAGGGTTGGCGTTCTATGACAAATCACCCTACTCCCCAAATTAAAGTTCGAAAAGCCAGTTGCTGTCTTTTTGCATAATTCAAGCTGCATGCAGGTATTCCACAGCAGCGGAATATTTACAGTAGGCGAAGGAATTGCCTAAACCGTTTCGCATCTCTCACCTTATAAATAGTAAAGCTCATCTAACAGATATATCTACTCAGGAACAAATAATATTATATTGAGATATCATTATTTTATAATTCCTCGCTGCTTAACAAAATCTGTAAAACAGTTGATTTGAAGATGCGTATGTTGGAAATGGCTTGTTTTATGATCGGGGGAATGTGTTCAAATTGCAAGAAAGAGAAGCACTTTCTCGTCCCATATTCATACAAATAAAGAAAAAGTCCGGCAATCCAACCTAGATATATCTTTTAAAATAACGTGAACTGCACCATATCTGGTGGGTAATGGCTCTGATCCGGTGGACCCTTTTTTTATCTTCCCCAACCTTTTGATCAACAGTGGCATGATGTATATCGTATCTTCAATCTAGGTATTTTTTTATCTCTTCTAACAGACCGATACCAAGTTATAGGCCGAAACGTGCACATGGATTTCGTTCGAGAGCATCTCAGCGCAAAGAAAGGAGTAAACTTTGGGGATTCCCAGGACCGCCCCAATAACATTGAGCTTGAAGTTTTGGCTGACACAATTTACGCTAAGGTAAGCCATGGTGAACACTACCCAAGACTACCACTCCACCACCCACTCCCATATCCCTAAAAGCATTAACGCTATGGCAACGAGACTAAAATTCTATGCCTAAGAGATTTAAATTCTATGCCTGAGAACGGTTCCTTTTCGATCCACGACCAGAGATTTGTGATATTACGTGACGTTGTGGCCGTCTTGGCTCTGCATTCTTAGATTTCTGGCTTTCATCAAAACTTCAGGTCAAGCAAGATTACTAAAACGCTGACTGATAAACCAACAGAGGAACACTCACAAAAACTGACTTCAAACATGAATATTTTTGTAGGAAAATTAACTATATATCTTCAGTTATGAATACAAATTCTAAAAAGAAACTGATTTAGTTTCAATACGTGGCCATGGTTGCCACTGTATGTTCTTTCCACGTGGTGGTATGTCCCCAACATTTAGCCGCGCTTTCTCTACTAATTAATATAGTTTGAAATTTTCACCCGGGCATCAAAAATTGACAACCTTGAGTGGCAAGTAATAAACTATACTTCTAACTGATGAAAATTCTAAAAGCACTGCTGCTCCTGACTCGTTAAATCTACCTGATTTATCTCTACTATGAGAATCAAATATATTTTCAATAAATCGCTGTCGAATTTAACAATAGCAAGCGAATATGAACGTTAAAAGCCGACGTTTCGGCGTCATCATAACACCATTCTCAAGGCAAAATGAATAAGTAATACCTTACCTTGCCTTGCCTTGAGAATGGTGTCATGATGACGCCGAAACGTCGGCTTTTAACGTTAATATTCGCTTGCTTCTGTTTCAAGAAATCGTTTTTGATCAAAACTTTTAACAATGGCGCGGCTATCGTATTACATTTAATAGTTAGTATACAAAATGAGTACATCATTTAGAAGAAAACATCAACTGCAAGGATCTTCTAAAAGAAACATAAGGCAGCAGATCTCCTTCTGATAGGCTTATAAGATGTTCAGACTGTGTCATGTGAGCATTGACATTGCCGGCTATATTGCAAGATAAATGTGTTGGCGAATATGGACACACTCACCGGTAGTTCAGAAGTGTACCTCGAGAGCAAACTGTACAAAGAATTCCAGTGTGCAAGATATAAGACATATCAGCAACATTCCGCATTCCTACATGGTGTTGATAAACAATGGAAATTAACGAGTTTGCTACACATTTGGGGGAGCAGGGATGGCGCAGTGGTGAGAGCATTCGCCTTCCACCAATGTGGCCTGGGTTCGATTCCCGGACTCGATGTCATATGTGGGTTGAGTTTGTTGTTGGTTCTCTTCTCTGGTCCGAGAGGTTTTTCTCCGGATTCTCCGGTTTTCCCCTCTCCACATAAAACCAACATTTTCAAATTCCAATTTCATCTGCTTGTAAAGCGCATTTGATCATATACACATTATTATTAATTATTATTATCATTGTTTACCTCAGTTTTCATCCGAGAATGGAGCACAGATAGTGTTATTGGCGTTAATAACCACAACAACAGGAGGTCCTGGGTTTGTCTCCACGTGATTGATAAGTCGAATTAATTCAGGAATATATTGGCGGTACAAATACATCTGAGCCACAAACGATTCATTTTCGAAATTCATAACTGCGAGCTAGACTTTTCTATACTGGGAAATAAATCGATTCTTGGTAAAACAACTGTAAGAGAGAACCCCAGAATTTTCCCTTGATTTGGAGCATTCTCGAATTTCCTTGACTGCTAAATAAATACAGTGCATGCCCACGACTTGCTAGTATTCTTTTAACTGTTTCCCATTTCAACTGCGAAGCAACACTATATAAAATACACTTGTTGCCAATCAAAGATTGCCCAAAACGAAATTTGATCGAATTGTCACATGGGCAAATTTGATATGTGGTACGAAGATTTCGGTTTGTTAACGTAGATCGAGCAATTAAAAAATTCCGTGAATTAATACACATCTACATCTACATCAACAGTTGGTAAGTTTAAAAATCTCTAGGACGTGAAGCAGGTATTCCAACACAAATAAAAATAATTGACACGTAAAGTTTATGAAAAATAAATGTCTGCAGCCGCTTTGAAGGTGCCGATGCTTGGTTTATCAATTATTTATAACGGCAGCTCGTTCCAATCTTTAATTGCTCTATGCCAAAAACTGAATTTTACTCGTCAAATGATGTTTGTATTGGTTTAAACTTCTTGTCATGCGAGTTCCTTGTAGTGGTGTACGTCTGCCTCTGCACACAGGGTGAAATATCCAGTAGACAGCTTGATTGTGAAGAGTTTTTACACATCAGTGCTAATCGGACATTTCGTCTCAAGTGTTTGTGTGGTTGTCAATTGAACATAGGACCAACACACAAAAACAGACAATAAGCTTTCCCAAATAAAAAAATATATATTCAGATAAGCCTGTGTTTATGCTTAAAAAGCAGACTCGCTCAATTTTTGCATCGAGTTAATGTAAAATAAGACAAACAAAGGGAATCTTAGCCAATTTGTAACACAATTCATATTAATGGTAATGCATTTATAGCGGAGCTCCGCGCGCGCGGAGCACCATGAGTAAGAAAATATGATAACCCATCTGTCTGAGAAAATTTGGTTATGACGTCACCGTACGTCCGACCGTACGTTCGTCCACCCTTCCATGTATGTCAATATGAAATGCCACTGAGTTAATATCCTAATAATAATAATAATAATAATAATAATAATTAATAATCCAACATGGCTGCTACAGGGTGTTTCAAAAGTTCGTTCCCATTTGTTTTTTTCTAACGTTTCATTATTTATTAAACGTAACAATTAAAAAAGATGGCATATTATTGTTTGCCTATTTTTCATTCGATCATTTCAATTATTAGTAATCAGAATGCCCGCATTTATTTTTAATGACATTTTCTAAGCGCCTGGGCATAGAATGTGCGAGTTCCTTTAACGTGTCAAGAGTCACATTTTTCCATGCAAAGCGTAGTCGCCTTTTCAGCTCTTTCATCGTTTTGGGAGCTGGATCTTTGTACGTTGTCTCGTCAATAATACTCCAGATGTTCTCAATGGGATTGAGATCAGGAGAGTTCGCTGGCCAGCCATCCTTGGCTATAAAGTTGGCAAATTCTTTTGACACCATGTCTGAGTTGCCTTTGAAGTGTGAGCCGGTGCTCCATCCTGAACGAATGTCATCTCTTTCTTTGAGCTGAACAATTTCCTCTCTATCGGGCCACCTGTCACCTGACGACTTGAAGTCAAGGGTTTCACTTCTTTCTCAAGGATTTGGTTGATGTAGTACTCAGAAGTTAGGGTTAACTTTGTTAGCCCACGACCTGTCATACCACCCCACACCATTACCTTCGCACTTTGCTTCACTTGGAAAGCTGGAGGAACATCACATTCCTGCGAGCCCCAAACGATGTCGTTTTTTCGATTAGGGTACTGGAAAAGATATTTAGGACACTCATCTGTAAATAAAAAGTTGTCCCAATCTTCTGCTGTCAGCTTCGCGTGTTTCTTGGCGAATCTCAAACGGGCTTTCCTTTGCTTTTCGCTCAGCAAAGGTATTTTCTTTCGCTTGAAAGCTCTTCATCCTTTCCTGGTCATGTATCTCCACACCGTTATGCTTGAAACTTCGATATTTTTCTGCTGAAGATTCTTGGCAATCTTCCTTGTTGAATTGTTCCGTTTTTACTTCGCTTGCTCGATTGATTTTCGAGCAGCATTGGTCAAAACAGACGGTCGTCCGCTTCTTGGTTTGTCTTCGAAGCACTCTCTTTTCGACCACTAGTTCATCCAACGTACTGTCTTGTTAAAAAATTTAGCAATTTCTTTCACTGAATGACCAGATGATCGTAGTATGGTTGCTTGAGCTCTAGCATAAACAATGTTTGACTTCATTTTCGTGACAGAGAAAACAGAAAGGTCAGGAAAACAATCAGAGAATAACAAAAATTCGGGACACAAACGGCGCGAAAAAAAAATGGCGGGAAAAAGCGCGTGTGCACACTTGGCGCGAAAATCGAAAGAAAGGCATCTAGTAGCTAATTAAAATTGCTATTGGCAGCTATTTTAATAAATTCTCTACCGCAATGTATTGATAAAGTTCTAAGAAACAATTGATTTGTTTAAAAATTAACAACTCTAAATCGGAACAAACTTTTGAAAACACCCTGTATATGCTAGTTGAAGAGCTAGTTTACAGCGTACATCTTTAATTTTGGACATCCATGTTATCAGTATCACGTGACCAGTATCACGTGACCATATCACGGGTTCAAGTTTAAAGCTCATCGAGGGCAGCTGTTTTTTAACGTTGACCGCTGACCAGGTGCTGGTTTTCGATTGGATCGCAGGCTTAAGGCAGGTAAACTTAACCAAAACGAGACACGCAAGCAAAAACGAGGCTTAATTTCTGCGCGCTTTCTGTGGCTCGAGATTTCACATTCAGTTGTTTTTTTTCATTTTGACCAAAACAACTTCATCCTCTTCAAAATTTGTCTCTTAATTCGCGTAAAAGGGATAAAATCAAGAGCTAGTTAACAGATACTCCGGAAGGCGAATTTTCTAGTGATAAAAACTTCAAAAGGAAGGGCAGAAGATCTATCTCAGGAAACGCTTAAAACTTGAATCGGCTAGCATGTCGCCCGGCTTTTGTTGTTTAAAAACAAAACGATAGAACGCTTCAAGAGCTTTCACTTTACCGCCGCATCTTGCAGCTCACCAAGAAAGGTCACTTAACAATTCACCGGCATTAATGGGGGGAACGAAAAGCTCAAAGTTAGTGGAAGAAGTTCTTTCTTTGGACAAACCGTTTTCTATATTTCCCGATGCGTGTTTCAAGTGGTACTAACCTCTACAACACAGGTGACTGAATGAAATAAATTGAAGCTTTACGTGTCGTTTAATCGCTGTTACTTTTGTTCAGGAATGAAATTTATATTTTTCTCTCGATTAGATATAAATAATAATCATCTCTACTCGTTTCTTACGCAAAGAAGTAGTTGAACTGTTGTTTGATTTGTTTTTTTTCCCTTGCAAGTGAACGAGTGTTTTACTCGGCATGGCTGCCTGTTTTCAGTGTTTTCGACGTCGGTGCCTCATCAGCGTTAAAAAACTTTTGCCTTAACACGTAATTGCAATGAGTCCTCGTAAAATTGAGTATTAAGCCCGGGGAAGCGATAAAACACTTAATCCAACATCGTCTTGGAAGGGCATGTTTGACCGTTTATCCGCCTCTCTCATCTTTACATTGAAATGGCTTTCATTTTCATAATAATACTTAAAAGCTTATATAGCGCATGCTTCATGACAGAATGATCGCATGCGCTTTACATGAATTAAAATACTAATAAAATTATCAGTTCCTATGAGCCAAAAATATATTAATTAAAATAGGTTATAAGTTAACTTAAATTTAAAAATACATGAATTCAAAGTACCAATAAAATTTTCGATTCCCATGAACTAAAAATATGCATCCGAAATTATCCCCCAACGACCCCCGCGCACCCCAGTAGACAAGAAACTAGCCAGAGAATCTGTTTGGGCATCTTTGAATGAATGAAGCGAGAGGCCCTGAGGACATGAGAGAAGCCCCCCAAGCAAGGAAAGAGACCCAAATAAGATTCACGGGAGAGGAGGAAGGAGGTGCGAGGAGGGAACGAAGGGTACTGAAAACGAGACAAACAACACGAAAAGGAAACCAAAACGAGAACGATAACGAAAATACAAATATATATATAGATATGCCTTAATTACAATACTTGAATCTGCTGAGAGACAATGTTGGAATGTGCAAGTCTATCTGCCAAAGGCAGGCATAAGTACAACATGTAAGCTTCGTATTTCCAGTTTCCTTGAAGTTTAATGAGTTTAGCTGGAAATCCGCACTGAAAAGCGAATGCAGCGCCTCCGTGACGTATTCTGTGGCCGGAGAAATCCTGGGGATTGAAGGAGGTAAGGGAAGCTAAATGTTTGATACCATCGTTGATGGACTTGGCCGTGATGCAATCGAACTGGTTGGCGGTGGTTGTGAATGGGAGGAGAGGGTATGTGGCAGGTGCGCAGACTGTGCGGAGCAATGACTGGAGTGCAAACGTGGGACAGAGAGGTGATCCTGGGATACGCGGAACTGGAACAACGAGGGCAGTATCGCCAGACTGACGAATTTTTGTGCGCGTGATGGTCAGAGGGGCGCCAGGACTGGTGAACGTAACGCTGCCTCTTGATAACGCAGTGTGTGAACAGAAGGTGTCGAGGGAAGGTGGGACGAGGTTGGCTGTCATGAAGTATGTGAAGAAACCAACAAGAAAGGCAGACCACAAAGCCAGATGGGCGGAGTCGCAGAGGTTGAGATGGGCGCGGAACTGTAACAAGATTGATGGTGAGAGGGGGGCTTTCCGGTGAGGAACGTGGACCATGGACTTCTCCAAACCTTTCTGGGTTAATTTGACATGAATGTCATCGAAGGCTTTAGTGTCAAAATGACAAAATACATGTGAACGACGGACAGCACTACGGTAATTGTTTATGGTCTGATACGATTTGATGGAAAAAACTGATCAATCTAAGGAATGCAGCAATGGCAGACGGAGATGCAGGAAATGGTTGAAGCTCATAAAAATGACAAAACTTGATATAAGAGTTCCAAATAGAATGATAGTTCCGTTTAGTGGCGTCCGATAAGGCGAAGGCTTGGATTTGGCTGACATGATGCTGTAAGTCGCTGAGATGGAAACCTGAAACAGAATGAAGAGGTGGTTACCACTGGCACTCGAAGCGAAACAAATCGGAGGAACAAAAGTACTCGGACAAGTGATCGTAATAAAGAGTCGCTGAGTCACGAAAGGTGACACGAAAAAGAGGATCAGTATCCATCGACTTAAAGAATCGGCGATAGTGTTCTCATGACCCGGTATGTGTAACGCTTGAAGCTCGCAGTCGAAGGAAGCTCGCGCAAACATGACTTAACGAAAGGAACGCGATAGCGACCAGTATTGATGGCAAGTTCAGTGTTTTGATTGTCAGTTCTGACCAGTACCCGTTGGCCATGCAGCTCCTCGGACCACAATTTAACGGCTGACCATGACGGCTAACATTTCGAGCGAGGCGATGGTCAAGGAAAAGGGATCGATGAAAGGTGGATAAGCCGAGTGGAAAAAGCGGCCGTCGAAGAAGCCGCCGACCCCGCACAGTCAAGGGTCAGTGCAGAAACGACGCTCGTTGTCAATCCAAGGAGAAGAACGAAGAAGTGAAACGCCATTGTAAGCCGAGAGGAACCTATCCCACCAGCGCAAATGGGCAAGAAGTTCAGAGCTTGGCGTGAAACGAGTGAATTTGTTAGAGGAAGTCGGCGAAGTTGTTGTAGGATGCGCTGCATTAATATTTTTCCAGGGCTGATGCAAGCGCAGACATAGGAAAGCTTGCCAATAAGGGACTGCAAGTCGGACTTGGATACAAGTGGCGAACTGAGCCAATGGCTGAGAAGTTGAGAACTGTGCTTTAACTTGTCCTGAGGAACCTCTAGAGTCGTAGCTACTGTGTCGTATGAGAGACCAAGAAAGACCATTCTAGTGGAGGGAGGACAGTCCTTTGTCGGCGAAGTAGACCTAAGCTGGTGAAAAGCTCTTCAAGGTGCGAAAAGGCGAGTAGCGCGTCGTCGTAGGAAGCCGTCATGGTGATATGCTGTCCGGAAGATGTAAGCGATAGCGTTCGTGGTACGCTGACAAGCGAGAGTAGCCAAGCGGAGACCGAACGGGAGAACGAGGTCGAAATAAAACAAATCATGCCAGCGGTAACCGAGCAGGGTGTAATCTTTAGGTTCGACGGGGATTTGTCGGTACGCGCTCTTCAAATCTTTCTTGAAAAGGTAACAACCTGGGCCCTTGGGTACGATGAGGTTTACGAAATCGGCGGAACGAGGGAGAGTAAGGTGGAAAGGCTCGTCGAGAAAAGAATCCTTGGGAATGCCATCGTTGACCGAGGCGCCCTGGGGGATGCTAAGATCCAAAACAACGCGTCGTTTACTCCCGTCTTTAGGAACGGTTTGAAGCGGGGATGTTTGCAGAGGTGTCGGAAAAGGATTGTAAAGAAAAGGCCCAGCCGTGGCAGCATGTTCTATCTCAGTGGACAAAAAGGCATCGATGATGTCAGGAAAGCGGACCGCTGAGGAATCGTTAGATGATGACGGTTTGCGAAAGGCGACAGAGTGGTAGTTGATTGGCCAACCGAAGGCGAGAAAATCTGCTACGATGCGATCAGAATAGTGTTCGAGGGCGGAGTTCCACAAAGAGAGAGTCAACTTAGACGGAACGGGAATACGAGCACCAAAGGCATTCGGGAACGGCGATTTCGAGCAGAGAATATGACGAACAACTGCAGCATGCGAGTGGGTACGAGAGAGGGAAAGTTGACCAGGTGGCGAGGTCGGAACGTGAGGGGAGAGGAGAATCGGCGAAGGTAGTGGATTAGTCTGAGGCTGGTGGAGGTGAGGTGACTAGTCAGTCAGACGAGGGAGGCGTTGGTCGGGTCAGGCACGAAGCGATGGTGTGATCCGGAAGTTTACAATACGCACAGATGTGTTCCACTCCCTGTTGATGAGACGAGTTACTGCAGGAGCCAGTACGGTTCCACTCACGGCAATGGGCGGTTTCGCGAGAAGACGGTTGGACTTGGTGATATTGAAGCGCTAGATTTCGCTGAAATCGTCACCCCGATTGGCGAGGCCGGCTTCGATGCGGTCCAACATTGCGTCGTAAAAAGATAGAACGGCATCCCAGTGATCCTTGGACGCTAGACGCATGAGGGACATCAAGTGTTGCTGCATTAAAGGTTGTTTGGCTGGGATTTCTGAAGTTAAAATTTCCAGATAGCCGTAAACAAACTCCGCGGTAGAAAGGTCTTTAAATTTCTTCCGGGAAAGGCCGAATGGAACGTGTAAATGGGACCATTCTTGCGGGTTTACAATACGTGTATTGTGGCCGAGCTGACCTTCCGACTTACCGTTGTTAACGCTGGCTCGGACTGTATCCAGCGAAGGAATAGTAGACGGCTTTGAGGGGCTGCTTGGCATCAAAGACCGCGCTTTTGCTTGCGCCTCGAGTTCCAGCTGACGGATCTCTAGCTGCTGTTTCTCAATTTGAAGGTGTAGAAGTTGTAAATCCGACGAATTGCCAGGAGCAGGGTTTGAAGCTGTGGAACCACGTGGAGTAATGGCGTCGGTCTGCCGCGCAGTTGTGGCGGACGGAGCGCTGTGTGGTGGCCGTTCTAAGGAAGGCAAGTCATAAACAAAACCTGAGGGCAAAGATGAGCCCTTCGTCTTGCGTTTTCCAGCAGCTGTGGCCATAACGAACCAATAAACGAGATCGAAACACTAAAGTAACTAGCGAAGGGAAGGAAAACAGCTACTAGAACGACTGAGCGAGACAAGTGATCGAATTACTACAAAATGTCAGTCAAAACCAAGCCGGGAAACGGCGTGGGGTCCCGGGGCTAATTAAGTTATTCCCTAGGAATATGAACCATTTCGCTCCTAGAACAAATGTTTGATCGTTCAACCCAGCCAAGAAAGTGCACAGTCACAGGCAGGATGGCCGAGTGGTTTGGGGCGCTGGATTTCAATGTGGTCATTCAAATCCCGCTCTAGCCACTAGCTGGAGTTATTCTGGGTAGTCCCTGGTTTAACTCCTCGGTCATCCTTGTAAATAGCCAACTGGTTTGCCTCCAGCCAGTTGGGATTCTTATCATATTATGTTTATTTGGATTATTTGTTTCTGTATTTGCTCGCCCCCAGTAGCCTTGTGCTATAACTATACTACCGAGGGTAAAGAAAGGTTATTATTATTATTATTATTATTATTATTATTATTATTATTATTATTATTATTATTATTATTATTATTATCATCATCATTAGTAGTAGTAGTACTAGTAGTAGTAGTAGTAGTAGTAGTAGTAGTAGTAGTAGTAGTAGTAGTAGTAGTAGTAGTAGTAGTAGTAGTAGTAGTATAAAGCAAACCAAATGAAGCACATAACGTCAAAATTTCAGCGATAACACACAAAAATCGTCCTGTGTACTTGCTTTGTCTTGTGTTTGGTCAAACATTGTTTGTTTCCCTGATAGCAGAGGTTTCTCGCCGGCAAAGAACTCTGCTAGCAAGGAAATTGTTTGTCGGCTAGTCACCCCACGTTATGCTTGTCAAACAAATTGTTCAGGAAAATGTTTGATCGTTTGTTTAGTTGGGGCTTTAGTATTACTTGTGATTTGCGCGAAGAGGACATTTTCAGCAACTTCTGAAAACCGACAAGTGATATTAAACCTTAATTTTTCTTGGCCCCATGCGATTACCTGTCGAAACCATCGGTTTCTTTTCCTTTTTTCTGTTTTCTCCGACATTTAAGCTTATCTCAAAATTGATTAGCAATTTGTATTAACTTACCACGAAATATGTTTGTTACTTGTCTAATGTCCCCACCTTCTCCAAAGAAACCTCCGAACCCACGCATCGTAATTTGTTTTCTTCTGTGTAATGTTTTCTTATTCTGTGGTTTGTGAATTGCGGTCAATTCCTGTTGACTGCTCTAAGCACAAAATATTGGGCCAAGGAAAGCCATGCGAAGTTGCTCAATACCAGTAAGTAAAATAGTATTAAACCATGGAGCTCCGCTTTTAGGCTTGGCTAAATCTATATATTATACCGCACATATCACATAGTTTCATGGCGGTTTACAATTCTTCTCTAGGTTGAGAACAAGTGTTGTGAAACGGGACCTACGGTTTATCGTACTTATCCGAGAAGACTAGAAAGTCTAACCGTTTGCAGATGTAAGCACTTTCTCCTCAATCATTTTAAAGACCCTGAGTGTTGGTCCAGCCGGGGTTTGAACACGCGACCTCCCGCACAGTAGTCCGGTGCTCTACCAACTGAGCTAACCGTTCGGTGTGCACGTTTCTTGCAAATTTTGCTAAAGATTTCTTCGAATACAATGAATCGGTGAACTAAAGATAAAATAAGCAACGTAAAAATTCACATTCAAACCTTTAATTTTTGGGAAGGTGTACTTCAAGTAAGCGCCCAAACGATTCGGAGAAAGTCTAAAATTCTTGCGATGATTTGTTGTGATCCGGAAAGGCCAATGTGTTGTCAGCCTTGCTAAAATCACAATTTGTCCTCGAACAAGGATTTCTTCGCTATGAACTGACTGACTGTTCCTTAGAACTTTTTCTTTTGATTTACCGTTTTAAAAAGCTGTGTTTCCCTGCTAAGTAAAAAAAGAGAGCGGCCGCCAGTTTATTTTTTCCCATTTACAAATTAGCTCTCCATAGCTACATAGATTATCCAATTATTTTTTCATGATTCCATGTTAACCTTGTATCTCGCAAAGCTTTTTCGTACAGATATACATATATTTTTTAAATATTTGCCCTACCCCACCCCCCTAAACAGTAATTTTGTCACGATTCGAAGTCCACCCGTGATCCAAACATCCTCCTTTCGTTCGCTTACATAGTAAGGACGTTAGCATGTCCTCCCCAAAAAAGTATGGTATTAACGTTCGAAGTCAGCGTACAATAGAAGCCTCGCACTTCTGAATAGCCAAATTTAAAACAAAGAAAAAGTTAAATGTATTATATACGCAAAATACAATTGAGCTTGCTTTGTTCGGCGTACCCCCAACATAGCTCGTACGTTCTTAATGGTTATGATAATGTTGCTGTGAGGAGAAATGGTTGACGCTGCGCAAAGGCGTAAAGGCAATCGTTTCCAACTTAAAATGGTAATGTAGTGAGAAAGATTCCCTGGCTGCTAGTATTTTTATTGTCTCCTGGCGACCTAATTTTCCCTTAGGGTGACATCAAAATGCGTGGCATTAAGAAGCTGACGATGTTCAGTCGTAAACTGTCCTTTCTGAAAGGTAGTAAATTGGACCTCAGAGCTCCGGACTTGTCTCAGAATTTGAACACTCCGCTTGCCCCTGGTACCAATGGAGATGACGGAAAAAATGGAGTACATGGGCCAACGAGTAAGTTTATAACGTTGTCTGTTTTAAAGTGCTTTAAACAAACTGGCATTCAACAGTTTCTCCTGTCTCTTGTCCCCTGTTCCCCCTTCTCTCTCCCCACATGAGTGCCCATGATTGCACGTAAACTCTCGGCCTTCTTGTACAATCTATAGTTATAGTCAGATTCAAGATCTACAAGGAGCATCGCGTAAAAATAAGCCACAATTTGCAAAAGTGTGAGAGAAATTAACTTTAACACTAGCAAATCGAGTTTTAATGTACAGCTTCAATGACATTTTCAATTTTTTTTACTATGTGTACTGTCCGCCTGATAGTAGTGATCACGGACATGCTGACTGCACTATTTAAATCAAGTACGGAATCTTTCATTGTTTTCGTTGCAGTTGTTTTGTTTTGTTTTTGTTTTGATTTTTTTAAATTTTTCAAGTTGAAATATATGCCGATCGAGCAGCAGGATACATAACAGTTGAAACAAGTGGTGGAGATGGAAACAGAGGCCAAAACGGCGCCAATGGCCGGAAAGGAGCTGACAGCCTCGACAAGGTAGAGACTGTGTATTAATGGAACTACGCCCCTGTAAAGGAATTACACCGAATGCTGATTCTATTGAGAACCTATCTCCGACGGATATTATGACGGTTCAAATACCGTCAGAAGTGGATAGCGTAGTCCTGAGAAGGACTTTGTGTGCTGATAATGTGAAGGTGTAATTAAACCGGGAAAAAATGATCATCGCAGTTACGAACACTACTTAAGCAGTAGTAAAAATAAAGCCTGAAAAATATATATATATATCAGGCTTGTACGCGATTCGAGCCAACGACCTCTGAGACCGGTGCACTGATCTAGAGTGCTCTCAGGTCGAGGGTTCGAATTCCGTACAAGCTTGATTTTTTTAAGGCTTTTATATTTTCACTATTGCTTAAATAGTGTTCGTAACTGCGATGATCATTCACATACCCAGTCATTTATCTGCAGTTCAGATATATGACTTTCATATATTCATACTTCCAAGAAAAGATACACAACCCATGCTAAATTGGATGTTCCTGTATAAATATTGACTTAAATTAACATAATTGGTCAACAAAGTGGTAATGTTATCGGTCGTCTGTCAGTTAAGATGTGCTGTTGTTGTCTGCAATGGGTGTCGCAACTTTGCGGCCAGTCTGCTGACCAAATGTAAGGACCAAGACGAACCGAAAGATTGATAGGAGGCAGTTTACAAGATCAAATGCTGGTCCTAATTAGGAAGCCACAAATATTGGTAAGACTGGAAACCAGCAGAAATTTGAGCGTACGACATACTGAGCACAAACGAGTGACTGTAACTTTCCATGTCAGCAATGAATATGTGAAACACAATTCACAGACAAACCACCTAATGGACTGGGACTCTACCAAATACAGTAAGACCACTTTCAACGTATCGATTGCCATGAAGACCTGGTCTAATAACAAAGAAAAGACACTACTGAACCGTCGCCAGAAACTTCTCACTTCTTACACCTTAAAACAGCTTAATTTGATGACATCAATAAGAGAAAAACAATAATCAATCCGACTAACTTGTCTAAAATTACATTAAGGGACATTTGATCAACAAAAGCTACAGAACTAGACGTACTATTATTACTGCTTCCAGTCTTCGTAGACAATAACAACGTGGCTTAAAAGACAGTGGGAGGACCAATAACATCACAGTTTAGTTGACAAATTAGGATAAGAGTGGTCAGAGAATGGATACCCTTTACTGATCGTTCGAACTGACACAACTGTATAGTGAATTCCACCCAGCAGCCTGCCGAATCGTCATTCAACGTCTTTCGCCACAAATAGTTCTTCTCAAGACTACACTACCAGGACGATTTATATCGTGTTTCACCAGTTTGATATGTTAAAACCGCTTCCGCTTATGTTTAATCGCTTCCGATTTTATATTAAACGTTTTCGTAAAAAAAATTTAAAATGTTTTGAAATACATTAGAATAAAACGGAGGCCGGTTTTGTGTCCTTATATAGAAACCAGACAAGACAAAAAGCGACTGCACAGCGCAGGCTTCCATAGGGAGTTATGGATATATCTCTAACTGCAAAGAACATATTCCGGGTGCAACAGGTGAAAGAGGAGGCCCTGGTGGAGACGGTGGATATGCCGGAAAATCAGGTAATACAGGCGACTATATATTTAGCCCGTGATAAGCTCATTAAAATTTGTTCCAAATGAAGAATGATCCACGCAGTTGTGAACGCAATTTATGCAATTGCGAAAAGAAGCCTGAAAAAAATTCAGGACTTCAACGGGGTTTGAACCCGTGATCTCGCGATTACCGGTGCGATGCTCTAACCAACTGAGCTATGACGCCACTGACGTTGGGAGCAGGTCAATTGTGGGTCCATATGTTTCCGTAAAAGAAATGAGTGAGAATGATATATGAAATGAATCATATATGAACTGCGGAAATGAAATCAAATGAAGAATGATCCTCGCAACCCCATTGAAGTCCTGAACATTTTTCAGGCTTTTACGCAATTGCAAAAAGAGTCGCATAATGGCCGGCGCAATTTCTCACAAAATCGTTGCTTGGCTAAGCAGATACAAAACCCTATAATTTTCTTGATAGCTTTACTGTTACTTCCCATGTCCACCAAGGAAGCTTAAAGATTCCCAGCGGCAAGACATCATTCAGTTATAACGAAGACACTGAGCTCTTGTGAAACCACGGGGGCTTTTCCTCAAAATTATGAAAGCAAGACAACCCCTTTCGCTGTTTTTAACAACCAAACGCTTCCTACCAGTCCAACCAAAAACACTTGAGAATTCATCAGGTTAGACGACGAAATTTCGCTCCTTACAATCTTTGGTCGAAGATCTCTAACTTTTTTAATGATTCGTGAAGTGCGCTAATTTTTGACATTTCTTGAGAGTTTTTTGACAACTTTATGTCATATTTTAAGACATGCATATGCATGCCAATTTTGTGTCCAAAATATTGAACAGCAGGAGGGAAAACAAAAGAGTTTCACGATCCCATGAACTATTCGATAGCATTAAAAAAAAAAAAAAAAAAAACAATTGAAATAAGCAACAAAACAAAGAAACATTCTTTAGTCCAAAATACTTTCATAAGAAACCGTAAAGTTACCGCCGATCAAAAACAAAACATCGCAAGAAAACAAAAGTACAATAGACATGTTTCTTCGAAGATTTTTGGAGAAGGTGTAGAAATTAGACAAGTAACAAGTACATCTCGTTGAAGGCTAGCAAAATTGCTGTACATCCGTACAGAAAAGACAAAAAGTAGAACGAACATTATAGTTTACAACAGTCAACAGGAATAGATCGCGGGTCAAAAGCCACAACAAAAAAACATTACAAGTAAACAAAATAAGAAGCGTATGTTTTTTCGACGATTTTGGAAAAGGGTGGAGAAATTAGACATGTAACAAACATCTCTCGCAGTAAACTAGAAAAATGCCAAGCAATTTTGACATTTATTACACCCATTTTGAAATCACTGGTGATCCTTAAAATCTGATTGGCTCTCAACAGTGCGATTTATTCCCGAATCGCACTATTTTTTGCTCTAAATCGCATCTTTTTTTTAGCCTATCAAAATGAAAATGAAATAACAGAAACCAATTAAATTTCATGGCTTACTTGCACTAACCAATAAGATTGCCGAATAATACAGGACCAAAAAGAAATTATTTTGGAGGAAAATTTTGCAATTTCGGCTATCCAAATTCCTCCCTTTCCAGAAAAAAAAAAGTATGAATTCAACTACTTGCAGCTTTTAAACGACGACAATGATCTCCTTGCGGCTGAACAATTACTGGCAGATGATTTTCCAACATTTAATGTCAGTTTTAATCAAATGGTGTTCGACTTCTCGCCAAATATTGTTGCAGTTCCGCACGGTCTCGAATCCACCGGAACCAAAACAACAACAACAACAACAACCGAACAAGACGAAGCAGCAGACGTATCAAGATTTCCTGTAGTTTCGAACGAAGACATCGAAGAGCTAAAGACTGTTCCAGTAAACAAAAATACTTCTCGCTCGACAAAACAATGAATGAATGTTTTTACCTCGTGGTGCTTCTCCCGCCATCTTGACATCAACATCGAAACAATGGCGTCCGAAGAACTTGACAACGTTCTGGGCAAGTTCTATGCAGAGTTAAAGAAAAAGGACGGAGAAGATTACGAGCCAGAATCCCTGAAAATCATGCAGAGTTCCATTGAGAGATATTGATATTTAAAGGAAAAAGATTATCTAGTGAGTATCGTACGGTTGAGGGAATTTCGCAACTCTCAAGAAATACTCAACGCGAAGGCGATTTTCCTGCGCCAACAAGGAAGAGGGAAACGACCGCACAAGTCCCAGCCACTGACACCGGACGAAGAGTCAGCCCTGTGGGAAAAGGGCCAGCTTGGCGACTTCAATGGAAAAGTGCTGGCAAATGTCAATTTTAAAAATCTCACCGAGCAACTTGGTTTATGTGGTCGCCAGGAGCACTACGACGCCTATGTCGAGGACCTTGTCGTAAAACAACGGGAAGACGGGAGCGAGGTGGTTGAGCTCCGAGAGGGGCCGACAAAAACAAGAAACGGTGGGCTTTCCATCAGACGAAGAACTACACCACAAGTAATATGCAGCACCGATGGCAGCGAACATGACCCCGTGCGACTGTTCAAGCTCTGGTTAAGCAAGCGACCAGAGGGAATGAAGGACAACGGGCCGCTCTACTTGAGCATAATTAACCGTCCAATTTCAAAGGATGTCTGGTGCACAAAAATCCTAATGGGCCAAAATATAATCGGCAACATCATGAAGTGCATGGCCTCCTGTCTTTCGACTAACAAGAAGATTACGAACCACAGCATGAGAAAAACACTTGTCGCCAAACTGAAGAAATCCGGTCAGCCGCGCCACGTCATCTTTGAAATCACGGGCCATTCACGGGAATCTTCTTTAGATGACTACGATGAAATAGACGAAAATCAGAGAAAGGAACTTTCTCACATAATCAGTGGATTCAGCAAAGTTACAAGCCAAAATAGTGCAAGCGAATCCCTAAAAACCAGCCAAAACAGTGCAAATGGGGCAGCATCAAATCAAGCAATTGCCGTCAAACAACGAGCTCCTCTAACGTCTATTCCCCATATCCAACAACAGAACTAGATGTATCAGGCAATGGATTTCAATCCTGCATTTCAGCCTGCTGGATTTCCAGGATTCCAGCCTGGTTTTGCTTCGCAGTACATGGCAGCTTTCACCAGTAGTTCAGCTCCGGTTCCAGCACAAAATTACTCAGGTTGTACGTTCAATTTCAGTTACTCCAAAGAAGCCCAGCAATCTCCGAAACCACAGAAAAAGCGAAGGGCTTACATTATTGAATCAGACGATGAGGACTAAACTTTTTCCAGGTTAGTTGTGGACATTTTTTCAGAGAGGTCGATGGTTCTGATCTGCTCTCTAAATGACTGATCAAAAACTGATTCGCACGAGCGAGTTTTGTCACATGACATTATGATTTGCATATTTTATACAACAGTGTTTCCGGTTCCGCTTTTTCAAAAATTCCTGAAGCGGATTAATAACTATTTCTTAATATTTACCAAAAAATGTGTGATTTTAAAATGGGTGTAAAAAAAGTGAGTTTTGTCACATGAAATTGTCATTTGCCTATTCATCAGTTTATGATTCTCAAAGGAAAATCATTATCCAGTAGCCTCCAGTTATAACTTTGGTCATCCCAATAAAATGTTTCGTTTCCCATCGGCCTACCGTACCATTTTTTTTCCGAAAAGTAAAAAAAAAAAGTTCCAGATTCACTAGTCAAAGAAGCAAGTACTTTAATTCACAAGAACACGATCTTGTTTTATTAACAACAATTGGTATGATGTGAATTGACATCGATACTACGTTTTTAAAGGCTGTTTAGACATTTGATAGTCGTGTTAATATACATCTTTTACCATCTGACTATATATCTTAGAGATTAAACGTGAGATTTAACATGTCTGTCATTGTACATAAGGAATAACGAAGGAAAAGACCACTTTTACGAGTTGACTTTCTAACCAGGCTTTCTTACTTAACAGCCCGGTCTTCTCTGGAACCCAGACCTCTCATTCTTTTTTTTTTTTTTTTTTTTTTTTTTTTGCCCGACCGACTGACCCACCATCACAAGAGACGGGGCGATGGGAAACGAAACATTTTATTGGGATGGCCTAATAAAGACAGCTTTTACGAAACCACATGGCATTGAGCTTTTCCTTCGTACGCCAGCCGACCCATTTCGCTGCTTTGATAATCCAAACACTGATTCTTACCGGTTGAAACAAAAACAAAAAACCCCGACAATTAACATAGCTAACGGCGAAACTTCGTTGTTTACAGCCTTTGGACGAAGATCTCTGACTTTTTTAAATGAAGGGGCAACTTAGCGCGCTAGTTTTTGATATTTTCTTGGCAGCTTTTTGACAACTTCCTGACAGATTTTGAAACATAAACATGTATTTGATCGGGTTTTTTTCCCTCGAGCTTGTGTTTCTGCTTTCAGTAAAAATTAAAGCTTTTAGAAAACAATTTCCCTAGCAGACCCGTACACTATAAAATTACCAAAGCCAGCCAAAACATCCAAACAAAATTAATCAAGATTAAGCGACAAAAATTAGTTGTTTACAGTCTTTGGACGAAGATCTCTAACTTTTTCAAATGAAGCGTGAAGCGCGGTAGTTTTTTTCGCATTTTCTTGACAGCCTTTTGACAACTTTCTGTCACTGTTTTGCGAATTGCACATGCATTTGATCCGCAGATTTTCCCCCTTGAGTTTGAATTTAAGCCTATAGAAACAATGCCGATACCTCTAAAAGATCGTAAGTTTCTTCTTTTGTTGTCTTCAGTTTGATATAAGTTTTCTAGAATATCTTGCTGAACGTAGCACAGGGTGAACTATAATATGACTTTTTACATTGCCATACGTGGAGGAGCAGACGTACGTACGTATGGACGGTCGGTCGTACGGTGACCAAAACCTAATTTTCTCGCACACATGGGTTACCATATTTTCTTAACAATGGTGGTCTGTGCGCACGCCTTTGGCGTGCGGAGCTCCGCGATAAGTTTCTTCTCTTGTCGTCTTCAGTTTGTTATTTTTTAAAACTGATTTCCTACCAACATGCGGAATATTGCACAGGATTATCCCGAGCTTGCCTTTTTACGTTGGATAAACATGGAGGGGAGGACTTGCGAACGTACGTACCGTGACGTCATCACCAAAACCACATTTTCTCGCACTGATGGGTTACTGTATTTTCTAAACTAGAGTGCTTCGCGCGGAGCTCTGCTGCAAAGGTTATTTTCACTAAGGCCAATAAAGAAACTGGACAAACCCATTCCAGAAACTATGGTGTAATAACAATGGCCTAATAACAAATAGTTTATATAAAAGAAAGCAGCCGATGTTCGTGCCAATTTAGCCATAACCTCTATATATTTTTGGTATCTGTTTACCTCCAAGAGGAGTCTCCCTAATGTTTTTCACTTTTCCACACGAGTTAGGCATGATGTACTGATTTGTTTTGTGTCCAAATAGTAGTAATCATTTAACTATCTGTACGTAAAGCTGAGTTTAAATCCTTTATAACATTTCGTTTGTTTTTTGTGAACAAATTATTAATTAACAGGAAATGGTGGTAATGCCGGACGTCAAACATTCCACATTAGAAGACTGCAAGGAAAGTTAGAACTAAAAACGTGCCGTGGAACTGGAGGCCAGTCAGCTACAAATGGAGTTGGAGGAGCGGGTGAGGATGATTTGAATTAAACCCATCACGAATAGTTGGACTTGATGTTGGTATTGATGTTGAAAATTGCGTTGATGTTGCTGTTATTAATATTGTTGTTAGCTTTCTTACAGTATTGTGCAAAATGAAGACGAATTACCTGAAATTTCGAATCGCCTTCCTATCTTGTTAAATTTCACCACATCAATTCAAATCGTTCGAAATATTGGCCACATTTTGCAAGGCGAAACCAGGAATTATACTGTTCCAAACTTTCGTAAGTGCGAAACGAATCTTGCCAAAATTTCGCCACGGGCTGAACTGAGAACAGTGCAATCAGCCACAAAACAAAAGCCAGGTTGAAATGCGAATCCTTAACGACACAGAAGCTTCAATTTTTGAAAAATTCTTAAGTTTATTTGCTCTGAACTGTTGAACGGCTTTGACACTGATGTGCAAGCCGAAAGAGCGAGTTTGTAGTCCACTCAAACAACGGCGCCATGTCCGAATTTGATCAAAATGAAGACACAATTCAGTTTATTTTGATGAATTTAAACATTGTCTCACCAAACCTGGTCGGAAAAAAGACACCTAAAGGATAAGCAAGAGAAATATCCAGGATATGCTTCAAGAAATGGCTACTAGAAATTTGTCGGATGCGTGGCACAAAAACTGGACCCGCTGCCGAACAGAAAAAAAAAAAACATTGAAAGCATTGAAAATTTGAAGATGGTGATTGATACGTTGCATCGAGTGCAGGTAAAAGAACATATATATTTTTAATGTGTGTTAACTTTTTTTTAAGTGCCGATCTCTGGAGAGATTTTCCATAGTAAATATGGCTCCAAATTTAAGCTGAAGTTGTTGTTTGTTCAGTTTGTTTGGAAAAGACTGTCCCACGAGCATATTTACAGACTGCTGACGTCGACACTTGTAGCCGAATACAGTTTTTCCATTTCCTTAGTTAAGTTAATTAACTTTTGAGGTATTTCAGCAAATAAGTGTGTTTTGTCATTACTCAAGCAGTTTAAGGCCTGGGTTTGAAAATATGTTCAGAAATATGGTTGATCGCCAATATCTTTCTCCAGATTGCCTTGGACCAGATGAAACTTTCCCTAAAGATAAAACTTCTTATTCTCTTTTGTCTTTACTTGTAACTTAATTCACGTGATCAAAATGTGAAAAAGTCTTAAATCTTCGATTTTGCGGCGGATTTTATGTTTACAGGTTAAATATATATTTTAAGCCAAGCCTTAAGGGGAGCTCCAAAAGCATTATTTTTCTACTGGCATTTACATATAGTCTGCTTGTCATATCACCCATCTGACCTCACTCAAGTTACAGACCCAATGCTGTAAAAAATAGTATGGAAAGGCGATCTGATCCAGTGGCACAGTGGATTCAGCCAAGCCGAGTAAAACCACTCGTTCGCTTGCAAAGAAAACAACGTAACAACCCAAACAAACAATTTAACTACTTCTTTGCGTCCAAAACGAGTACAGATGATTGTTATTTACATCCATTCGAAAGAAAAATACAAGTTTCATTCCTGAATAAAAGTAACAACGATTAAACCAAATGTTAAGCTTCTATTTATTTAATTTACCTCACCGTCCTGTGTTGTAGAGGTTTCTACCACTTAAAAATACGTAAGCTTCAGTAAAATAAAAACAAGCATCCGCAAAAATAGCAAACTGTTTGTCCAAAGAAAGAGCTTCTTCCACAGAGTTTGAGCTACTCGTTCCTCCCATTAATATAGCTGAACTGTTAAGTGACCTTTCTTGGTGAGATGCAGGATGCCGCGGTAGAGTAGAAGCCCTTGAAGCGTTGAATTATACTGTTTTCAACCGCACAATCGATCCAAGTTTGAAGCTTTTCTTGAGAAAAATCTTTCGCTCTTCCTTTCATCACTTGAAAATTCACAATTTTTATGCTTTTTACGCGAATTTAAAGACAAACTTCGATCGAAGAAGATCAAGTCGTTTTGCTCAAAATGAAGAAACCAACTAAACCAAATTACGAACCGCAGAAAGTGCGCGAAACATCGAGCCTCGTTTTGGTTTGGGTGCCCCACACCTGGCTTGAGCCTGTGATCCAATCGAAAGCAAGTACCTGTTCAGCGGTCAACTTCAAACAAAACAGATGACCTCGATAAGGTCTTAACTTGAGCCCGCGATATGGTCACGTGACACTGGTCAGCAGATACCTTGTCTTGATAGGTGTCAATTGGCTATAAGAGGAATGTCCAGTATCAAAGACGTACGCTGTAAACTAGCTTGTCAGGTTGGCCAGGTGGAGTATGGCCGCCATGTTGGATCATTATGATTATTATTTTGATATTGTTAATTATTGGGCGACTCCGTCGTCGTCGTGCGTACGCGCCCACGAGCAATACCGCTAGCCAAGATTACCATGAGAAAGCAGTTTACGGGTTTCTATAGTTATGGTGCTCTGCTTGGCGACCTTTCGGGCCGCCGGAGCTCAGCTACGAATCAGCGTTTTTAAAGGAATTCCAACATATCTAACTTTCTTCTCTCGGAGTGATTGTTCTCAAGCCTTTTATGTTTTAAATTATCAACAGCCAAAGGTTGAATTCTGGGCGGAAAAATAACCTTTAACCTCATATTATCATTACCATTATCATTATCACTATCACTATCACTATCACTATCACTATCACTATCACTATCACTATCACTATCACTATCACTATCACTATCACTATCACTATCACTATCACTATCACTATCACTATCATTATTTGATATGCGTTAGCGTTTTTGTTCGATGCAATATCCTACAACCGTCACCTACTCCTCAAATAAGTGAATTTTTCAAAGAAATGGTCACTTGACACGTCACGTGATCTATGATAACGTCTATAGAGCGTTTACGTGACTACCGGTGACTACCAGTCATATTGGGTTACTTAAACAAAAGAGAGTATTCAATTCCCAGAGGTTTAGGTTGGGACACCAACATGACCGCCGTTTCTTTGTTTTGGAACACCAACATGGCCGCCGTGACGTCATGTGAAAACACTCTTTTGTACTTGATGGTGTTAAGGAAGATGAGAACTTACTATGTGTCGAATTTCGATTCAGTGTCATTCCTCTGGGTTGTTATATTACAAAAATATATATTTTATCTAATAAAAGCACCTGACCCAGGCTTTAAACTGTTAGTAGCTAGCGCGATATATGAACAGCTCCGAAAAGTTTCTCACAACTGCAATAACTGGGCTTTGTCATTCTAAAACATCCAACAATGATAGGTTGAATGCCATTTGTATTTCCGTTCCAGTTTCGACATTTCTACTCGTTAATTCCGCTGCGAGACGATTACTGTTTTAATGACCGCCGGTTTCGATGGAAAATTTAATTCAGATTCCTTTCTTTGCTGACGCGTCCCATGACAGGTACATCAGGTATATGAACTGGCAGCCTGTGTCCGGCGAGTCAATGGAAATGCTGGAAATTTGATATCTGTGGTTCAGTTCTTAATAAAATGTAATATGTGACATGTGAGGTCACCTTTAGATTGTTATCCCTCTTCTTTTCGAGGGTAAACGATTAACAACAGGTTATTAGTACAATGATCAATGTCGGCATCGTGTATTTTCCTTCATAGGAGGTCAGGGAGGAACGGGAGGACGTGGAATCAGATGTAAACTTCGGATTTATACGCGTGGGTGGCTATACCCAGGTTATAAGACATGTAAATTTAATGGTCAGACAAGTCAGGCAGCCAGAGGACCAGATGGAAGTAGAGGAAAAGACGGGCAAAGTTAGTATTGCACTGAAGCCTTTACACTTCACCGTTCAACGTCTCCTAACTAAAGCGCTTCGTTGGAAAGTACGGAGCAGCACCAGTGGAGGACAAAACTTAAAAAAGATACATAAAAAATATATCCGAAATTACGGATTAAAAAAAGAAAAAAAGAAAGAAAGGAGAAACTGCAAAATATCTGCAAGATAACAGCAAGATTATCAATCAATCAATGTACATTTTTGACATAACTTATTTATCCATTTTGTTCATCTTAAGATGCTTCCACCATCTTCAAAGATTTCTCTCATCTATTTACGCTAGCTAGTTTAATAAATAACTGATAAAACCAAGAAGTAATTTTCTAAAACGAGAAGGAGCATTCTAAGCTAATTTTTACTGAGATTAAAAAAAATGAAAATGTTCATTGTTGTTACTACGTCGCGGCTCTTTGAGAAACTGACAATTATGTAACTTTTTCAGTAGAGCCTGTTGCCAAAGCAAGGATTATTTTATTGTTACTAGGATGATAAATAATGTATTGCTTATAATTTGGAGTGTGCAATAAATTACATTTGTTTTTCAGCTTTGGTAAGCGCTGGCTCCGATGGTCAGGTGGATAGCTCTTATCTGCAAAAATTACGCCTACGACGCAGCGCCAAGGACAAATATCCACTGGTTTTAATTAAATTGATGACAAGATATGCCGAAGATCTTTTGTGGGCGAACAATGTCTCTCGTGCTGAGCAAATGTTTAATTTTATTGTGTCTTTAACGAAAGAAAGAGCAGATGCATCTGATTTCAGGAAGAGTAAGTATACAGGAATAAGTTCAGCGTTCCTACATTAACTCTTTCCAGACTGGACACCAAAATATCCGACCTCCAAGTGGGATGCTTTGAAACCTTGCAACTTTCCCAAATCCCGGACTATGGTTAAAATGAAGCATTTTTATTGCAAAATGATAAGTTTTTCAGATTGCATCACCCTGTAAACTGACCAAAACTCCCAATTTTCATTGAATATGAGCTTTTATTCTGCTGCAAAACCACAAAACTGCCTATGACAGCACAAAAACACGCAACTTCGTCTGGACGTTTTTAAAACAATAATTCCTCTTGAAGCTTAAAGTCTACATTTGCAGCAAACCTCGACTCCAATTTTTGCGATCTGTTTCACATTTTCATGCTCAAGTCCTTACAGCGTCGTCGATAACGCTATTTGGTTTCAGTTGCCCTCACTGTCTGTAATATTCGCGTCGGTTTGTGACCCAATGGATTTCTGGGTAATTGTTGTGTAACGGCCGGGTGGGAGTCTGCCAATTTCCAATCCAGACATTTTTAGAAGTGTCAAGCCAGCCGGTTCTGCTGACAACATTGCAACGATTGCGTTATTTTCACTCAAAACTGGCCAAGACTGCCATGCGAGATCTCGAAATCAACTCACAGGACTTTGTGAATCGCTCGAACAATTTCCATCGATCGATCGAACAATTTCTGTGGCCCACTTCGTGTGAAATTGCTTCTCACCTCTGTTTTCTTTCAGAGGATTGCCTCTACCCACCAACCCGGCCTTATGATGCCAGGCAGGGGGCCTCGGAAGTGGAAAATGGCTCGAAAAACACACTTATAAATCAAATACCTACCGAATTGATAGCTGCAGTGAACGCTAGAAACAAGCGGCAGCTAGCGTGACGAGCGTGGAATGAAAGATAGAGCCTTCGGTGTTTTGGGCCAGCGAAATCTAGGTGGTAACCCCTTATATGGAATAACAAGATCGATTTAACCTCGTACCCTCCTGAAATTGCAAAAGAGACGTACAAAAAGTCTATCGGAAAATAGTTAAAAGTGTGTATGCAACTGCCAAAAAATGATCGTAGACTGAAACAATCAGTTTCGCCAAAAAAGGATAAAAGCATATATATATTTTTATGCTAAGGTTACAGAAAAGGAAGAAAAAATGGTCAATTAAAAAAAAATAAAATAAAAAAAATAAAAAAAACAGCGACCGTTTTTGCTAATTGTCATTGAAACAAAAACATGATACAGAGTTTCGTCAAAACAGCGGTTTTCAGCTATCGTTAAAAACATTTTTTTAGTTTTGTGTGAATATTGGTAAATGAGTGTAGTTGTCACAATCCAATTTATGCATTGACAGTGTTTGACGGTTTGCACGGGAAAATTAACCGTCATTTGCCGATTGCGGCTTTTCTGATCTGCCGCTTTCGCCCTGTTTTAGTTTAGCTGATATGGCTTTTCACGAAAGTATCGCTCTACAATAACAATAAAGCTGAATTCTTTCCCGCGAGTTTAATAACTATTTTTTTCTGCCGAACGCTGCAGGTGATGCTTCGCCTTGTTTGATTGGTCATCGGCAAAAGCGCGTTGACAAACTCTTTAATGATGTGTGAAAACTCTGAAAATGTTTCAAGACCGAAAATATGGCTTTTGTTTTTTGGGGAGAATTCCTCCTCTCCAAATGAACGTTTCTCAGGTATTAGCGCATCAAAGTATGTCGAGCTTTTACGAATTTCCAAATAATTTTTCCGTGACGTTTTAATTCCCGAAGCGACTACAAAGATTTTCCATTGTCCAACTTTCGGATCAGTCTTCTAATAAGCCAATAGAAAGTAAGAAAAAGCACGAAACACTTTGTTAGCTTAGTTCAGTTTTATTTGGTTATAAGAGTTAACATAAGAGCGAGTAATTCAGTTAAATAAATGTTGAGCTGCTTATCTATTCAATAACAAAACGCCATATTTTCGTATTCCTCAGTTACTCAGCTTTTTACAGTGATATATAGTTTTCCATGGTTTCGTAGAAAGTAGCGTGCGTATGCAACACTTCCAGGAAGACACTCGTGAAACCTGTATGTAACCTTAAAAAACGTAAGTGCCTAGATAACGCACCATGTTATCACTTAAAGACCAATGTTCACCCAAGAGGCCTTGCGCACGTTTGTGGCTGTCTTTAACGCTAACCGTCTCTATTGTTTATTGTTGCGATCTGAATTGCTTTACCAGAATCTTCCCACTGAGTCTCAGTGGCGTGATAGTCCAGTCATTTTGAGGATTGACTTGCAATTAATTGCAACAGAAACTTTCTCCTAGTCAATTATTTATAATTAACCCCAAGAACAACGAATTAAACGTCCCATAAGATGAAAGCATGGGAACACCGCTAAAAGCGCTCGCAGCTGAAAACCAGAAGTCGTTCAGTTTTCTTTCTATCGTCAGAAGTACACTACAATTGTCAAATTTTCAAATTGTCGATTGACTATACTAAATTCTCTGATGCAAAACAAGATAAAAATCACACGCAGCAACAGTAGACCGTGTTCGCGTTATGCCTCGCCTCAGGACGGTCCACACAATAGAACTTTTAAAATACGACAGTAATCTGAAATATACAATTGTGTTTAACATCTGGTGCACAAACGTGACAAAAGTGAAATTGATATTTTGGTTTACTTAACTCTGACATTCAATGGACCCATCTAATCTTCTTCAACTTCATCGTCATCATCATATTGGTCCGAACAATTTGTACATGCCGTACCCCTACACTGACCACATGCAGGGGAACACTCGAGGCTATCCCTGCGGCAGGTACATCTTGTTCTGGCACAATCTGAGGAGCAATTACATCTCACCATCCGAAGAAGAGATTCAGGAGCAACTGGTAGGTCGGTCATTACAGGGATTATTTGGTCACCGGTACCTCTCCATCCCTAGCCTTCGATTGACATACCTTCCTCTTTACCTTGCCACCGTTTCACCTGCAGGTACACCCTTAAGCTGTGGTAACGCGCCGCTGCCGACGTCGGTGGCAGATTTTGAGGCTGTAATGTAAGCCCTTCATTGCAAGTTTCTCACAGTATCTTTGGTATCGTAACCTATCAAGGGTGTCTCCATGCTTTCCACCGTAGGGAGATACTAATGCATTGTCGCCTGCCGACCTTCGCTTGCTCTCTAAAGCTGCGGCCTTGCCAATCCCATAAAGGCGAGATGGGTGTCACACCCCAAAACCGAGTGAATAAACCACATTTTGTGACAAACATCACTACCTAACTGCCTCTTAACGGTCTTCAGATTCCATACTCGTATTTTGAAGTCCTGCTTTGGCTCCGGCTTGAAATAGAGGTCCCAGCCATCCAGACGGGTGTAGAAGTACAACAGGACAAGTAAGTCCGTGTCGTCACCGGCAAGTACAATGTTCTATTCCTGAGCAGATTCCACGGCTGTCTTCACAATAAGTACATCGTCGTCACCTTTGGCTTCAAATGTTGGACGGTTGTTCTGCTGTAGACATCGGCTCAGCATATTTATGAACCGTTGCTTGTTTCTGGGATTGGAAAGGAATACGCCCTTTTTGAGCGTGACTTCCATACTCTCTGAAAAGGTTACAGTCACGCTAGCTTACCCTCCCGTTCACCTCTGTTGCGTCATGTTTTTTTTTTTTTTTTTTTACGTATAGTAGAGCTCCGCCATCCAAAACATACTGCACATTGCCTTCTGGCCCTGACATGGAATCCGATGAAAGTTTTTCCCATGAGGCATCCGCAAGAGCTGGTTTATGCGGCTGTCGTAACGTCAGAGGAGTATCAAACAGTGGTGCTTGGTAACTGTAGCCTTCATACCGGAACAATCTGTTTAGGTTTTCGTACCTATGAGATGCAACAACAAGCTGCGGACACATGCGTTCTGGATCTACGTGTACGGTATCGCTTTCAATCCTGAGCGATGACGTCGAGGCCAATGTGACAGCCTGGTTATTGCGCTTTAATGTGTACTCTGCTCAGTGCTGACTTTCCGTCCACTGAGGACAAAATCTTCTCCCCTGTGGATTTAGAGCAGTCTACGTTAACACCGTTGTCAGGATTCGCACCATTCATGATGTTGCGGAGCGTGGGGTTAGGGGAGAAAGGATTCCTGCCAGCCAAAGTCATGAGAACAGCTAATGTGTCCTTCATGTCGCGTTCCTGTCAGGCGCTCGTCATACCTTATTATGCTCACTTGAGTTGTACTGTACACCCGTCAGTGCCTGCATCAATCGGTTTGTTTCAGCGCAGGCTGGCATTGATAAGAGCCAAACGAGCCTCTTGCTGCTCATTCAAATCCCATACCTCTTGTTAAGCTTCCACTTGTCTTAAGGCTTCTCATCACCACTTGTTCAATGACAAGATCCGTTGATAATCCTGCCCACTGGCGTTTACTTCTCCTCACAACTTGAACTCCTGCAACAAAGTCGCGGTATACACCAGGATACTCACTCTGCAAGTCGCAAATTGATTAAGGGCACAAGCGCGCGCACTTAACGTAAAAGTTGTGACCTGAGGCAGCAAGGTAGGTTAACATGTGCGAGACCGCTTCAAGTTGCAGCTGCCAGTTTGTGGTGTGCTCTTCCTTGATAAAGGTGCGTAATATGTCCACCATTCCCATATGCTTTAGCCAAAGTGCAGCTGTACGACTAGCCGATCTGAATTGGTCCCTCTCGTTACTGATCAACGCGTTACTTTATCGTTTCCAGGACTGCTGCAGTACTAACTTCCTCGACAGACATCTCCTTTCGTATAAGGTTCGCCTCTAAATTCCGGTCTTGCGCATTCTCCGGTACACAGGCATCATTGCCTACAACAAAATATTTGAAAAGGTTAAACTGATGCAGTATATAGTATGATCTAAGAAATATGACAGTTTTTCGTAACTATAGAAACGTACAGCTTTGTATGTCCAGAGGGTGGCTAGTGTCATCGGTCTCCATGATTTCTTCGTACGCTGACTTGTGCGTTCCTGTGGAAATTCCTGGTCACTGCACTCGTCTATGACAAATACGACAACTACATTTACGAAAATATTTTTCAGTAAAAGACATGTGAAATACATCATCTGGTGAATTAGCCTTTCTGTGTGGTCGTAGCTATTGAAGGTTTTTTAATATTAAATTCCTTTTATATCTCTTCCAGTGAATTGGTGTTATCGGTCTCGTTCTCTTCGTAAACTTCCAGTCGGTGTGATTGTTATGCAACAAGAATGCAAAGAATAGTTGTACAAAAAACATCTATTGAGTTTCAACGTATTAGCACACTTGACAAGCAGATTCCCATACCTGTATGTGGGAGGTGTGGAATTGGCACCTTAAGAGCTGCTGAGTAGAGAAGTGCTTGTAAAGCGGCGTCGGCGATAAAGTGGGCGCGGACTGTTCGTGCAATGGCTTTGCCAATGAGTATATCGTCAACAGCATTTGAAGCATATATTAGTTCCAGAACTCTCTCAACCCTGATCCCTTCATGAGATTACCAATGCTCCCAAGAAAGCTTATTTCCGTATGAAAGAATCCGAAGCTCAAAATTACTCTGCGTAGATCGTTATTAGGTGGTTCGGTGTGGATAATGTTGAAAACCTTCCACCATAAGGGTTGATAAAATGTGCTGATAGGGTTTGCAATGTTGTGGTGCTGGGCACGCTTAGAAACAAATTTAAGTGTCGAGGTAACACAGGCGACATCACTGGGATTAAGGTCAATCATAGGTAAGAAGGTTGCAGACGACTGTCCCTTGTAGTTACCTTGAGGGTGAACAGTCTGCATCACTCCACCCAAGCTGGGCGCCGGATTCCAAACAACAGAGGTGTCTTCCACAAAATATCTAAATTCGCCGTGGGATCCACTACCTCAGCAACTGCCATGTTCTTGTAGTTGATTTCCACTTATGATCGCCTTGGCTCAGAGAATGGATAAATTTCGACTTTTCCTGTTGCTGAAATTTCACGAGGACTATCCTTTCCTCTAGGAACGTATCTGGTTCGTTTAGTGCCAGGAGTAACAGTTGCAATTATGCCCGTGCCATGAAAAGTGTTGTTACCGTTCAGGGTTTGAATGTTGTGGTCCACATTGTTAACCTTTTATAATTACTGCACAAACTGCCCGTTATAATCTGGTATATCAGTTCCTTGGCTCGGTGCAGCATTCTGGTTAAACAACTGTACCTCCTGGTAGGATGAGCAGGAGGCATGACGGTGAAGAGTGTCTATACTGTATAAGAAACAACGATGCAAAGTTATGATGGAGCTGCACACCTGAACCAACTTGTAAAGGTGCAAGTATCACACGTGGTCGTGCCCCCTGAATAATGGTTTGTCCAATCGAAGCCAGCTTAGTTTTATCTTTGCTGAGCAGAATACCTTCCCAAAACAATTTCAGCCTTTGTGGAAGAAAGTTTGCATTTTTCTCGGCTTCTGTTTCAATCAAAGGGTAAATTTCTTTAGAAGCTTCATGTGTGTGCGGTTGTATGCAGCGCTGGCTGAATCAACAAGATACTCATTCATTTTCTCAGCAAGACAAGAACTGTTATTTGATCATCGTCGTCTTCCTGAAGGAACCTTGCAACTTTTAGAAAAGCCTCGGTTTTTCTTCACCCTGGGTCTTCCAATTTTTCGTTTCTTTTGATCAGGCTGAGCTGACGCAAACAGCTTTGGCATTTTTTTTTTGGTCCTGGAATTCACGCTGCGAGACTGCTGGTACACGGCATCGGGTGCTGGTAAATCATGAACATGTAGTATTCTCGCTCACACAACTTCATCCCACGTATCACACCTTTCGGCGCATGCTTCTACTTTCTTTAGTTTCCAGGGTTGTTACCCTGTATACAGCACCCTCTTGCCTTTTCTTTTCTTCCTCAAAATCAACTTTCGTACAACAAAAGAAACACTCAGTTTTAAAACAAAAGGACCGTTCAGACGTGCGGTTCAAACGAGAACGTGATATTCTTGGTGTCTCTAAACTTTCGCTTCCCTGTTTTTTAGCTCTGGCGTTGTTACTTGGATATATGCTCGTCGACATTCCTGATGCTCCATTTAGTTGACATGTGGTAGTTTTAATGGTGTCATTGCGCTTTTCATTTGCACGGTTTATGCCATCACTTCCCTTCTCGCGAAGAGTTACGACGTCGCCATTAAGCTAGTTATGGCAAATTGCGCAAGTTGTTTCTTCATCCATTTTTCAATCAATAGATGAACATGGCCTGTAATAATCAGCGTTAAATTTTAAATTAAATGTCGGCAAAAATACATATTGACATATCTTATCAGGAAAGAAGTTTCATTTAAAATAATCTTGGTGAAAAATAAAATTTGCATGTGTACATCATAAAATACCTCTCAGGCCTGTTTCAAACGTCGTGCTACTGCCGTGCCAAGCTGGCTCGACTGTCAACACGGCAGTAGCACGACGTTTGAAACCAAGTCGTGCTACTGCCGTGTAGCCCGGCAAAGGTTGCCGTGCTACACGGCAGTAGCACGACTTGGTTTCAAATGTCGTGCCTGAGTCGAATTTAATTCGGTTAATTGAGTTCGACACGGCAGTAGCACGACGTTTGAAACGGGCCTCAGAGATGCTTATCTTCTTTTTCTAGAATCATCTCTTGTAGATGATTACAAATTGAGCCTGTTTCTCAACTACAGAATACTTAAAACAATTTTGTTTACTCACCTTGACAGAAGACTGAAGATTTAACGTTTCAAGTCATTTTTTACTCCACATTAACACCGCACAGACAGCAAGCGCAAATCCTTCGCTATGCAATCAACATGTGATCACCAAAGACGCCAGGTTCTTTCAAAACCAGTGCTCGCGAAATACGGAAGCCCGTGTTTTGTTTTTGCTTGTTTGTTTGTTTTTTTAAAGCAATATTTAGCGTCATCGAATTGGCTTTTTTAAATTCCAGCATGTGCAAGAAACCAATTCCAAAAAGTTAGAAATTTATATATTTGCAATGATGCAAAACTTCCACAAACTGAAACGGACCGCAAACGTTCTTCTTTGGCGGTCATGGCTTAAGGTTTTTCTTCTTTTTTAGCGAATAAAGCCTTAATTTTTGCCACCAAATACTTTTTTTCCTAATCAGAAATATTTTTCAATACGTATTTGCGTTCATTCTAAGAAAAGGTTTTGCCAACCTCGTTTCCATGCTGCTGTAAAAATTAGCTTTGTAGCTTGTCAAAAAACCTCGGCTTTCAGTAAGTTCCCGTGATGGGATTTCTTAGGACTTTTGATATGTTACTAAGGACACATTTCTTAGTCTAAAACCGTTAAATTCTCTTCTGTTGCAATTAATTAGTTGCAGTCTGACGGGTGACTGCATGATCAAACGCATTCGACAAGGTCGGCATCCCTTTAAATATGGCATATCGCTACGACAGATATATGTTCGCAGGCATCAATTTCTCCCATTTCTTTGCTTGAAAATATTTAAGCGCATTCTCTGTGGAGGCAGCTATCTTCCTACACGATGGCTGTATAACGCTGTCAACTTCGAAAGGTAATAAAATTTGGCAGCGACCATTTATCAACAAAGTAACAAGACAAAACTCACGTTTGCGAGCATAATTACAAAACAAATTCAAGGAGACAACAACCAACAAGTTTATGAAGAATTTTCAACTGGTTGACCCAAAACTAAAGGGAATTTTAACAAGACGACTATTGGCGTTTACGTGGGATGCACTATTTGGTAGAAAAAAGTAGTTTCTGCCGTACGGATAGCTTGAGCTATTCGTTGAAATCAGACTCTTAGCCGTAGTAGTCATGTCACGAACTGAGATGATGACATAAACTTAAGGCTCTTTTAAAATTAGCGTCTTTGACCGGCTCGCAACATATTTGAATGCACTGTAAATTTTTCACAATCACTGGCAACATGCGGATTTTCCGTCGGTGCGAAAATCAGCGCGGCACGCAATGTCTCTCGGGTGAACATAGGTCTTTAAATATTGTGGCAGACAGACAAACATATGTGATTTTGTGCACGCAATTCAGTAGACCTAAAAAACGCTGAAGTGTGGTTGTGTCGAGCCTAGCTAGCTTGAGCAAGGTGATTTCCAAACGAAAAAAAATGTATGGCTGCCCATTTTACAATCTCTTATTTGTATGAAATAAAACAAAAACATTACTAAATTATTGTTACTATTATTATGATATTTAGACAATTATTTAATACACTTATTTACATTGTGCAGAATGTTTTGTTAACCACTAGCAAAATTTCAGCTCTAGATGATATAATAAGTATAACAAAGACGTACTGCCTTGTGAGGTTTAACTTGTCACAAAAAGTTGACGACCAAATTGATTTTTTTTAGCAATGCATTTTCTATCTTTACAGTTTTGCAATATTGCTGTAGGCGGTCCGTGAAAAAACTGGACCCGGTAAGGGTAACAAATTTTGTTCGATTTCTATTCATTTCAGTTGCAAAACGAAGGTTAGCCTTTTTCAACAAAGAAGGATTTGACAGATTTGGAAATAATGAGCTCTTCGCCCCCCTGACTAAATGGGAGACTTTCAAGGACCAGGTGGAAGTGATCAGAGATCGCGCCATGGCGTATGAGAAGGCCTACAATAGGGTACAGGCATCAATTAAACGACAGGATGGCATAAAGCAAATAGTAAAAGCTCTAAAAGACCCACCCAAGGTTCAGGTTGTTAAAGAAAAGCAAAGACTCGTAGAGGCTAGAAGAATAGCAGTGAGCGAGAAGGAAGCGTATGTACAGGCAAGGAGGTTTTTTTTTCTTTTCTTTTGGTTCTGTTGTTGCTGATGTTGCCTTTTATGGTTTTTTCGCAGTTTTTGTACTTGCAAGTTGCCGATGGCAAAACAGTAAAGTCGTGAACCTTTACCTCGAGTTTACAAATAGAGCGGCAGGGATGTTACCATACTTAGTGATTTCGAAAGCATTATTTTTGTCATTCATTTTGCACTGTATATTAATTCCATGAAACCGGCCTTTAGTTTGACGTAGATTAAAAAGGAAACTGGCTGTTATTTCAGAAAAATTAACTCTGACTCGAGACTGTATTCCAGTCGCTTGAAGGTGAACATATAAAAAACATGAACAACTCAGCGGAGTTTTAGCAGCTATGTTGTCGAATAGGATTGTGTCTGCAATTGAGAAAAAGTGCAGTGCATTCATGATCCCAGTTTATCACGTGCAGCCGTTTTGAATTTAATGTCACCTACATGTGCAACAAATATTATTCCAAAGTAGAAGTTTCTTTGTGTTAAACAATATTGCAGTTGCATGAGATCATGCAGTCCAAAATAGTAGTGGGCGGGAAATTCAAAAGTGCTGTTTTGTCTAGCAGTTTGACGTTTCTATGCTTTCCAACGAAACTGGTATTTCAATAATTTCACCTCACGTCCTTATGTTACTTATATCATAGCTTACATTCATTTTCTCTATTGGTATAGAGTATTACCCAGCTAGAGGCAAGCATGACGAGTTCTCTGGAAGAAATAGTTGCTCAGCTGCCCGATGTGTATGAAGCATCGCAGTTTAACAGGCAAGACTTGTTTGTGATTCTCCAAGGAGTCACAGGATTCTTGAGCGGCATTAAAGGAAAAGACCCGTTTGCTTCCATCGGTGCTGCCACTGAGGTTGCAGGACATTTCGCCACAAAGTGCAACACCGGCACTCTGCAAGATAATTTGGACAAAATTGAGAAATGGTTAACCTTCGGTAAGGCATACACCGCTTTAGAGGATTCAAGTGACCTGGATTTTGACAAAATGGACGTAGGATCTGTACCTGAAGTTATGAAGGTAACAAATCTGACACTTCGATAAATGAAGCTCCACAAGCCTTCAGAGTATATAGGCCCTATTACTGCCGATCGGGTGTTTGGTTACCCCCCACCGCCACACTTACAGTGAGCAGTGAGATTATTACGTATTCCTAAACGCATCCGGGATATTGGCTACTTGAAGTTGAGTAATTACGAATGGCCCCTCTAGGCGGTTGAAAGTCTCGTGCTTTTCCGTCCCAGCAGGTTATACAGATCATTTTATCTTCGAGCAATTTCAAGTATCCGTCCAACTTTCCTTTGCCCACCCCTCATCTTTCGTAAACGGTTATTCTTTACGCGGTAACTTGCAGCTTACATGAAAGCAATAAAAAGACAAAATAATTGATTGGATCACATATCTTTTCTTATTTTTGTATTACTGCGTTTACAACATGTACAAATGTTTGTGCGCAGGCAATCGTGGCGTAGCCTATGTGCAATTCTTTGAAGAATTTATAATGTTTAATAAGATGGCTTTTGGTGACACATGGCCACTTTAAATTCCATGCGATGTCTGTATTCTTGTTGACTCCCGAGCGATAACATCAAGGGGGAATACATCGAGTTTGCTACTATCCTCGAACGTATTTTTTGAAACTGGGTTACACCTTATGTACGTTTTATTTAAAGATACTTGTAGCTATAAGCTTATAGCTTCAGCCTTAAAATTATTGGCATACCCAGAACATATAAGAGAAGCGATGAGGGGCTTAAACATATGAGGCAATAATCTGTATTGCACTTTCGCTTGGAAATTCTCCAATGATTAATTTTGGTAAGAGAAGTTACATATAAATTTAAAAACGAGGTAATCAAAATGCTCGACATCAACCCATTAATTCCGGGCAGTGTTTCATAGCAGATATCCAAACTCAAGTGTTTGGTGCATTCTATTTAAAGGCTAACTTGGAAATGAACAAAGAAGGGCTGGCTGCGGACCTCGTGTGCATGATCGAAGAAAGGTCACTACCAAGAAACGTGGCAAAGTTCAAGGAACAGATTGAGCGGTTCTTCATTGCTGGTGCTGCAAGGATAGATCTCATAGCAAAGGTCATCGACTTAGACAATCAGATTGGTGGATACAACTTCGACATTCCTAACCTAGAGGAAACGGCAAATGAGCTAGAAAGCTTAAGCAACATTGGTGGTAAGAATTAGAATAATAACAACGACGACAGCGATAACAATCAACATCATTATCATAAATGTCATTATTATGACAATGATAATTGTTATAAAAACCGATTATTATGTCTTGAAACATAGTAGCCACCAATAATTTTCATTTATCTTTTGCTTTTACTTCAGTGACAATGGTTCTGATCCTTTTCCCTCGAAACACTAAAGTTTCTAGAGGGAAAATTTCAACTGAATCCCTCGGAAATAACTATGTAACTTGTTTCACGTGACAGGACAAAATGGTTTCTTCATAGCATTTTTTTTTTACTACAACTATCATAATCCTTCAGTTTCGTTGTTCAAATTATTCGTTTCGCGTAATTCATAACCCTCTTGGCTTTCAAAACCAAACAGAATAGACAAATAATTCTGCAAGTCGTAGTGAAATGACGCCATTAAAAAGTTGCTGTAATTGTTGAAAAGTTCATCTACAACCCATTCAGCACTGTTTGTAGAAATGATGTATTTACACCTCCATGGAACCGATCTGGTTAAATGATTAATCCAGTAGAATTGTAGAATTTTTAGCTCCAGCAATTGAACTATTCTAAGTTTCTTCAGTTGTGTGTCTGTTAGGAATTCAACGTGATTTCTTTCCGACAAGCTTTGAGACTCTTAACAAACTCTTAAATGGGTATACTATTCAGACATAGCTATATGAACCTACTTTGAGGTGGCTGACGCCGGAGCATTTTCCAGCGCTTGCCCTTCGATGGATCATCACCACTAATCTTTATACAACAACAACAACTTTATTGACCCTTATACTTAGGTTAACATTAAGTTAACATGAAATAAAAATTAAAACTAAAAGGGTGTTGGTTTTCTATAAGTTGTTAGCTTGCCCAGTCATTGGTGGACAAGACTATGATTTTTTTTTCCACTTGGTAAGTTACCATAGCAACGCTATAATCAGTTGGCTTTAGGAGAAAATAACTCAAAAACAAGTTCGGTAACCCCCGTGTTTATTGTTTTCGTAAGAAATAATCGTGGATATATATTTCGGCTGCTGCTTCAGTACGCCATAACAATTAGTCACAAAAAGGGCTTCCAAACTACAACAACAACAACAACAACAACAACTGTCTTTCTATTTTGCCCCATACTATTTAGAATCTCCTATTGCTGAAAACATACAACAAATGTTTCTGGACGATCTGCTAACTTCATATCAGCAAATGGAAACCAGTTTTTCGAAGAATCTGTACCAGTTCTACAAGGGCTTTGAGTTTCGCTCGCTGTGGAATGTTGACGACACGTTAGCCGGTTTTGAGCGACGTGCTAGTGAAGCTGCAGAAGGCACAGGACAGCTTCGAGGAGTTCAAGAGCTGACCAATGCATTGCAGGAGATCGATAGAATTCAAAATAGAGGACGACAGTGCTTCACTAAGTTTCGATACTCCACAAGCACTGACAAGTGGTATTTTAACAATGAACAACACGTGGCGGTATGTAAATGTTTCCTAACACACTCGCTTGTTTACAGGTAGAGCGTACGTAGGTTTGCGTCCATGGAGGCAGACAGAAGGGAACGGCTTTACTAGGAAGAATATTACATGCGAGGCTGATGCTACGTGAAAAAAGCTGACTTTGCGAGACACCAACACGACCGAAAAAATAAAGCAGGGTTGCAACCGTGGACAGGTGTTTCGTCTTTATTGTTACTCGTCAGCACGGTGTAGAGAATTTAAATGACGTCAACTTTAATGTCAGCCCAAATAAATTTCCGTACCTTGGACTCTCTTGGCCCCGGCACACGTGTTGCCACACCACGTGCCACGTCGAAGCAAGGACTCAAAAGTGACGATGGTGTCTCGCAAAGTTAAGTGTAGATGGCCAAAACCAATCTCAACATTAAAACGCATGGACGTGGTGTGGTAACGCGTGTGTAGGAGGGAAAGTGCGTCAAAAGTATGGAACTTGATATCGTGAACGGTATCGCAATTTATTTGCGTTGGCATGACGCTCGCGTCATAAAAATTGGTACACCGTGCTGACGAGTCCCGATAAGGACGAAACAGGTGTGCGCGGTTGCAACCCTGCTTTATCGAGTTTCGGTCGTGTTGGCGTCTTTATAATATTTTAGTTCATTTCTAGGTTGATTGTCCTACGTAAACTAAAGCATTATCGTTGGCAGTCCTTTGCTTATTACTTTTCGTAAGAAGAATGTTGGCTATATTGGTGTACTTTGTAAACTGGGTGCCTTCCTTTGGTCCAACAGCACGACTATTTCTACCACATTACATATTCTACACTACACCAGCTATCTCTGCGTTGACATTTATTGGATGAAGCTGTTCATAAGGGCCGTAACCCGCAAAACCTATCACTTCGGAATACCCTTGATTTTATGCGATGATGTTTTGGGTTAATTTTTGTCAACTACTTCTCTGTGAATTTCACGATAAACTTGTGAATACTTCTGGAATTGATTGAATATCGTGTCCTTGCGATATTTTAGGAGTACATAAAACGGATCCAAAAAGTAATGTGTTTTATGAAACGACTTCATTTTGCGCGTCCAAGAGTGACTGAAATGCTGATAGAGTTCTGATCGCATATTAAAGGGACATGCACCGTCATGCTTCTTTTCCTGTCTTTTTTAGCTGTTTGACGACCTGCATAACGGAAGCGCTAGATTGAATTTAAAGATTTCTGACAACAACGACACATCTTACAATGTCCGTCTTTTGAAGGTAATAAATACCAAGCTTGGAGCTGGGAGCTGGTTGTTATTGTTTCCAACAGTTGCCATAAAATTCAGCATTGCTTGTTAGTTATCACTCTGATAATAGCAGTCCGTATCACCGAGACATGTCAAGATTAAGAGGCGTGCTGTTTTCATAAAACTGTATTGTCTCCTACTGTCAAGAAATTTTGCTAAAGACATCAGTGACTTACTCAGCAATGACCGGTAAAAGACCACTTTTTGGATCTTTGCAATATTATGTTGCCAATACTCAAAGACAGACAAACTCGAAGGTAAAGTTCTTTCTACTTAGCAAAGCTTAACTTTTACTTCTTTTCCGTGGTGCAATATTGTTATATGTTGATTTTCTCCTGTATATTCCAGATGTATGTTGAGCTTTATGGAGATAACACTCAGGAACACAACGATTTGCCAGCTAGGGTTTATTTGAAAGTGCGCCATTTGAGTGGTTCGTACTTTAGAGATGGAACGGGGAAGGTCAAAGAATTTCGTCAGCCACTGGCATCCTCGCGAAAGTTCGAATTTAACCGTTTTGCAATAACTAATACTGCTAAATGCAACGAAGCAACAAAGGAGGGGAACAGTAAGTAGCTATACTGTATAAAAAATCTCTTTGACAGCGGCACCAGTAACCAATTGTACAAGTGACCTAGGACACTATAAGCATCGCAGTATATCAAATATATATTTATAAAAGTTCAATTAATTACGCGGGCTATAATTTGTCATACCGAGTCGATTATATCTCAACAGATGCACACGCCTTATGTCACGCGCGTACATTGTGGAATTATAATACATGCAGGCTGCGTTACAATTGTACGCGCGCGCAAATCTTTGAATATGTTGTAAAGAAAATAAAGGTGATATTACACGAGCCGATTTTGAACGCCGATTTTGAACGCAACATTGCTGCCCGAATTTTGTTAGAGTTGGAGCGTGTAACATCCCCGCCGTCGACTTTTAACAAAGCATCGTCCCCGAGCAGCGAACAATGTTGCGTTAAAAATCGTCTCGTGTAACATGCCATTACCAACCGTTGCCGCAACAAAGTTGCGTTAAAAGTTGTGTCGTGTAACATGGATTAAAAATCGGCGTTAAAAATCGGTTCGTGTTATGTTACACGAGCCGATTTTTAACGCCGATTTTTAATCCATGTTATACGAGACAACTTTTAAGGCAACTTTGTTGCGGCAACTTTCGGCAACGGCATGTTACACGAGACGATTTTTAACGCAACCTTGGCGCTGCTCGGGGACGATGTTGCGTTAAAAGTCGACGGAGGGGGTGTTACACGCACCAACTCCAACAAAATTCGGGCAACAGTGTTGCAGGTTTTTGAAAGCGATTCAAAAACCTGCAACATGTTGCCGCAACAAAATGTTACGTTAAAAATCGTCCTGTGTGCCATGTTAAACGAGACAACTTTTAACGCAACAATGTTGCGTTAAAATCGGTTCGTGTAACATCACCTTTAAAGTACAAATCAAGCAATAAAAATGCGTGATTCAATCCATATGTGACATTATTTTGAAAGTAAAGCCCCGGCTACACGTTGTAACATTGTTAGAAGAACACGTCCCAACATTGTTGTAAGAACGCTTCTAACAATGTTGGATATACGCATACAACATTGTTGGAAACACTTCGCTTCGGGGTTCTGGCTTCAACAATTTCCACCTCTCGGATTGGAACTGGGCCTTTAACTCTAATTGGTCTTTGCAATACAAAATTGTTGAAAGGGCGGCTACACGCTTCAACGTTTGTTGTATGTTGGAGAAAATGTTTGATCGAAATCAAAACATTCTTCCAACAAAAAATGTTGAACAAACGTCATCAAACATGCATGCTACACGTTCTAACATTGTTCATCCAACAAATGTTTTATAACAATGTTTGAACGTGTAGCCGGGGCTTAAAAGCAAAATTTGGGAGTCAAAGTGTCATCTCAGTGAACATCTCAGGAGTATTTTAAAAAATAAAAAAAATCTTCCTCGAGTATTGTTGAGGAATATAAGCACTTGGGAATTTTTTAACGACCCTCGAGAAGTGCGAGAAGCACTCGCCTACGGATCGTGCTTCTTTAGGCACTTCTCTCGTGTTCTTTAAAATCCCCGCGTGCTTATATAACTCAAACGAATGCACACGGCGCGTTTTTTTATTTCTTTAGTAGATTAATTTAATTGCACGATTTCAGAGTCCGGATTAAGTGATTAATAAATAGGTAACACTAGCAGTATGAATAATTTCAAAATATGTCGTAGATATCATTTAAGGCAGAGTCAAAATTACGACTCTGCAGATCTTTTAAAGATGCAACTTACTGAATAGGTCAGATTGGTGGTAACTGCCTGGCCCAATTACAATTTCAGGTGATTCTCTTTATTGTATGAAGAAAGACGACACCCGTCTTCAACCAATGTGCTGTCATTATCTTAGCAATTCACCCTGTGAGGACATACTGCTCGGAGCAGAGGAATGCCAGAGTCCTTTTGGAACGTATGAGATTGCCATACCAATTGACGAGAAAGCTTCTTGCGGGGCTAGTAGTTCACAAATAACAGACAAGAATTGCAAAGACTTTGATGTAAGTGTAACGTTTGCATATACTCTTTCTTATAATTCAGCACAGTGTCGCATCTTTCAAATTTGGTAGTAACGCTTTCAATACAAGCCATTCGTTCACAAAAGATATACTGCCATAAATATATTTCCTTCGACTGGATAGCGGAAAGCTCAAACATAAGCAAAAACACAACCGAACAAACATATTGAGTAAAGTGGCTTGAAAGATAAATATTTCTAGTTTATTTGATAATTTAGTTCTTGTCCTTGTGCACCTAACATGGATTTACACTAAGAAAATGGGCTATAATGGAGGCGAGCTGATAGCTACGCTCAGTGTTATTTTATTTTATTTTATTTTTTTTGTAAATTTTTTTTATTTGCGTGTGTGTATGTAGGTGTGTGTGTGTGTGCGCGCCAATTCACGTGAGCTCCGACTAGTGAAAGATTAGGTTAAACACAAACATAATAAAGAAAACAGACTCTTTCTTGTGCTTTGCTTGTGCTTGTGCTTGTGCTTACCTCACGACCATGTTTCCAACCATATTTCATCATGCGTTCATTAAGTGAAAGAAGTACAAGCATGCGATCACAATCAAGAAAACTTTTAACTTCAAATTTATTGCCTTTGCCAATGCTTGGGATTATTATCACGCTGGTTCGCGCTCGATATTCCTTATGTTTTTGCTTATGCATTCCGTTCTCACACAAGTATAAACAACCCACCTGGTTGTCAGCATCGACAGATTATTTAGTATTGAGGAGCTTTAGCAACAAGGACGGCAACGAGAACGGCACAAAACAATATGCTTAATAAGAAAAAAACAATCGCTCTGCTTGTGCGTTTTACATTTTAGTACATTTCTTTGCCGTCCACTGCAAAATATCAACGTGAATTTACTAAATTTTAGGTCTTCTCGAAAACGCGAGTGCATCACTGAATGTTTTCTTTATTTATCCTGACTTTGACGCCATTCACAGTAATTTAGTCCTTGGACAGTTCGTCAGCATTTTCCGAGTTAAAGAAATTAAAATGATCGCGAAAGCGTTACAAAAACGAGAAGTTAGATTTTGATACGACGTTTTCGTTGTCGTCGCCGTCGAGACCAGTAACATGTTTAATTTTTGTCGACGCGCTTTATGCTAAAAACCACGTAGAATGTTCCGTTTGAGCACTAACTACTGTTGAATAAAACCTCCAAGAAGTTTTCACCTAATTTACCTATGGACAAGTATCTCGGTAGTGTTGCAGCTCCTGTAAGCTCTACATTTCACTGGCGGGGATAGTGTTGCAGCCCTATTGTTTTAGGGCAAGTGTCCATTGTTTCTGTTGTTTGTTCTTTTGTTCTCCTGAAGGGTCGCAAGCCATTCACCTGAGACCTTACGAGAGCTGCTACATCGCCCAAGTATCTTACAACAAAAATGCAAATTCGCCTTTAGTCACATACCCTGGGCCAATCAACGTTATCCGACATTCATTAAGGCACAGTTCATAATATTTGAAAACAGAAGAACAAGAATAAGAACAATACATTTATTTCATAACATTGGCTGTACAATTTCTTGGCGCGCAGTTAGCCAAAAACGTTAGTCGTGGCGTGCTAAATTAATTCTATTACAAATCAGATAATACAGATAATAAAAAAATGCACGCTTTGAAAAAAGCTAAAGTTTAGGATTTCGAAATTTCATCTCATGCGTTATCATGGCTGCATCAAGGTAATCATCTTTGTCTTTTAATATTTCAAAGAGCATACTAATTAATTTTCGTTTAAAAACGTTTTTTGACATATCTCTCATTCTACCGGGTATCTCATTCCATAATTTAGCGCCAAAATTTAGGACCGCTTGTCTTAATTTTACAAGATTGAACTTTTTGATGTACATATTACTTTTCAAGGATAATCTTGTATTATGTGCCGATGAATAGACGATGTCAGCGAGAACAAATTAACGATTGTAGAGGGTGCAGCATTAGGCAAGATACGGACTTAAAAATGGAGAAAACTAATTGGCAGGACAGTTGCAGCAATAAAAGGAGGAATGGCGTGAGCATTCCTATTCATTCTGCGATGACTAAACTGTGTATGAATTACATTCAAAAATCGAACGGCTGTTTTTAATTATGTAGTCAACCTTTTTCAGTTAAGCACGCGAGCTCAATAAAATTAAAAGAATAATTCTGAACTTTCTCATAGTTAAACGGCTACCTATCGGCTGAAATTTTCATTCATAGAGCATATGTTTCACCCACTAACACTTGGTCCTGGGATACGTATACATTATGATCGATTTTTCCTTTTTTTCGCAGCGATCTATCTACACCAAGATGAACGTGTGGATCCACAATCTGTTCTGGACCGACAACTACCCGACGGGACCGGATGATGTGAGGTGCAAGAACTATCTAGTAAGAGCCAAGTCTAAAGTTCCATATAAGAAGCCTCGCATCACTCTAAATCATAAAGCCTAAATCAGAATTGAGAAGGAAACACAGAAGACAAAACGGCATGAAGATTCATTGAGATAATTTAACAAATAGAGCTAGAAAATAATCCACTGTCAACTGGTGATACTTTACTAGAGCCATCATAATACTTCCACCATTTTATGGCAACAATTGTGAAGAGAATGGAAAGGAATAACTTGAAGGTATCAACAGAAGATAGAGCGTTTGGGAGTCAACATTTGGAACTAAGTAAATTAGTTGCATGAAATAATCATACGGTGGCTCTTAGATACTTAGAGAATAAAATCATCTTAAATCAGATTCTTGCATTAGTTTCGTCCTCTTCGATCTAAGAGAGTTTACAGGCAATTACAACTTTTATCGACCATTCCAAAGTATACAGACTTTCGGTCTTCGTATTATACAGCTTATTCCAAAATGGCGGCCAATTTATTATTCTTTTGTTTGCACGTTAATCAGCGCTCTTTGCCTCGTCAACATGTACAAAATACAAAAGAATTTTGAAGTGAAAATGTGGAAAAGAGGGCTAATTAACGTGCAAACGAAAGAATATTAAATTGGCGGCCATTCTGGAATAAGGTGTATGGCATTTGTCTCCACTTTCCGTCTCGTGAAATAATTATTCCGTCCTGATATGCATTTTATACGTGTCCGAGGGAACTTTTATCGCGAAAAAATGTTGTCGAATCATCGGCAAAAGTGGTGAATTTGTCTCTACGCTGCCAAACTCTATACCTTTGATCTGGGGGTTCGACTGCAACTTGATTAAAAGAACTTCCAAGGATATGATAAACAGATACGATGACAATTGATCTCCTTGTCTGACATCTCTTTCAACCGTATAACAAAGGTGTAAAAAAAAAACCGTTGGTGACGGAGCTGAAGATCTTCGAATAGAAAACAGACACCCATCTGTTGAATGAATGAAGTTAAACGTTTTCAAGGCCTTTAACAGGAAGCCTAAACTTATCGAGTCGACGGCTTTCTCAAAATCGATTGCCACATTTGATCCTGGTCTTTGCTTCTTTTTTTAAATCCCATAGCATCATCAATTGAGCGGATAGCGTTAAAGACAGCTCTACCCTTTCCATACGCATGTGGATCCCAATGAATTTTATATGCGGTAAAACCTTTTGTAATCTCAAAGCAAGCGCCTTTGAAGCAATCTTGGTATCGACATTCAATAAAGAGATAGGACACCAATTTTTGACATATCGACTATCCTTACCTTTTTTCTCAACAGGTCTTATTATTGCCTGTTTTTGGGAGTTTTAGAGTTCCCCAAGTTCATGACAAAGGTCAATTGGTCATAAGTTGACCTAGAAGAGGCCAGAGTTTGTTATAGCATCGTTTCCAAGTGTTAGACCACTTGGAACCTGCGAAAGGGCGTTAAAACATTCGTTAACTAAACCATTGCCTTAACAGAGTTTCTGTAGCTCGTCATTTAATTTAGAGATGTGATTTCATGGATTCCGAATCCTCGGAATCACAGTTGCTATAAAGTACTCTATAGTACGCCTCAAGCTCCTTCATTATTGCTTTTGAACTTACAATTAACTTCTGTTGAGCACTAAAAAGCCAACGAATCGCTACTTTTCTAGATTTCTTACTTTCCAGGTTCACCGTGCTCGTACCAATTGGCCCTTGATCATATTAGTTTTCTTTGAACCAAAGTGATGTAGTTATAAAATGTTTCGCATTCACATTTTGCTTCGGCTAAGCTTACAAAGTTTGCCTTTGATGGAGCAATTTGCAATTTTTGTCGCGCTCAAGTTGCAACTTTAAATTCGCATATGTAAACAAAGTGTGATTTCAGTACCATTTTAGTGGAATTTCTTGCCGGGGCCCCCGGCGATTTGAGATGCAACTCACGAAACACGGTTTTATCAAAAAATCGCTCCAAATTGCATCAAGTTTCGAGAAAGTTGGAAACCCCAGCGATATCACGGCCGTAAATTGCACTGAAAATCGCACCTGGTTTACACGTGCGAGTTTGAAGTTGCAACTAATAAGCGCTACAAAAAATGCGTCGAGTTGCCGCGACAAAAATCACCCGTGTAAACAGGCCTTAGCTTTTTTCCATCCAACGTCACACATATGTGACGATAAATACTGCTTCTCTTTTATGGTTTATTTCTTGTTTAAAATTTGTCAGAACGTCATAATAATTGCGTGAATAGGACCAACTGTGTTTTTGCAATCATTAAAGCTAAAAATAACGACTACAATACCAGAATTCCGCTGCATATCACCGATCGTTTAACAGCAAAGCCCAAAATGTTTGTTTTTTGGACAGAGAATAACACCAAAATTTACATATTTTTGTGGCCAACTTTTTAATAAGAAAGACTGCCCAAATATCAAAATTCTACATTTAGGGCAAACCTCAAGTTCTCTCCTTAGTATCTGCTATGAAACGTTTCTCTCACATTTTCTGCCTGCCACGTTTCAGCCCGTTTCTGAGATCCAATCTTGTGTGTCTTAACTTGAATTGTTGACGGCCGAAAAGAATTCTGGGAACTTCAACCACGCCGCGAGCATAGAACTCTCCTGCAGTTCATTTCATAGTTTTTCGATAAGTGCTGAGCCACCCGGTGCTACCAGCAAAATGTTGCATCGAGCAACATTTTTCTTCGTCAGGCAAGCATTTTTCTTCGTCAGGAATGGACGAGAAAACAGCAAAAGACATTAAGGTTCGGCTGAAGTCAGCAAAGAACTATTTGAAGACTGACTACAAACTTTATGTTTCTAGAGTAGACCCTTGTGCGGACCATTGCAGTGTTTATGCACTAAGAACTTATGAGCCTGAATTTTATGGGCGATGTGAACACCAGCAGAACGTCAGCTGTGACCGCTGTGAGGACAACACAAATGCCCTAGTAGACCTTCAGCTGTCATTATCCTCTTCTGCAGCCAAATACAGGAGGGTAATTCCTACTAGGAGCTCTATATTCCCGGAGAACTGGTAGGCTTAGTAGACTGTAATTTTTAAGTGTTTAGGTTCAAAAACACCGTTAGTGCCTACAGCTACTCTAGTTTGTCCAGAATACCTCGTCATCGCCATGGTCCTTGAGAACTTACCACAATAAATTACTATTCCTAAGTCAATTAAACTTTTTGAGTCATGTACCAACGAAAGTGGTCCCTTTCCGTCAAGGATAGGCCCAATTTATAACTTGATTCGAGGTCAATAATAATAATAATAACAATAACAATAACAATAACAATAACAATAACAATAACAATAACAATAACAATAACAATAACAATAACAATAACAATAACAACAACAATAATAATAATAATAATAATAATAATAATAATAATAATAATGGAAAACTGTATTAATCCTTTTTATTTTAAAAAAGCTTCCAAAACTGTGTCAAAAAACTAGGCTAAAATAACTTCCTTTACAAAAAGTCTTAAAAATCGTATTAGGTAATAAAATAAATAATGTCGACTACAAAACTGCTAAACATTTCTTGGCTCAGTATTCCTGGCCTTGGATAGAGTTCCCCAGTAATAGCGTTCTTAATTTCCTTAACAAATATTAGCATGCCATTTTTCAATATCCAAAGCAATGTCTAACAACTGTAAATGAACTCTCCTGGAAAATCGCGACCCTCTTAAGCAAAGTTATACTGATCTCAGCGGTGCAAAGGACACTTTTTCCCTTATCTTTGACATGGTAGTCGCAAAGCTTTCGCCCTTCTTTGTAGCAACTAGCTCAGCAAGTCTACTATGGTATCATTCACATTCCACCGCCACTCCACCTGTCGTGCTGAAAACTAATGGCTTGAATGTAGCTTGCTCTACTTCTAACACTCGGCTAGTGTACTGGCGCTTCTTCTCTGTTTCGTGCTGCCTGAATATCTGGTCTGGATCCATATCTCTATAGGAGGCTGCATTTGGATAGCAAACTCTCACACCAAAAAAAGCCGACCTCTGCCTCTCCCAGAATTCCCTCGCAACTATATCCAGTCGTGCATCAGGGGCGGTGTTGGCTCCCCTATTCAACTCTTCTCTTGTGATGTCTTGCAAAACTGGTTTGATTTCAACACTATTGCACACCATGCGAAGCAGAGACAGTTGTGTGGCGTATGGCTGGCATAATGGCCGCGCAATAAGAAGTATAAAAGTGAGAGATTAACGTGTGTATAGTGTGAGTATGTGACAGTCTTTGTGCCTGTAACACGTTTTCCAGAGCTGTAATAAACCCGTTGTATTTGGTGATCCTTTCGCGTTACATTGGTGTCAGAGGTGGGATAAGAACCCACGCCTACAGGAACGCAGGTCAGGTTGTTGTTGTTTTTTTTTTTTGGTGACAGTGGTTTATTTGCCATCCTGCGAGCGGCTGTGTCTTCGTTATCGTAGGCTGCGCGACGGGAGATTTTGTAGTTAAATTTGGCTTTGCCTAATTTGAGCTGTGTTGTATGCTGCGGATCACAGCAGCAGTTGTAGTACTAGTTGTTTTAGTTGTTGATGTTGATGTTCATTTTGATCTCAATATTGGTAGCTGTGTAGTTCGTTGCGTTGTTGTTGCTTGTGTTGCTTACGTGATCGAGGTGACCATTAAGTAGTGCTTGCTCAAAGAATAAACGGGTCAGGATGGCAGCAGCGGATCGGAGTTACCGGGAAATACAGTTGAATCCCAACTATAATGACTACGAAACCGATGTATTTGACACTGTGAAGAATGCTTCTCAAGACTTGGCCACTCCGGAAGCAAACTACGCTATTCCAACCGAACACGAACAGCCGGTTTCCTTCGTTGCCGCCATCCAGGAGTTGGGCCAGAAGCTGCTGTATAACAGCGAATAAATGGAGAGGCGGATGACACAGCGATTTCAAAATCGAGATCGATCGACGATCAAATATGGCGGATCGACAACGCATCACCAAACCGCGTGGAACCTGGAAGCGAACCGGATGCAGTTGAGCGCGTGCGGGAACCGGAAGTTAGCCGAAGAAACGAAGGAAACTCTCGTCCACTGGCCAAACCATTGATTACTCCCTCGCCGTTTGACGGGAAGACATCGTGTAAAGATTATCGTGTTCAATTTGAATTAATAGCAGAAATGAACCAATGGGACGCGTCAGTGAAGGCCATTTACCTTGCAGCCAGTTTAACAGGAACGGCTCAATCAGTCCTCGCGGACCTAGATGGGTGTTTGAGAAGAGATTACAGTGCCCTTACAGAACCGCTGTCCTTGCGATTTGGAAATGGTGGAAGAGCGGAACTTTTTCGTGACCAGTTGAGGAACCGTGTTAGAGGAAAGGACTAGACCATACCAGAAATGGCACAGGCGATCCAAAGACTCGTACGACAAGCATACCCGGATGCACCGCCTTCCGTCAGAGATGTTATGGAGAGGGACCACTGTGTGAACGCGCTTTTGGATACCGAGACAAGATGGAATATACTTCAAGCAAGAACAAAATCAATCCAGGTGGCACTCTACTTGGCTGTTGAAGTTGAAGCGTTCCAAGCGTCCGAACGGCAGCGCCTTCGACCCAGTCGACCTACAACAAATACCGTGGGAACCCACCCTGCACAGAAGCAAGCAGAGATCTTGGGTCATCAATCAGTTAGATCGAGAGGAACAGAGACAGCTCCTTGAGGTTTCATGAGACGGATGACTGGACCTGGAGGAATGGAGAAAACCGGCGCGTGGAGTTCACGAAATCTGGACAATGGAGTCTGCTGGAACTGCGGAATGCCAGGCAATTTCTCCCGCGAGTGTCAAAGACGTTCCCTAGGAGCAACAGATAGCCAACAGCCGGGAAATGGGGACGGACTTAACTTGAGGGCCTAAGTTCGGTCCCTTTGTGTCGTATAGGGCCTCATCGTCATACTCTGAGGAACAAAAGAGGGTGGAGGAGACACACCAGTACAGTGATAGAAACAGCGAATGGAGCAAAACGAATAGTGCTGAGAAAAATGAGGTCCTTGAAAATAACGTGAATGGAAAGGTGAAATGGTTTAACGTCAAGAGTGGCTATGGATTCATCAAAAGAGATGACAACAAAGAAGATGTATTTTTCCATAGATCAGCAATCAAAAGAGTGACTTCCAGGAAGATTGTCCATAGCGTTAGAGAGGGTGATGTTGTGAGGTTTGATGTTGTGTCTGGAGTTAAGGGTCTTAAAGCCATTAATGTGACGGGAAATGGTGGTAGTAATGTCAGTCACGCTAGAAGGGATGTCCCAGTTCGTGGAGGAAATTTCTTTCGTCGATATAAGGACAGACGAAGACGTCGAAAAAGGCTAAAGGATCAGCGAGAGAGGGAATCGATTATGACAGGGAAATATGTCGCAGTTCATTGTTTCGAGAAGAATCTTCCTATGCTATGTACTGTTTCTGTCCAGCATCACGAGGAGATACAAGAGAACAGAAAGAGGAATTAAAGAGCAAAGCTGTGGAGTTCAGGCTAGAGGAAAGCGATGACAACCTGTGGAGGAAGCAAGAGTGTGGAGAGCAGCATCTACCTCGAATCCGGCCTCAGCTCTTCACCAGGTATCCTACAGGTATCCTATCCTTTCGCGTTACAATAGCATGATCCACATTGAAGATGTCCCCGCAAACACAGACATAGGGTGTATCAGGAACTTCCCAGTCGTACCTGAGTTTAATAATAATAATAATAATAATAATAATAATTTTAACAGAAATTTCAAGCTCACGATACAACTTTTTCAAGACATGTTTCACTATGAATCATGCCATCATCAGTTTAATGTGTTGTTTCCTTTTCCGATGTTTATACGTACGTTTACAATTTGAGTACGTTAGCAATTTGAAATTTAAAATAAAGTAACAGTTACAATTATGCGCGTGCAAGTGCACGAGTGTGAATTACGTAATCGAGTCACAAGAAGCAAAAATCGTTGTTGTTTTGTAATTGCGCATTTAGCTCTGGTTTTAAGCGGCTGATGTAGATCGCTTCTTTGAGCTTAAGACAATATCTAGTTTTATCTGAATCTATAATCTTGAAGCAGTCAACCGAGCATTTGCGTTTTACAACTAGGTGAACCGTTCAGGTGTTTGAAAACATGAGAATTTTGTCAGTTGAGAGATGCTCTTTTACCCTGGTTGTAAAATGGCGTGACGTCTCGCCAATGTAACGTTATTTTAATAATAATAATAATAATATAATAATAATAATAATAATAATAATAATTGTGAAAACTTGTGAATAACTTGTGAAAACTTAACTTGTGAAAGCTGTAATGGCTAGTCTGACAACTGTTGTTTCGTCGCTGCCAAGCGACTCATCAGAGACCTTCCTGATATCTGGCAAACTCGTTGAGCATCTCGCCCAAAGTCCCGTTCGCAATCAGTTCAGCAGAAGCAATCTCGCCTTATATCGCATAAGGATTCCCGACCGCTAAATATTCACGAGAGCATTGTAAATAATTGTGTAAATTTGTGAATAACTTGTAAAAACTTAACTTGTGAAAGCTGTAATGGCTAGTCAGACAACTGTTGTTTCGTCGCTGCCAAGCGACTCTTCAGAGACCTTCCTGATATCTGGCAAACTCGTTGAGCATCTCGCCAAAGTCCCGTTCGCAATCAGTTCAGCAGAAGCAATCTCGCCTTATATCGCATAAGGATTCCCGACCGCTAAATATTCACGAGAGCATTGTAATAATTGTGAAAACTTGTGTATAACTTGTGAAAACTGAACTTGTGAAAGCTGTAATTTTACGATTTTGCGAATTTACCGACCAACCGGATGACATTGGCCATTACCATTTTACTGCAAGGCATTCCTTCATACGCACTCACTCGTGCTGGCGCAACAGGACCTGGAAACGGAACGATTCGCTCAAATGGTAAGCAATTTTCCGAAATTCTATTTCGAACGGAAAAGGAGGACTACCTCTGGAGTTGTCCACAATTTCCGAAAAGATTTTCCGGAAAATTACCTTACCATTTGACTTCAAACCGAAATTTCCGGATTTTTCTGACAAATGGAACTGATACACATAAATGCCTAGGGGTTCAGATAGATGAAAGACTTAGTTGGGATAGTCATATCGACATGATTTGTAACAAGACCAGTGCGGGCATTGGAGCGATGAGACGTATCAAGCCCTTTGTTCCTGTAAATACGCTTGAAAAGGTTTGTAAGAGCCTAGTACAGCCTTATTTTGAATATTGTTCCTCTCTTTGGGACAATTGCGGCAAATTACTAAAAGATAAGTTACAAAGATTTCAATCTCGCGCGTCTAGAGTTCTTACTGGTGCCAGTTATGATATTCGTTCCGCTGAAATAATCGAGACCCTCTCTTGGGACACACTTGATGTGAGGCGGCTCCGGGCCAAATCAGCATTGATGTTTAAAATACTAAATGACGACACTGCGCCCGATCTCAGGAACTCTTTTGGTAGAAGGAATATTGATCAGACCAGCTAAGTGTTGTTGGGGCTAGCTAAGTGTTGTTGGGGTAGCGTGTTTCTTGATTTAATTAAAGTATACCTATACCTAAATGGTTAGCACCCACATTCTCCTTTCACATTTAAATATGGAATGCCAAGCAATTGTTTCCAAGTATTGTTTGCACATTGCGTTTTGAATTAGTAGCATTTTCACATGATTACCCATTTCAAATAATCGCACAGTAAAACATGGTACACGTAATATCTAGTCTGGAACAGGGCGTATACTTTAGGTTCTTTTCATCGAGTGTGCCCTCATGCAAGTATTTTTTACGTTTCAACGCAAGTCTTTAGGGACAAGTTTTATTCCAGACTATTTCCATTGTTTTATGAACCAACATAATTGGTACATGACTGATGAAACTAAATGAGCGTATAACATGAAACAAGGCTTTCTAGATTTGCTTCCAGTCCGATAACGCATGTCGTGACAACCGATAACCTTGCGTTACACGTTTGTTCATTACACGCATATAAGCCTTTTCTGCAAGCTTTGCTTTATATAGTCTCAAACAGCGCTCAAAGGGTTTTACTCATCAAGGCTGTTATCAAAATCCGTTCTTCCTGATATGTTTACCTCCTAAACTGCAACTGGCACGGCACTTCTGGTGACATATTCAAAGATCATGGATTGGTAAACCATATATGGTTCGTACACTTCAGTATATGTAAACAGTTCAATGTTTACTTTCCGGTGGCACGATCCATCGTAACATGATGATTTTCTGAAAGCTTCAACTTTCTTACAAAGTTTGTTTCCTTTACAGCCATTTTACTGATCGACTGCTTTATTTAAGAAGATAAAGGAGCTGTAAAGTCTGATTTGCACAACTACCTGCAACGCCGAATTGGTATGAAAATTTGTTGCACACGTTTCGTATGCTAATTGATCGGAATAAATATATTTTTAGAGCAGAATCTGGCATCGCAAAACATTGAATGGTTGCCTCCAATCAGTCTCATTAGTTTTAGAGCCGTATGTGAGATGTCTGGAAACACTTACAAACTCCAGATGTCAGTGTTTGTAAATCGGTTTTGATCTCATAATTCGTGACGTAAGTACCAAACGCATATTTGATCTTCCCTGAGTGGGAAAGAGTTTGAATCAGAGCTTGAAACTTGGAACAAATAAAGTTCTTTACTTTGTCTTTCGTGATATGAGTTTTAATTTAGAGAAAATCGCATACCAGAAACACTTTTAATTTAATGAAAATAAGCATTAGTTTCAAGGCCATATTGAGTAGCGTACACAAATCTGCATGCTTTAGAAAGAAGCCAGGGAATTTGGAATTTTTATTGTGTTAATTTTTTTTTCTTGTATGATGGTTGATCTAGGTTTGTGTAAAGTTTCAAGTTCATTGGATTAATTTACGCCGTGGGCGGGGATTAGTCCTTGGACCTAAAATTTTGCAGCTTTAATCGGCCTGCGACCTCACCTTAGCCGCATTTTCAAAATCTTGCAATTTCTCCAAAAATAAAATACCCTGGAACTTTAAAATATGATGTTCGAAAATAGTTCATCCAAGGTTATCTTCAGACGAAATATCAGAAATTCGACTAAGTGGTCGGTAAAATGAGGTTCGCGATCCTCGCAGGCAGCCGCTCTTAAGAGTTTAGTCAAGAATTAGTTATTCTCTATGGACTTTTGTTAGATTATATGCTTAATTCTTAAATTTTTAAATTGTTTTAAATTTATTTCAAGATTTCTGAGTTTAACTCTTAAGATTTGTCGGTAGTTTTATTCTTGTAAGAATTTATTACGCTAATGCGCTTTCGATTATTTTCGTAGAAAAAGCGCAATATAAGTAATAAATATTATTTATTTATTTATTTATTTATTGAAAAGGTTCGATTAATGAACATCCTGAGTGCAGGGTTCACAGATCATTTAGCATGAGTAAATCAGCATCAAAGAATGCCTACCTCTTGTAAAGTTTCAAGTTCACTTTTCCAATCATCCTATGGTTGAAAAACCTCAAAAGGTAGGCCCGACGCTGGAAACTGTCGGAAAGAGCTGGAAATAGTTTTGGTGGAATCCTGTGAAGGAATGAAACCGTGTGTAAGTAAGAGAAGACTCAGTCACTAAATGAAATTAAAAACATTTCACTAAATGTACATACATCTTCAGGAAAGGTTAAGGCCTTCATTCGCCTAATACCTCTGAAATCTGGTCCCTTGAAATCCCTTTGCGCCAATTAAAGTCTCTAAAAGTGGTAAATTGGTTGAAAGCCACGTCCAGACTGTTACCCAAACTTGTATTATATATAGAAGCTTTGTGAATGATGTTCTCCGCAGAGACTGCCCTTTTAATTTAATGTTCTTGAAAACAATACAAAATACACCAACCAACCGGAACGCTTCTTGCACGATTTAAGCAATGAACGCCTGTTTACCCCGCCTTAATGCATTGTTTAGCACGTTAAAGAGGATTAATTACCCGCATTTTATTCACGAGATACAGACAATGGGCTACCTGTGAAATCGGTTGATAACCTGTTGGTAAGCCTCAAATAGAGCATGGTACCACCCTATTACCCTGAGTGACATCATCCTATCTTCATGAGATGCATATTCATGACGTCATCGATGTTAATGTATTCCTGCTCAAATAAATGAGATTCCTGTGCAAGAAAGGGGATAATTCTGTCCCTGCTATACTACTGGGTCTTAGATTGTGATTGCTACCCCGAGCAAACATCTATTTAAAAAAAAGAGGGAATCTGGTTACATTTGCTACTTACAATCACGGTCACAATTGTTGAAACACTAGCTCGCTATTTCCCCTCCTTCCCTTCAATGTTGATTTTCTGGAGGTCAGACTTGTAGCAAACCTGTGAAATCAACATTCGTCGAAAAAATCAACATTAGGAGGAGGTGAGGGGAAGGGGAGTAGGCTGGGTGAGATGTGGACGTGAAATGTGACGCTTTTGTCGAGTGTTACAAGTAATTGCGACCGTGATTGTAGAAGGTATAAACACTGAAACCTTCATCAGATTTGCCGTCATGACCCAAATTTCGCAATGTTTAAACGTTTAGTTTATTTGCCTACATAGTAAATGTATTCAATGGAATAACTTTGATAGTCTGTACTACCCCAACCAAATACGGGCATTAGCACTTAGAGCAAATCTATTCTGTGCTAGCACATTGCGTAAGTTTGTCTTAGAAAGAAAAACGGAGTCAAAGGAGAAATTTGGGCACTTCTTTGGTACCCAAGCAAATATTGGCCAATCTATATCTGTACCACCAGTTTTTTAAGTCAGGTCAAACTTAAAGCAAATGTGGCATGCACGACATTTAAGAGCATTGCTACGATATGCAACTATGGTCCACAAATCATACTTACGTCGAGACAATTTTGAGAAAAGCAGAGGAAATATGACATTTACTGTAGTTTTGCACCATATTTGTAAATACGTTTTTTGTCCAGTTATATATGACTAGCATCTGGTCCTTTCACGGGCTTATAAGTTTCTTCTGTCTTATCGTTTCTTTCGCTAAGTTCGAAGAGAAATTATGCTAGAAGGGTTAACAGCACATTCTGGTGGCTTCGTTTACTAATATAAGCACCTTCGGTGTAAACTTCATAATCTGCCTCTAAAAATGCGAACGGCTTCCAAATTTGAAAAGCGGGAATATACTTACAGTGTGGTCTATCGACTAAAAATACTTAGCACAACTCTCAATCGAAGTTGCAATGCTTATTAATTCCTTTAATTAATCTATTTCAATTCTTAATATTATTAAAATCCCTCTGTTTTGCTTCCTAACTTGGGAGTGAGATACTGTGCATGAAAATAGTGTCAGTGGACACAGCCGAATGTTTAACATGTCACCATTAGGGTTTGGGTAGCAAAACGTTTACCCATAATATTAACAATACGTCATTCGTTTCATTTTTCAGGGTTTAGCAGTTAAGTAAATCACTTTAGATGTAGATTGCAGGCGTGGGAATAAAGCCGCTTTTACCATGTGGTCTTGTTTCTCTCTTCTTGATTTTTTATTTTTTTTTTTATTTTTATTGTTATTTTGTTTTGGAAAATAGTGGTTTGGAGGTTTTCATTTTCTTGGAACTCCGAAGTAAAAGATTTGTTCAGCGAGGTTTGGTCAAGTAAATACAAGTTAAAAAGAAATGTAGGTGCTTCGAGGGATCATACACCTCCGGTTTTACTCTTGTGCGGTAAGGTCATTGTCTGAGTGACATCGTCATTGTTACCCGACAGGCGGAGGGAAAGTCATAAGGGTCTTGATAAATTCCATGAATTTCTAGAAGTTTTTTTATCTCTCTGATGGAGACTTTGGAACAGTCTTTTCTTTTAAACGTAGTTTATTAAAATGCCTGCGTACACGCGTTGAGGATTATTTATTCTAGGGGCGCCTCATTTCATTTTTCTCTTTCTAACTATGGTTGTATTCAAGTGAAGCTTTAATGGCGTACGTTAGAGTTTATGCATTTTATTTATTTGATGTCGTTTTTAAAACGATCGTTGGAAATAGTTTTTAGAGGAACCCCTCTTTACATTGCAAGACCTTGGAATAAAAGCCAAGAGAAAATGAAAAATGATTTTCTTTTCAGAAAATTTTCGTTTGTTATGGCCGTCATTAATATCCTCTATACTCCGTCGAGAATACGGCTAGATATGGCACTTCATCTACTGGATAAAAGGTTAATGTTTGTTTTTTCTTTCCAAAGTCCACCTTTCCCTTTGCCATTTTAGCGAAAGCTATTGAGTTGTATTTTCTATTCGCAGTGCTTTTTTAAGTCCAAGTAGTATCATTTTGAAAAGCAGCAACTGGACCGCTATTATTATTATTATCATTATTATTATTATTATTATTATTATTATTATTATTATATTTTTTTAAGATTAACATGTAAAAGAAGGATGCAATTTTCTTTCTGAAAGGAAACATTAATCATCAGCTGCATCTGATGAGATTTGCGTGTAAATTCTAATTGTATTTTTTAACACGGCTGTGTGTAAAAATACACCTTGCTCTCTCTGGGTTTTTGAAAGTCTCCTTTTATTCCAGTTTTCCTTTAAAGTTAGCTGTTTCACAGCTATTAATTTGGGAGGTAATAGTCTTTTTGTCGTTTTTGACCGAGAAGGGTTCGATCGTACTTTGTCTCTTACACGCGTTACGTGCCGGACTGTTGACACATCAGTTGATTGTACTTTACTTTACTCTTATCTTACTTTTGAATGTTGACACTTCTTAAAGCGAAATTAAAAGCACCTTAATAGCATGTACATTATCATTATTATATCCGCATACCCTTCCCTTGACCGCCAGATGGCAACATGCTGACCACATGCATGTGACACAGCATTCACTCTACAAGCGAGTCATATCGTCAGCTACTGTGAAAACCTGTGGATTACAAAGATGGCTGTCAAATTTGTTATGCTTTTGGTATTAACTTGCTGCGCAGCTACTATCATGTGTTCCAAGAGTTCAAAGGAAACCAGCAACACTGCCTTGCAAAACAGTTGGCATGATAAGTTAAGAAAACAGAACCATTCTTTAAACAGTCGAATTTCCGTCCACCCAAAGTCCTAAAGTCCACCGTTCGCTTTGCCATTTTAGCGAAAGTTATTTAGTTGTATTTTTCTATTCGCGGTGTTGTTTAAGTCCAAGCGGTATCATTTGGAAGAACAACAACTGAACTCCTTTTTATATATATATATTAACATGTAAAAGAAGGATGCAATTTTCTTTCTGAAAGGAAACGTTAATCGTCAGCTCCTCTCTGATGAGATTTGTGTGTGAATTCTAATTTACACATTTTTATCACGACTGTGTGTAAAAAGACACTTTGATCTCCCTGGATTCTTAAAGGTCTCCTTTTAGTACAGTTTTCAATTCTGATTTGCGTTTTAAGTGGTTTCTTTTCGTACAAATGTTAAATTTCCTCTAGCAAATTTGCTTGCTGGGTTTTATAAGAGAGACTTGTTCCAGCGACTTGTCGCTTAGTATCAGTGTAGTACGTGCCGACCGTTATTGCTCCACTAGACAGTTTTTTCCCCTGAATTTTAAACCGCTCATATCCCTAACAATTTTTGTTTTAAATCCGAAAAGGTGACGTTTTGGTAGTATGTCGAATGAGTTGAAGAAAAATTCGATGGAGTCTGGGTCGAGCACAATTTGTGATATCATTCCAGAACATTCATTTCTCGTACGCCATGAAGATGTATACGGTGGAGCGGAATGTGAATTTGGTTTTAGCTAGCGTTAGCCCTTCGTCAAAGCAAATCGAAATTCACCCAACTACGCCGGCTAATAAAAAAATCGAAGTATCAATATCAATAAAACCTTTTGAGGCAATTTGATCACAACACAGTGCAGTGACAGTTACCAGGTTGGCGTTTGTAAGACTGAAATAAAGGTACATGGCTGTTGTGGCTTTCGTATAAGTTTACTCAAAAAGTGACACAGACGTATTTATTTTTTTCTTTTTCTTTTTTTTCAAAAGATGGCCTTCATTATTAATGTACTAAAGCGTTGCATTCGAGTGATAGTTCTACAAAAAGAACTTTAGCATTTGAACGCTTATTCTATATTACTGATTCTACAAAATAACACCTGAGAATTTACTCGTTTTTGATGTTATGACAGTTAATGCTTTTGAATTTTATCTAATTTATTCAAGGTCACAGAAACATCAGGATTCGCCGAGATATCGCATCATCACCAACAAATAATAGTAATGTTTATGTCACTGTCAGCCCTTCTGCATATGTCACTTTACGGTCCTCGCCAGGACCTCATGATGCATTCATTAACATTACTATGCACTGTGACGATTACTGGCACTCCTACAGAGGGAGATGTACAAACGAAAGGAAGCTGGGGATAACAGAGGAGAGGCTACAGTGTTTTTGTGACGTTAACTGTGAGGTATTTCAAGACTGCTGTGCCGACTTTGGCCAGTACTGTTCCATTTCAGCACCCGAAACAATTCCACATAAAGAACAATGGGATTGTGTAACAGGAGGGGCGCTGAGTCAAGCGTATGGCGTGTGGATGATCTCGTCGTGTCCTAAGAAATGGACAGGCGCTGAAATCAAAGAAGGGTGCGAGAAAGGAGCATTTCTTTCCCACGAAAATCACTAATATTCCTTACCAGTGGTTGACCAGAATGGAGGTACCTACAAAAACTATTATTGTGCAGAATGTAACGGAATAACTCTAAGTCAACTCACTTTTTATAGTACGAAATTTGTGTGCGATGTACCAATACCAGATGGATATGCAAGAAATAAAATTGTGGAGTTCCTGTTTGATGCTTGTGGACAACCTTTTTGGCTTCCTCCAGAAGATGTAACACGCCGGTACTGCCAAAGAGTAATTTCAAACTATTACTGTAGAGATCACTCACTCTCGACAGAAGTGAAACAAAAATGCCTCAAGGGGTCTTTGAGAATCGTGTACAAAGCTGGTTTATATCCTGTGCATTTCTTCAATCCTTATTGCGCTCTCTGTAACTAAGAAAAAAACGTCACCTGTGGTCTAGGTCCTGCTGGCGACTCGAAAGATGTCACTCTGGCAAAACCTTTCTCTTTAGTTATGGATCTAGACTATTCAAATGATGGCAGACATACAGAAACGTCAAACGTTCGAAACATTAACATTTCGTGCAAGAAAGGCCATGTTTATGACGTTCACCTACGAGTATGTCGCCCACGCCTCCAAACATCTGACCTGAACTCAGACGGATCAAAAACCTTCACCGTTAACGTTTGGATACGTTCCATTTTTTCAGCTTGGTCATGGGATCCTTTAGTGACTGAAAATACCTTTAGAAATGACTTAACCAATAAGTTAAACATAAGCGAAACAGCGGTCTCCGGCATCGCCATTGGAAATCCCTTGGGTCCGGTTACGTGGGTAATCTTCACCATAAATTTAAATTTAGCCACGAAGATAAATGTTTCTGCCAAAACGCTAAATTCAACTCTTAGTTCCCTTTCATTAACACTACGACATAACACCAAATTCATTGTGTTCAAAGTTGAAGTCAAACCTTTTCATTGTGGTGTAATTGAGACCTACTACCCGAACGAGTACACGTTTGAAGGAAAAATGGTGAAAATTATGGACACAGGAGAGGTATTTCAAGAGAGTGATTTCTACACTAATGAAACACAGTGGACAAACGGATCTCTTCTCCCCGTCGGCATATTATCGGTCTGCAAACAACTTCCGCGTGCGATGAACTGTTCCGGAGTATTAGTCGGTTTAACTGAGGACGAGTACATTATGTTTCCAAACGGTTCAGTGTATCGAAACATTTCGATGGAACTATTCGAGCCCACAAGGTTTACCGCCGCCAATGGTAAGATCTGGGTGTGCACCGACTTTTCTTCCTTTTACAAAAAAGAATTTTCATTTACTCGTCGCAGCAAAGACGAACAAAATATCGCTTTGGTCGTGCTCAGCTATGTTGGATTATCTCTGTCCATTTTAAGCTTCATATCAGTCTTAATGACCTACATATTATTCAAGGAACTTCGGACTTTACCTGGTATTTATCTAATGAATCTCTGTGTGGCACACTTAAAAGTAGACCTGCTCTATCTCGCAACCGGGAACGTTGAAACTAAAGTGGTATGTACAGTCGTCGCTATTTGGTTGCATTATTCGTTTTTAGTTTCTTTCACGTGGATGTCTATTATCGCTTTTGAGACCTGGCGGGTGTTTTCCAAGATCCGCATCCAACGCAGAAACCCAAGTACAAGAGAGAAATGCGGCCATTTATTGCGGCGGGTTGCATTGGGTTGGCTTGGTGCATTACTTTTCATTGTAGTTCGTGTGACTCTTGATCAGTCTGACGTGGTTGCGTTTCACTATGACGGCAGCAAGGGCTGTTGGATTAACAACTCATACGCAAATTTGTATTTCTTTTTTTTGCCAGTTGCTCTTTCCTTGTTGTTCAATGCAGTATTTTTTGCTTTGACTGTAAGAGCCATGCGAAAAACAAAGAAACAGACGCGAAACGTGACCCATCAAAATCGGAACCGCCTAACTGTAATGGTGTTTCTCAAGATCTTCATCCTGACTGGATTTACTTGGATTTTCGGGTTTCTGAAAATCTTGGTTTCCCGATATTTTGAATATCCGTCCGTAATCTTTACCACTCTTCAAGGTGTGTACGTGGTGTTGGCGTTTGCGTTTACAGCAAGAGTCAGGCGTATGTAATTCTTGTTGTTTCAAGTGAGAGCGGGAAATAACGGGACTAATGAACGTTAATGCTAGTATACAGCCAACGGAACAAATGAAAACACTATAATTTATGAAAGGAAGAAACTTTTAGATTTGTTATAAACTGCACTTGAAGCAGACAGAGTCGAGCCAAGACTATGCATGTACCTAATGTTGTACATTGTACTTGCTGAAACAAGGTGCCAGGAATAACAGTATTTTAAATTAGTAAGGAAATTCTAATACTCAAAACAAGTAAACTCGACAATGTAGTTCACCTTCGCCAAAGAAGAAGACTCTGAATAGTAATATTTTTTCATGTTTCAACGGTGTCTTTCGAATCAAGCTTGGCGCTAAAATCTTGGACACTTTTCGACTCTTGTAAAGGTCGTTTTCTTCCGTTTGATTCTTTTCGCAATAAATTCAATCTAAAATGTAACTTTTTACGGTATTATAACATTCTTTCTTCTATTCCCCAAAATTGAAAGAAAATGAAACAAGAAGGTTGTGAAAACCCAGTTATGCCTTCCACCTCAATTGGTTCACTGACAACAACAACAACACTTTATTCACATTTCCATTACACGGACAACAACAACACAATATACGGAATGCTGTTAAAACTCGAAGATCTTCCTCCGTCCACTGCTGAGAAAAAACGTTTAGAGTGCGGCATCGAAAGGAATGACTTAAATACAATTTACCTCTTACGTTTCAAAGCCAACAAATTAATTTAATTAACGATGTTCCAATATTAAGTCGTTCACCGAATTTTACCCTCGAATAGCTTGTGATACAATTAAAATGAAAAAAGTTGCCTCGCCCTCCTGCCCCTTTTCCATCTGAGTGTCAGACCATGTGGCATCTCTTTATACATTGTACGCAGGCAACTTCATTTTGGCGTAAGTTCCAGGAATGGTACTCATTCTCTAGTAACACGAAACTGCTTCTGTCAGAATTAGAGGCAGTGTTCGGAATTATTCGCAGCTACTGTTTAGTCCTCAACCATATAATTATTTTGGGTAAATATTTCTTTCTTAACGCTTTAAATGCCATAACATACCAATTTGTGCGCCAAAATATAAATCTAGAGAATACCCGGCAGTCACTTCTAATAAGGAGAAAGAATTTAAGAACAAATGGAATTTTTTTCTGTCTTTATAAAATTGTATTGTGTCCTTTCCAAGTATAAGTAGTATAAGTATAGAGAAAGTATGTATGTAAGTATAATATAATACATACAATATTATATAATATACACAATAAAAAGAGCATTGCAGGTAGACCGATTGTAATTTAATTATTGTTATCTTGTAGGTATAGTGCAAGTATAAGAACTGTAAGTATATTGTAAGTAGTAAGTATAGTTAAGTATACATCTGCAAGTATTGCTCAGTATTAATTTCTTCCACGCGCCTATGTAAAACTTCTTTTCCTTCTGTTTCTCATCTCCTCTATTTATGTAAGGTTTCCTCTTTTTATCTTGAGTAGTTATGTATTGTAATTTAAAAGGGCATATAATTAGTCTACTATATCATGCCCTTCTCCACTCCTTCTCTATTCCTAGTCACTGTAAGAAATCTTATTCAATATGTTAATGTGGAGTAAATAAAGAAAATGAAAAAAATAAAATAAAAGTATATATATGTAAGTATAATATAAGTGCTGTACGTAGTGTAAATAAAAATTCTATTAAAAAAAAAGCAAGTCCCGAACATCATGCATACAAGCAAGCTAACTGTATATGGACAAAAAAATTATGCGACACAAAATGATTTTTACTGCAATTAACTTAAATGAGGATTACTTTGAGCCGAGTCGGAAAGCGTGTTCTCAACACTTTGTAGGTCTGGTAGGTAGACGGGAATTTGACTGTTTAAGGAGTAGTTCCGTTTTGGTAACGTATCATTCCAATTGTTTTTCAAGGTAGAGTTCCTGGTTAGTTTCGAGCTTGCAGAACAATAGGCAAGGGCAGCGAAGCATGTTATTGTCAAGCTTATGATGGCAGAATTGGAAGACCTTACTAATGCACTTGTTGTCACATGGTAACTGGCCAAATAATATGACTCGGTTCAGGCGAGCGTACCTCTCAATCTGTATTTTTTTTATTATTATTATTTTTTTGTCGTGTTTCCCTGAGGCAGTCAAAGGAAAAGGGGACACGAGTCATACATGACAACTCAGATAATAAAGTCTTTAGAACTTAGCCAAATCCTTAATGTATATTTCATTAACGTGTTTTTAACGTCGCCTTAAAGCATGTCAAAATAATTTCAAACGCAAGAAAGAAGAAACGTGTACTGTTAAGAAATTATACAATCAACTGATATCCCAACAGTGCACACCTGTAAAAAGTGTAAAAGATAAAACAAAAAGAAAATAAGTGAAAAACAATTTAACTTTGAAGAAAAACTGGTCTAGCCTGGGACCTTAAAAAGACAGAGGGATAAAAAATGCAATTAGAATTTACAAATAATAATAAACAAAAAACACTTTACTTTAGCGTTGTGTTTTCTGTTTTTTTGTTTGTTTGTTTGTTTTTGTTTTGTTTTTTTGTTCAAGTCCAGATGGTGTCATTTCGAAAAGCAATTACTGGAGCCCTTCCTCCAGCTTTTTTGGTTGTAAGTACTCGTCCGCGTTAGCTTGCCTAACGTTGGATAACCATGCAAGGCAGGAGCGTAGCTACCTGTACGCACGTACGTACGTGCGTACCTGAAAAAGCCGAAAATAAATGATAATAATAATAATAACAATAATGGTGATAATAATAATAATAATAATAATAATAATAATAATAATAATAAATTTAAAACAATTCAATAAAAAATGCAAATAAATAAAAGGTGATTTTTCAGTAGAAAAAAAAAACATTTTCTCTGTTCTATTCATTTAACTCTGCTTATTTCCCGTAAATTTAAGAAAATCAGACTCTCTTGGATATTTTAAAAGGAACTTGACAAAATTTACAGCAATTGTCAGTCCGGCTACCACATGGCAATCTTGTAAAACAGCGTTGTTTTAATTAATTTTGTTTTTATTAATGCAATATATACTGAGTATTTACCGTGTATAAACAAATAAAAGTATGTAAATGCTGTTGATAAAACAACAGACGGTGTATTCCACACCAAAAGTCGATTTCCAGAGAGTTGACCTGGGTCATTGGTGGAACGCCGGCAAGCGGGATGGTAAACAGTGAACTCGTTGTGGTCACTTCATTTTATAGCCTTTGGATCGGCCTGTCTTCGCTCTTCTGGGCTTTCCATGGCCAAAACTCAATTACAGATTATTACTTTGCCATTGGCACTAACAAAATGACATAGCAAAATTTTCGTAGCATGAAGAGGCTCAAGACGCCACTCCAGTGCGTTATGTCAGAAGCGAAGTTGTCCTTGCTATCCGTGATACACTTTCATAAACATAACGACTTTCATGAAGTCATTTCTGAGTTTATTGGAAAGAAAGACAGAATATTAGCTCTGTGCCTGTAATGGAAAACCAGTTATAACTTTTGTGAATGGTATGGGCAGCCCATGACTTTGGTTTAGTGTTCTTGGTGATGGAGACATGTGCACAACCATTATTTTAGGAATAACATTTCAAAATTTCTAGCGGCCTTTATATAAATCCTAGATCCCTCCCAGAAAGCTATAGGCAGTTATATTTTACATAGCCTCAGGATTTTCGTCTCTTGTTCATGGAGATGTACACATGCGCACATTGATTGTTTTTCGCAGATTTATAAGACCTGCTAGCGTAAATTACTGCTATGTAGGTGATTTTACAAGGACAGCGTGGGTACAATGCCGGATAAAAGCGATATGGTACACAGCGGTAAAAAAAACTATTTTTTTGCGAATAAAAGCCAAAAAGACACTACTAACTTGTTAATTCAATTAATGATAAGCAACCGAAACACTTCAATAAACTCCAAAAAGGAACACGGAATTTCCCGACTGGGTAATATTTCATATCAAGCTAGAACGCGTACGCTAACGCTTACAACATAACCTCAGAATGCCGATGGTAAAAGACATTTTAATGAAGGCACGTGAAAAAGATTGGAGACTTGAGGAAGGAGTGGGGATGGGAGGGGGGGGGGGGAGGGGAGGGTGGTCCGGGAGAGTTGGAAAATTGTGCGTACTCGTTTCCTGGCTACGCCCCTGTAAGGAAATCGAGTGTATTTTGTTTTTCAGAAACAAACTGACAGGTGTTCCTGTGCTTTTGTTTTGTTTTGTTTTATTTTTCCTCGCCTGTTTCTATGAGATACTTCTGCTGCATGTGTTTTCTTTATTATAATAGGTTTTTATCCAACCATATCTGAGTGTTGTAATGAATAACATAATGGAGAAACGCGCCCTCTTATGCCTCACTAACTATCTAATACATATTGTATGTTGATATAGATCGTATAGATTTCTATTATGGATATGTATTTATATTGTAGTGGGAACGTAGTTCACTCGTGTGGACTGTGAAGTTTTGTTTTTGTTTTGTCTTGTTTTTCATTTTTCGTCTGCTTACATGAAAGCTGAGATTAGAACCGTTTTGTTGCAAGACGAAGGTATTGCTCATTAACATTTTCTATTTCACCCGTGTATGTGAAGGATTTTGCTATAATTCTTTTCATACTCAGTTGTACCTTTAACGACTGAAATGACTTATGATAATGAAGATATAATACAGTCCTTGGCAACCTGTCATTTAAGTTATGAAATGTCAATCTTCTATCTGAATGTACTACATCGGTGACTAATTTACGTGTATAGGCAACAATCTGTTAACTTAAAATTTGCGAAAACTCCCGAACGCAAATTTTTTTTACGATTATAATCGAGAATTTGTGATGATTTTTGTTGTTGTTTTCATTTTTTAGCAAGATAAAATTTAAAAACTTTGTTAATGTTGGTCCGTTACTTGAAAAGTTGGCGAATGGTGCCTTTGGATGTTTGCCTTGACGTTTGTAGCTCTCCTGCTTCCTTTAGCCATCGAATGCTCATGACTTAATGTCGCGTTTGTCTTCAGTTTCTGTGGCATAAAGCCATAATACATTGGAGCCCCGACGACATGACATCATAAAACATGACATGACGTCATAAAAAAAACTAAAATTCAAAATTAAACAGACTTTTGCATTTTTAGCTTCACCACGCAAAATACATTCTAGAAATGTATCTGCTTGCATGTCTTCAGCTCGGTGGCTTGCTTTGTCTTGAAAATAGAGCAACTTGAAGTTTAGATTTTTTTACAGTGTGTCACCACAGGCCGACCACCCTATGAGTGTGTTGACATGTGAAAACTACGGAAATACAAAGAAATGTATGGTGGTTACGAATATGACACTGAATAATATAATTTTGAACGCATCATGGTCTGGAAATCTCAATAAAGTGAAATCAAATGCTAATACACTGAAGTGTAGTCGTTTTTTGGGTGGGTTTTTTTTTTTTGGCCTCCCCGGGCCGTTTAAAACGTTTTTTTACTGAATTACTCTCGACCGCTGGGTTTTATGACAGTATAAAGCCCCAAGGCATGCAACCAACCACCGAAAAGCCCCGACCTCTTCCACTTCAAACTAGAATTAACGCCAAATTATTGAATGTTCCTGATCGATGAGAAGATGCCTCAACTCCTCGCCCGATTTGAGCTTCATCCTTCCAATAATTCTCGAGAAATTCGCTGCTAAAGCCGTGAATTTGGCTTTGTGGTTGATATCTGGACATATCTCGAAATCAAAGGAATCCGAGGCATGCGGGTCATTTCAAATTGGCCAATCAGTGTTTGGCAGCCAGTAACGGCTCAAAACCACAACTAACCGCAACCAAACTCTGATTGGCCAATTGAACACAGAGAAGAGAGCTTAGTAACCCCGCCTGCAGTACCAGTAGCTTGCCACACTAAATCGCATCCCATAAGCTTCACATTTTCTCTGCTTGATTTAAAGGCGGCGCTCCACTTGCCGTTCAGTTTGCTGTCAAAGCTTGTGCTGTTTAAACAAAGAAATGTCTTGGAGCGGCGGTTGCAATGACCACCTTCTTCAACGCGGCAATGGAAATTTCGAAGATAGCAAAGACAGTGAAGACTCTCGATCTAGCCAAGAAACGGATTCTACCCAAGAAGTGACAGAGCACTTAAGCCCTTGGTCGTGCATATTAGATGAAGATCAGGAACGCCACGAGGTCCAGCTCCATGCATGCTTTGATCGATGAGTACGAAAGGAATGGAGATTCGGATAATGTGGCTCACCTTAAAGCGCAGTACGCTCCTCTCTACAAAAAAAAGAACTGAGAAAAGTACTGTTAGCGTCTGCAGTGGATGCGAGCCATGATGAAAGATTACACCTTCCAAAAATTGATGGAAACCCAAAAAGATTTCAAAGATATGGATGGATTTGATTGGCTAGAATCGACAGAACTAGCCATCGATAAGCGGAAATTCTAGCTTAATCGATTGTTTGTGAAGCAACCCATTCCACAAGATGAAGACTAGACCTCCTTTGACTGTGATACTAGCGTGTTGTTCTATTGGAGTATATTTCTTTGTTAAGGGGATTCAGTCTTATTGTTTGGTGTTCTTAATGTAACGAAGACGATTGATTGCATCCTAATTTCCTGACATTTTGTGCTAAACATTTCGTAGCTGTTGGAGCTTTCGTTGTTGTGTATTTGAATCATTTTTGTATTCGTTAATAAAAGGAATAATGTCTCAAGAAACGTGTTGTTCGAAAACATTCATTAGTCGCGTGTTAAAAATTAAGCGCCCCGAACGTCCATTGTTGTTGTTGGATGGTAGAGCTGTCCCATTGGCTTCTTCTATTGAGTTTGTATGCAAATATAGAGTTGAGAGAAGAGTAGAGATCCGTTTGGCATAATGCGTGCGTGACCAACGTAGCGGAAAGTTAGCTACAAATTTATCTATTTTTATTCTGGCTGCCCACTTTATGTAAATGGCTGCCCAAAAAACAGGCGCCAATCATCCCTTCTCTACTACAGTGGCGTGTCGATACTAAACTCTATAATTTTGAGTGGTACATTCTGCTGAACAACCCGAGGACTGGATAATCGCACAGCCTCGAGGCCTTAGCATGTTGTTTATTTGTTACCATTTTACAATATCTCAATTTCTTGACTTTATCTATCGAATGGTTGATGATTCAATTTTTTACTTGCGTGACTGAAAACCAAGAATATAGCCCATACGTGGGAGTACCTCCCCGGGCAGTAATTTGACCTTAACAGTACGCACTAGTTTGCCCTTTACCTTAGTCAACCGTAGGGCTACTTCCCTCCCACTGCCCCACCTCTCCCCTTTCCCCTTTTCCCCACCTCCAATTCTTCCAGCTTCATTTTACTTAAGGGGCACATCAGTTCGGAATTTGCCTGTATCTTGTTTATAGTCTTCGTTGAAGAGTGGTACTGCGGTATTGAAGGATTCAAACTAGTGGAATATCCGTACGGTTCATCATCTGATGGTGATATTACTGTAAGTTTGTGCTTATAGCATGTTTGGTGAGCCAAACGTTCGCAACCGCCTGTTAGTCCTCATCGTTTACTTGATGTTTAACTTCCTTGAGACCCTATTGGGTACATAAGCATTCCTCAAGGCGATTTTTAAGGAATAACTTAATTATCCCCAGACCCTCACAATTTTCACTGTAGGATTGGCTTATCATCGTGCAGCTCTCATTTGATTACTCGCAGTTTCGTTCGTTCTTTCTAGAAATGTTGATTCACCTTCCTTCTCCCCCCATGAGGTCTCCACTCGAGTCCTGAGGCCCACCTCTATTTCCATCAATATGTCTTTGCGACAGAGCGTTTCGGTACGAAAATAGCATTTCTTTTCGTTTTAACTGTATTTACGTACAATTATTTGTCTGTAAATGCATCTTTTTGTTAACTGTCTTTACCTACCATTATTTCTTTGTATATGCATCTTTTTGTAAGCATGTTTTTTACCATTCCGTCGCTGACTTTATTTATTTATTGTTATTTATTTGTTTATTTTTTTTTTATTATGTGATGTGTTACGGTTTGAGACGTATTTACATCACAAGCCCATCATCTTCCCTCCACAAAAATTGTTATTTGGTGATGAATTCTTTGAAATAATAATTAAGGGTGACATTTTTGCCAAGTATACTATTCATGGTTTCTCACTACTTCACTAGCCTTTTTAAGTGGAATAGTGTAGACGGATGTTTGCTATTGAACTGCTAAAATTAGGTCCAGATATGACGAGAATTGAGATTGAGAAAATTGTCTTGTTCTAGAAGAAAACCATTTCCATCGATTTCAAAGTGAATCTTAAGCGGCTTATTTGTAAGAAAAATAAAATTTCGAGGATATTTTGTAGCGTGAAAGATGTCACTTCTGATCATGGTTTTGCTTATTTTGTCGTCAACTGTATCAGCCCCTTCTTCGTGATTAACTAGATTACAGACAAGGTGTCCCAGTGTACTTTAGAAAAGTAGCAGTAGCGGCAGCAGCAGCAGTGTAGTAGTAGTAGTAGTAGTAGTAGTAGTAGTAGTAGTAGTAGTAGTAGTAGTAGTAGTAGTAGTAGTAGTAGTAGTAACCTTTATTTCAGTGTCGGAGTATTTAGCCCTCACGGACAAATTGGGGACACTTGAACTAAAATACTAAAATGAATATTACAACATTAAAAAGATTAAAATATAATAATATATACAATGCAGTCTATTCATTTCCTCGGTTTCGAAAAACTTTGGATTTCCATCTTGGAATTCCAGCCTATCTGATAAACCTTCCATCTTTAATTACATGATTTTGTCCGCTTGGTAACACACCTAATTACCTTAGATTTGTAAGTCGCTAACATGGTAAATATCATGACACAGCTATCAATCTATCTGAAATAGAGGCGAAATATTTCTCTCCATCTACATTCCATAAATAGATTTCTTGCTCAGAATTCCACATTATACAAATTGCGTATTCAAAAGGTACCAAAGGAGACTGATATGATGTTCTAATTAACCCTGAACTTGATTTCTTTATGCAGCTTCTTCAGTGCCCTCCTCCCAGAAGGAGAGATTCTGTCCTTATCAATAGGTGGTAAGCGGACTGACAACAACGAACATGAAGGATCGTGCCAGACGAGTGAATTCAATTTCCCTACAGGAGCACATATGACTTTTTTACTGAAACCGCTTCCCTTAGCCACCACCCCAGATGGCCCCTGTTTGTTCAACTGCTGAACATGGCACCCAGCTTCGCAATCTCTGGGAGAGATGCATGCGGCTTCTTGGCTTGGATCAGCATTCTTGAACTCTCTTTGGCTGAAGTTCTCGCTTTCTTTGGTATAGGTTAAAGATGACGAGTCTTTTATTTCGGGGTGCAAAGCCAACATTCGCCCAAAAATACGATGCCAAATTTGTTGCGACGAATGGTGCTCAAACGACCCCTTTGCAATGGAAGACGAAGACGTTGATACGTCCCCCGTTGGAACTTGGTGGACAGCTGCAATAAAACCATTAAAATATAAATTAACCCTCTGAATTTCAGGTAAGAGTATTTTTAAATATCCCTCGTATCTAGGCTGGGTGGAAACATTTTAAATGAGTTACCTTGTAGAGACTGATAACTATATTTCGATAGGGTGGGGCGATACTGGTTTGACTAACGATAGCAGGGATGGTAGTCTCCTTCCAGGGCAAATCCCGCGACTAAGATTTGAATTACCAGAAAGCGGCACTCAAGAAAGGAATATTAACTTGCACAACTGTTAATTTCGGACAGAAACGTTTGACATTCAAATAGTCCGTCTGTTACAGTTCATAAATCGTTATGTGTCACATCAACCGTCACTGATGTATAAGTGACCGAGCAATCTAACCGCATACATCATTTCCGTCAAGCAGTTAAGAGCATTTAGCTGCCAACAAACAACAATCCATACAAGCTTTCTATTCGGCTCTGAATTCCTTGCAGAAGCTTCACTGACAAATCTTGGCTGTCAGATTGAAAGGAGCTTTTCAAACAGCAACAATTTTTGGGACTTTTATTGTAAACAAATTTTAACCTCAAGAACAGCCTAAATTTCTTTTTTTTAATTGGGAACAGTCAAGAGTTTTTCTTCATCTTCATGTTTAAGAGTGTGAGGTCGTTCTGGAATTCTGGAACCACGTTTTCAAAACTCTGCGTATATTCATACGAGGCCGTGGAAGAAAATTTGAATTACATTTTTTTTGCTGGGAGGTTGGTTTTAAGTCTGTTACTGTGTTGTAGTGCTCGCGTTTTCAACAGACAAATAATTGTCTTTATGTGCTAAAAGGGATGATTTTGTTTTGATGGATACATGCAAGAGTGCATTCATTTTAAGACTATTCTTCTTTATTTTCTTTTTCATTCTCAAATTTCGTTGTTTACGTTTAATGCATATTTTTCCACCTTGTACACTCTGCAACGCCAGGTACTGGTACGTTTTTTTCGTTCTTGCCGTTTGAGAACTAAACTGATCAAATATGACAAAACGAAAGAAAAACACGCCAAATCATGCGCATCCCTATATAGTGCATACCGTAAAAGCTCTATTAAGCCCCCAGGGGGCTTATTTAATTTCACGACTTATTAACGTGGGGCTTATTGGAGAGGGGCACTTATTTCAAATCTTTGAAAACGCCGTTTTCGTGTTAAATAGTTTCTGTACAAGTCTCAAAAAACTGCAATAAAACTTTATTATTTAATACCGAGCAGAAAACAGTATTGTGTTTTTATTGTATATTTGTTTAAAATCAAACTAACTGGGCGGCATAAAGTTTATTAAGTAAGACGGAATAGAAGGGAATAATTACAAAATCTCATGTCCCAAAAGAGGGGCTTATTAGAGGGGGGGGGGGGGGGGGGGGAGGACTTATGACAAAAAACGACTCCCAAACGGGGGGCTTATTAGAGAGGGGATCTTAATAGAGCTTTTACGGTAGTCATACACATGTTATTGAAGAAATATTGACGGAAGAAGGTATCATGATAAACAATACGACCATATGGAATTATGGAAGGGCTTAGAATAGTGAGTATTAATATTCAAAACGTTTCCTCGCGGCACTGCAGCACTCTCGTGAGAGTGACTTATTTGGAAAAACAGATAGATACTTTCCACGCTTTTTTTTTTTAATTAGCCAAAATGGCAACAAAAACAAAAAAAACTAATAACTAACTAATAATGAGGAAATGTAACCATACGGCCCATAAACGCAAGTCTCCGGAGTATGCTTTGAGCGTGCTGACTTTCATTGTCTGAAACAACGTTTAAAATGCAAAAAAAAAAAAAAAGACTGTTCAGAAAATTCGCAGGAAACCACTAGGTTGTATTGATTATGGTTTGTATTCTTTTTTTTTTTTCATTTAGGTATAACTATGCATAAATACCCGATTCCCCCCCCCCCCCCCAAAAAAAAAAAACTTACCTTGATTATATTTAGAAAGAACATTCGTTTTATGGTTTAGTGAGAGACTCCCAGGAAAGATAACTATGAAAACATTCTCGCCAAATCGCATAATTGTCCACAATGAATTTATATCGATTTAACTAATTTGCCTTTTCAGTTCATGTTGTTATTGATCATTTTTGTTTCATTTTGCGTAACATAACTGATCGTTATATTCATCAAATTAATTGAACAAAAAATATAACAAAGAAGAAATTCGTCGAAAAAAAAATGGGAATAAACTTGCGGCACCATGTGTAGGGAACTAATTATATCGTATATTATTTTGACTCTAGAACTTCATCTTTAAGTTTGAAAAAAATTACTTAGGAACGCTAAATTACTGTTACCTGTAACATGATTTTGACCTACCCGCGTTTGAGTTTCGAATTGCGTTTATTCGCCGACGTTTCCCTGAAGTTTCCATCGGGAAAGAAACTAGAATTCGAACAACGTGAGCTCGAGGTTACCGTAGGAGCCGGCACTGTGGACGTCCTTATGAAAATTACTTTTATAATTCATGTGTCATGTACTTTTTGCGATGGAATTAACTCTTGGCTTTCTTATTGGTTACAGTCTAATTAATGATTGACGTAAAGGAATTTTCTTTCATTATATCTGACGTCAAAAAGTTATTTCTTTTAGATCGTGTACATACTCTTTTCAGGATATCGTTATTTATTTATTTATTTATTTATTTATTTATTCATTTATTCTTTTGAGTAATTGTTTATATCGTTGTTATCGCATAGATAAAATCAGGCTTACTGCACGGGGCTGACTATGGATTTACATTTGAGGCATTTGTTATAATGATTAGAGCACTGACGTAAAGAAATTGTTAGGTTACATTAAGAGACAGTCCCGCTAAAAGCGGTCCTCTCGACTTGGCGACCAAAAAAAGTTTTCCTTTGTTTTTTGATCATGAAAAGGGTTTGGTACACATGTTTAAAAAATGCTATAATTATTTTCCAATTCTTTATTTTTGCGCCGCCACAGGCCCAAATTGAATTTTGGCTCACCTGCCCAAACTGATAGCGATCGAAAGTGTAACTTTCACAGATTTTGTCAAGCGCGCTCTGACTGCAAAAATCTAGCTCACTGAATTCTATTTTGCTACAAGTTACAAGGTGTATTCAGTTAGTTCACAGACAAAATGTAGAAACTTACAAGAAAATCTTACGCATTCCAGCGTGATTAGAAGACACCCTTCTCTTGAGCCTTAATTTGCATCTCGAAAACTAACCAAATGAAAGGAAAGAAATCTCAAACGTTTGGTCTAAATCGTGATAAAAAACCACATCAGAGCAAAGTCTATACTCCAATGAACTGGTATATTGCTTCAAACCGGCGGGTATCACCTTAGCTTACACACACCACGAGCTCAAAATTGACGAAAATCCATGTGTTTACATAATTATCGTTGGTGTCAAAGTCCTTTGCATAATTCTAAAAATTGGCGAAAAGATTTTTTTTTCCCGTTCAGATTCTTTTACTGGCCTTCAAAACAATGAGTCTTCCTTTAATGATTGTATGCAATAAAAATCTTGTGTTGTGGTAAAACGTTGGATAAACGTGATCGGTTTTTATGGCTTGCGAGACCCACAAAGTAAACATTGGCGGTTGTTAGTAGTCTTAATTGAATAAATTTCGTTATTTTACGTTGTGAACCACGAGATGGAAAATATCAAATTCTAAGGTTAAAGTTTGCAATTTGGTAATTGTAGATATTATATGCATCTTGAGGGGACACACAAACATAAAATACATTATGCTAATAATTTTGAAACAACCACATGCAAACATACACTCACGGCCTACCCAAGGAAAAAATGCTCTGAATGCTTCCAGCAAACACAAGCGACCCTATTCAATGGCACTACTTTCTGCAATTTTCTTTCCATCATTGATGGTTTTCATGCGGCTACGGTCTTCAAAGTTTCCAAGCTACAAACTCAACATCGTGGACCGTTATATTAAACCAACAAGAATAACTTCGCCTGTTGTCTTGCGTTACGTTGAACGTGACTATGCTAATTGGTTTGTTTGTTGTGTCATGGAATGGGAGGGGAGGGAACAAAATGTGGGAGGGGACGGAACAAATAAATAACAAAAATTTATGTTTTTCAATACATGTATAGACAAGTATCTCATCGGTGAATAGCAAAAAAGGAATTCCTTTAATATTGTTTTAGTCCATCACACTGTCTCCAATAATATATCGAACCAGGGCTCGTGATCGAACACAAACGTGATGTGGGGTAGGATTGGCCTGACCGGCAAAACTGTGCAAAGGCTATGACACATGTTGACATGTACAGGTCAAAAATAAAAAGATCCAGTCAAATAAAACTTCCTACTAGATCTGCTTTAAAGGTAAAGAGTTTAATATCCGTAATCTGGAATTGTTAAACAGAACTTGAAAGGAGATTTGAAAAGCGGTTGGAAAAGGGTTACGTTGTATGGAGAAACGATGACAAGCGAAGAAGGTGCTGAAATTAGCCGGCTCTCACGACTGCGTGGGAAGCTAGCTGAAAATTGGAGCGCGAACTACTTACATTTTAAGCCGAAATTGAGAACGATTTCCTATTAAGAAAACGAAAATAATGGAGGAATAGGGTAGGGAGTTTCCTGCAGTTTCCTGGCACTGATTGCGGAGACCGCGATGTTAATTAGAACGGAGCGTTCAATTCTCAACTGGAAATTTTCAAAGTGATACTCAAGGACTTAGCCTGTGTGGCGGGCGTAGAAGCTCGTAGAAAGGGGTTAGGGAGGGAGGGACAGGGAGAGGGCTACTCCACTCTTCCTTTTCCCTTCCTTCCCATCCACTTTCTACGCCTGTCACGCAGGCTATGAAAGACGGGAAATTTACCTGTTTTGATGACATTTTGTTTAAAAACAAGAAGTTGTCTGAACCCGAGAGGAGCATAACAACTGCAGTTGGCAGATCCTTTTGCTTGTTCACTGAAGACTGAAAACGCAGATTCCCTCGAAAATGACAAGAATAAGGTTTAGCAATCCGACATTCTCCCCTAGCTGCATACTTAGAGAGGGAAGGCGAGAGGAAAAGCGAGAGGAAAGAACACGGAGTGCGACGGGAGGGAGCGGAGCGACGGGACAGGAGGGAGTTAGCCCGCGCGTCCGCTTCCTCAGTTCCATTTTCTTTTCTAGCGCTTTTTATGCAGGCTTTGCGCGGCTAGGCTCTTACCGATAGTGCTCGTGAAAAAAAGCATTAAATGCTTAAAGCAGTGCTTGTTTTTTGCCAAAAAAAGTGCTAAAATAATGCTAATTTTTTTAAAAAGCACTCGTGGGTTACATAAAAATGCTCACTTTTTTCCGATTTTTTTAAAGATAGAAAATTACATCTTTCAGATTTTCAGTTACATTTTTCAACAAAAACAACTTCCCGTCAAAGATTGATAGCTCTTCTTCTGGATATTGCTGAATCCGATCATGTATGCTTATGTTTTTTGCATCACAGTTCCCCCTAGTCTTATTTTTTCCACTGATTGATGGCAGAGTACGCTCTCGAGTCTCGAGCTATCTCTGCCTTGGCTGGCTGACTTCCATTGTTCCTCGATGACAACGTGGATGACGCCATCTTGGCACGAGCGTGATGGACTGGGTTCTAGAAGGCAACCGCTGACCTATTAAACCTATTCCCCAGGCCTCCTCGGCTCCTTTGACTAAAATGAGGCCAAAATGCGACTTTGGACAACATAAATAAAGTCAGATTGTGTTTTTAAACACAAAATTATACAAATAATCATTCAAAAATCCAAAGTAATGCTAGCAGTGCTTTTTGGGATAAAATGTAAAAAAAAAATCCTCGCGAAGCCAAATAATGCCAAAAAGTGCTAGCACTATCGGTAAGAGCTTATGCGCGGCCTGCCGAAGACAGGTTCAGTTGCTCCATCCAGACTATTCTGCGACGAGCTGTGTGCAGATCACTTTCATCTTTAATCCACCTATTCTATGACAGAATAGGAGTAAGGAATAGAAATAAGCAGAAAAGTCCCCCAAAAAATTGTACTCTTAACGCATTGGCGCCCGTGCCGGCCAAAACAAGAAGCACAAGACTCCCATGCTTCAAAACAATGCAATTTTCTCAATCGCACGAATATTGCCTTAATTGTCAGTTGTGAGCACGAAATGGAATGTCCTCTAAATTTGGATATCCAATAAACGCAAGAAACGCAGAGATTTTCACCAAATATGGCCTTTTGAGTTTGGACAAGAACGAAACTGACCATTTTTAACGTCAAAGAGAAGCGACGAAAATGTCCCCTTTTGCTTTTATGTTTTTTAAAGAAATCATCGTCAAAAATCCAAACTTCAACCATCATAAAAAAATTCAGTCTTTGTTCTAGCTTAGAAATGACATTTTTGGTTCATATTCTGCTCCCGAGCGTAGCATTCAGGCCTTCCCGCCATTTTCAACATGTCGACCGCATTGGATGCTGGGAAATAACGAGAATTTTTTACAGCACCCGTTCCTTCCCCCAATTCTTTCACATACAGCTACTCCGACCTAACGCCAAAAATTCCTCCTTGTGGTCATTTTCAGTGCTCACAAATTCCAAAATATGCGGCGGTAGGTCGAGAAATTCATCAATAGTCGAGTCCCAAAGGTACGAAGTGTCCGACCGGCCAGATTCCCAGTTCGTAGAGTAACAAGCCAAATTTGACAACAAAATACATCACCTTGCTCGATTCTTTGAGAAAGTGGACTCTTAGCTACCGTCACGCTTAACGATGCTCATCAGGCAGCCACTAAAGATGAAAAATGGCAAAAATCGAAAAAAAACTTGAGCCTCCAGTGCCTTAGGACAGCACCCCTTTTCCATGGTAGTTTGAAATAAAGAGCCACGAAATGCTATGGATCGTTTATAGCTGGAAAATCACTCCGAAAACGTAAAAACGGCTGGGCGCCAATGGGTTAAAATGTGCACTTTATTCTATATTATCCACTGAGTTGCAAAAGACAAAGGTTAGGTACTACTAAAAAAACCTCGTGTCCACAAATTACTGTATAATCAATACAGTATCAAAAAAAAAAAAAAAACGAAAAATACTAATTATGCCGATAAAATGAAAGCCCGTAGATCTGTAGTTGCCGGTCACTTCAGGCCACTCCTACCACAGAATTGTATAGCCGCGTCATGTTAGTGCTCACTATAATAGACCTTTTTAGCTTGTAGATTTTGTTTTCTCAATGTAGACCACGTGATGTTACCCTAGAGAACTGTTTCTTTGAAATTTCGCCTTATTCATTTGCATGTGTACGCATAACCTATGAAAAGACAAAAGGCAAACCCCCTTGGGAACATCACATGGTCTACATTGGGAAAACAAATTCTACAAGCTATAAAGGTCTATTATTGGAAACAGTGTGATGGACTGAAATAATATTGAAGGAATTCCTTTCCTTTTGCTATTCACTGATTAGATACTTATCTATACATGTATTCCAAAAACAGAATTGTTTCTTATTTATTTGTTCCGTCCACTCCCACATTTTGTTCCCTTAATAGGAAATCGTTCTCAATTTCGGCTTAAAATGTAAGTAGTTCGCGCTCCAATTTTCAGCTAGCTTCCCACGCAGTCGTGAGAGCCGGCTAATTTCAGCACCTTCTTCGCTTGTCATCGTTTCTCCATACAACATAACCCTTTTCCAACCGCTTTTCAAATCTCCTTTCAAGTTCTGTTTAACAATTCCAGATTACGGATATTAAACTCTTTACCTTTAAAGCAGATCTAGTAGGAAGTTTTATTTGACTGGATCTTTTTATTTTTGACCTGTACATGTCAACATGTGTCATAGCCTTTGCACAGTTTTGCCGGTCAGGCCAATCCTACCCCACATCACGTTTGTGTTCGATCACGAGCCCTGGTTCGATATATTATTGGAGACAGTGTGATGGACTAAAACAATATTAAAGGAATTCCTTTTTTGCTATTCACCGATGAGATACTTGTCTATACATGTATTGAAAAACATAAATTTTTGTTATTTATTTGTTCCGTCCCCTCCCACATTTTGTTCCCTCCCCTCCCATTCCATGACACAACAAACAAACCAATTAGCATAGTCACGTTCAACGTAACGCAAGACAACAGGCGAAGTTATTCTTGTTGGTTTAATATAACGGTCCACGATGTTGAGTTTGTAGCTTGGAAACTTTGAAGACCGTAGCCGCATGAAAACCATCAATGATGGAAAGAAAATTGTAGAAAGTAGTGCCATTGAATAGGGTCGCTTGTGTTTGCTGGAAGCATTCAGAGCATTTTTTCCTTGGGTAGGCCGTGAGTGTATGTTTGCATGTGGTTGTTTCAAAATTATTAGCATAATGTATTTTATGTTTGTGTGTCCCCTCAAGATGCATATAATATCTACAATTACCAAATTGCAAACTTTAACCTTAGAATTTGATATTTTCCATCTCGTGGTTCACAACGTAAAATAACGAAATTTATTCAATTAAGACTACTAACAACCGCCAATGTTTACTTTGTGGGTCTCGCAAGCCATAAAAACTGACCACGTTTATCCAACGTTTTACCACAACACAAGATTTTTATTGCATACAATCATTAAAGGAAGACCCATTGTTTTGAAGGCCAGTAAAAGAATCTGAACGGAAAAAAAAAATCTTTTCGCCAATTTTTAGAATTATGCAAATGACTTTGACACCAACGATAATTATGTAAACACATGGATTTTCGTCAATTTTGAGCTCGTGGTGTGTGTAAGCTAAGGTGATACCCGCCGGTTTGAAGCAATATACCAGTTCATTGGAGTATAGACTTTGCTCTGATGTGGTTTTTTATCACGGTTTAGACCAAACGTTTGAGATTTCTTTCCTTTCATTTGGTTAGTTTTCGAGATGCAAATTAAGGCTCAAGAGAAGGGTGTCTTCTAATCACGCTGGAATGCGTAAGATTTTCTTGTAAGTTTCTACATTTTGTCTGTGAACTAACTGAATACACCTTGTAACTTGTAGCAAAATAGAATTCAGTGAGCTAGATTTTTGCAGTCAGAGCGCGCTTGACAAAATCTGTGAAATTTACACTTTCGATCGCTATCAGCTCAGGCAGGTGAGCCAAAATTCAATTTGGGCCTGTGGCGGCGCAAAAATAAAGAATTGGAAAATAATTATAGCATTTTTTAAACATGTGTACCAAACCCTTTTCATGATCAAAAAACAAAGGAAAACTTTTTTTTGTCGCCAAGTCGAGAGGACCGCTTTTAGCGGGACTGCCTCTTAATTAACGTTTGACTTATAAATAAAAGATATCTTCTCTATCTTTTTGTCACTGCGGTGACATGCCATGCCAAAACGTTGTTTTATCAATATCATTATCAGAGTAAATACCATTACGATTTATTGCTGTTGTTAATATTATTATTATTATTATTATTATTATTATTATTGTTACTTCCTTTTTATTTATAACTTTACTAACTTTTAGTGTTTCAGTTTTAGTGATTTCATAGCGAATTGAGTGGCCCACTTAGTGTGAAATTGTTTCTCACCTCTGTTTTCTTTCAAACGATTGCCTCTACCTATCAACCCAGCGTTATGATGCGAGGCAGGGGGCTCCTGAGGTGCAAAATGGCTCGAAAAACACACTTATAAATAAAGCAAGTAAGGAATTGTAGCTGCAGTGATCGTTTATAAATAAACGACAGCTAGCGTGACGAGCGTGACAACAAAAATGGGGCCTTCGGTGTTGTGGATCAGCGAAAACTCCGTGGTAACCCCTTATATGGAGTAGCCAGGTCGATTTGACCTCCTACCCTCCGAAAATTGCAAAAAAGGCTACCAAATCGACCGGTAGAAAAGGAGTTAAATTAAAAAAAAAAAAAAAAATGCGACGAACGTACTTGGTCTTTGCCACACCGAGACCTATTAATGCCTAGATCGTTAGCATGGCGTGTTTGGTAGTTATGAACTGCTACTTCCCCTACATCTCTTAGACGGCAGACTCTCTTTAAGAGATTTCCACATTCTTGAGCTATCATTCTTAGCCACTTCAATAAGGCTGCAAAAGTATTCAGATTTTAACCTTCGTTCCTTCCTATTAGTACAGTTTCTCAGTTTCCGATACATGCCCCAGTGATAAGAACTGTTTGTAGAAATTGCTTTCCTTTGATGATAATCACGATCCAGTCTGATTTCAAGCAGTTTCGGTGTAACCCAAGGACTTTGTTCCTGTCACTCGTTAGGGTTTAATCGGTGCGTGTTTCACTACCAGAGGAAAACTGCCTCATTTACTAAATTCTTTAAGAATTGAGTTCAAAATTTCTTTCGACTGGTCTTCGTCCGTTTCCACGCGGGGATAGCTAACTTACTTTTGGAAAATTCGTGTTATAGTCGGGGAGCTAATGTATTTCCGTGGGCATTTTGTCAAGAAAGCAAGCCATTGGCATATAGTTATCTTCAGTGGACAATAAGGAACGAAAAAAATGTTGCCGACAATTTTGAAAAGCGTTAAGAAGATATTTATGGGGACTTAAAAAATGACCTGTGCGATCCTGCATGAAAACGAGGCTAAAAACTTATAAGAGGCCATAACTTCTTTGCAGTTCAAGGAATCTCAACCAAACTCTCCAGATGCACTAAGTAGACAACCCTGAATGCAGCAGATTAGGTATATCTATTAACGAGGGTCACATGATGGACCTAGTACGAGAACCAGGCTGATAAGCTATGCGTAAAAATTATAAATCTATATTGCGGAAATCGTGGCCTAACTCAAGAGATATACCAAGTAGAAAGCCCTGAAGCCGGTTAAATTGGACGTCACACTTAACTGGTTACATTCATCACGAGATTGACCTAGTATGGAAATGAGACTGCCAAGCTTTGTTTCATAATATCGTAATTAAACCATTATAAAGAAACCAAACAAACTTTCTATAGATATATTTGTAAAAAGCTGTGTCCTCTAAAGCCAACAACATGGTTTCAATTCATGATCGCTTATCACGTCATCAATTAAGCATACATGTAAACAAGGTTAAACTAATGTGATTGATGCGCTTTGTCTCCTAAACCATAAATTATAATGGGACTTGGTATATCTACGTGATGTTAAGCTTGTCGGAACATCGATCGCGAAAAATTATCCATGGTTTAGAAGCTAGACTAGCACTGTGCTTACTCTCTCTTTCAAATTACACCTCATCTTCATTAATCTTCACTACCATCATCATCGTCCAACACCTCACCTAAAACATTCTGACAGGGTTCATGTTCTGTATCAGAGCAAGAACAGAGGTGTGTGCACTGCAGTCCACTTCTGCGACACCTGCATCGGTTGCTTGTGCACTGCCTTGTGCATGCACCCTTACCTAGCTGAATGATGGTTTCTGGATCTGGTGCTGTCCTTTTTCTCCTAGGCATAGTTTTCAAGAGATGGTAAGACATGGTTTGCAACAACATCGTTGTTCCATACCATGGCTTGGTAGTGGTTGCGTAAAACAGCTTCACGTAGAGCACCTTTGGTTGGTGGCAGCGTTTCTGATTGGACTTGTTTCTTACGAAATAACCACCATCGAAGATTTTTTCACTGTTTTAAGAGATGTATTTGGAACATAGAATTCGCAAGCAAACTTCTCGATGGTATTCATGGCTCCATCAGATGGTGTTAGTGTTGTGTCTAGCTTTGCCATCTCTGACAACATCTTCATCGACATTTAGAAATGCCAGCCCTCCGTTTACTTTCATCGATCGATTGACACGTTCAAGTCCATCATCTGCTCCAAGCACACTGAATGGTATATTAGGGTTCTTATTTACCATCCATTTTCCTGAGAGAAACTCACCATATACATCTGGATCGGTTGTTGGTAGACAATTGACAAATCGAATGTGGTTTCGCGTTGTCTACACTCTTATCGACAACGATATTCATCATCACTGTGGTCAAAATGTTGTGGACTCACGAGGCGCAGCCGAGTGAGTCCACAACAAATTTTGACCACTGTGATGACGAATATCGTTGTCGATAAGAGTGCAGACAACGCTAAACCACATTCGATTTGTTTTTTACCACAATATCAACGTCAAAGAAAATGTTTATTTGAGAGCGTGACCAAGATCGTGACACAAAGAAAGAGCAAGCGTTGTCTATAACTTTCTCGCAATCTGATTGGTTTATTCCCCAAAATGACCGTTTCTGATTGGCTAATTACAACAAGAGAAAACTACCACAAGAATTGTGAATCGAGCAAAACGTCTGCGAAGTTCAACGTTCATTCATGAAAATACAATTTTTACTGTTCGTTTACTGCAAATATTCAAGCAGAATTATAATGACTTTGCGGCAAAACATACACATTCGCATTTGCAATGGTGCAGCCATGGAAAAATTCATTTGGGAAGGCCATAGCACTGGCGTTTGTGCCAGAGTACGAAATCGAACTCGAAGCTGGCGTCACTGGAACAACTGCATAACTCGCTTGTTTCCTAAGTAGAGCATTTGAGAGGATGTTGGAGCAGTTCTTCAACTGGTTTACAGATGGTCTGGAGTTATAACTTGAGTTGCTTTGCTCGTTTGCATGACCGGAGATAGACATGATGTGGCGTGAAGGAACGTTAGCGTTTGACCATAGTGTGATGGCGGTTGCTCGCACCGAGTGGTTGGTGTACTTCTGGGACAGTCCAGCGCCAAGGGAGATTTCTTTCATCATTGTTGCGAGTGCATTCACTCCGAGACCAGATCATATCCGATTCCTTGGCTCTCAATGACGGTCGTTGGAAAAAGGCTTGCTGTTGCGGGTTGAGTTTCTGTACATATTTGGACAGGCACCAGTACGAATCGCCGATCTCTCCTGTTGAGTACAGTCGAGTGAGGCTTTCGTGGCTGGTTTTTTCTGCAATTCCTCCTTGGTGGTTCTTAGTCTGGACACTGTGGACCATTTCAGCATACGCCTTCCCTTCTGCATCTCTCGTGAACCTGAAGCTATCCCTTCTAAGCTGCCTTTGACTCTCGCACCCTCGCCTGCACCAAAACAAGGTTACGATAAACCAGACTCGGCTTAGGAATTGGCTGCTTTTTAGCTTCTCCATGTCCTCCTTCCGGATGACGGGCTTGTGCTGCACGTTCTCTTTTCCTTCTCTACGGTTTAACTTCAGCTTACACTCTAGCATTTTGCTGGACTTCGCAAACAAGGGGTTCTTCGTGATCTTCACCTCCCGTCCGTTGGCTGCGAGATGCCTCGCAAGAGCATTCCGTATACAGAGAAGGGACGACCTACTATATCCTTCTCCCTTTTTTGTTCTGGCCTCCGCATAGAATCGTCTGAGGACGTTATCCAAAGATTCAAAGATCATGGTTAACAAGTTCGAGGGCAGTCTTCGTTCACGGCACCATTCTGCGTATGCAATGTAAACAATATAAAATAGCAACATTTTAAGCACGGTTTCAAACTACGTTCATCTGGAAACTTGTTATAACTTTAATGATGTATTTACCTTCAATTGTGCCAACAATCCACTTTGTGTTTTTCTTTGTCCCCTTCGCTTCTGCGCTACTTATGATTGTTGTTAGGTCCTCATCCGGTCAGCAATGCAAAACGAGCATTTTCGGGTTTTCTTTGAGGCTCACATTGAGGTGGGTTTGTAACGCTCTCTTGCTCTTTCTCGATATTTTCCACACAACGTACCATTTCTTCGTCAGTAATATCGTCGCTAATATCAGTTATATCGTCGTCAGTTTTAAAGGTGATCTCCAGTCCGTATTGCGCAGTCTCAAGAGTCTCTTACGTTGTTTTGTTTTGTTTCATGTAAGACGTCACAAAATGTAATGTTTCGCAATCACTTACATGAAGTAAATTCAAACTTTCATGTCAACCACCATTGTTGATGCAAAGGTTTATGCTTCGTTCTTCCCGATATCACCAGAGAAAACAACTTCGTAGCTGTAAAAATTAAAGAAACAGTTGGGAAAAGAATTTAAAATGCCTCACCTATAAGGTAAGTGGTTCGTAACGAATAACATTGATTCGCATTCCATCGTGTGAGGCTCACAAACATTGGGCACGGAGACTGCGCAGAAGGGTCTGTAAATCATCTTTAAAGTCGCTAAATATATCAAGATTAAAGATAGGGAAAATTGATGTAGAGTCGTCCTTGTTTGAGGGCGGAAAAAACATTGCGTGACAAGTTGACGCGAGCAGCGTTGTCTAGACTCTTATCGACAACGGAAAATTAGCCAATCAGATTGCGCGATTACAAAAAATTGTGGTAAAATTCATTCCTGCAAGATACAGTGTTATCATTCGGGCGTAATTCAGGCAATCATGGACAAAGAAGTATTTGGTGAAGACCTGAAGAGATTGAAGGTGTAGTTTCCAGTCACCTGTACCCACGGCTCTGATAAACTGAAGGATCTTCATAACCATGCGCATTTATTGTTTCGTCACCTTAGACAACGGGTGCTGATCTCGTGTTGCGTCAAATTCTACCATCTTCTCCACAAGACCTTGCTGCTCATCAACAGCTTTTAGCAACTTATAGTTTGCTTCCTTCAGTTCATCATTTGGTGCTTGTGTGTATGCATCAGTAACTTCTTTTGAGAGATCTGCGTCGCTCCTTGAATCTTCTTGAGTGTTCTGAAAGAAAGCCTTCTGGTATAGCGGAAATAATGTTTGAAGAGTACCTATATGCGCCGTTTCACCTCTCTTGACATGGTTCCCGTCAAGTATCTGTTTCACTGTCGCCGGACCATAGATCTCAGCCTCTATCTAGCACGTGTCAAGCCGCTGTCTTCAATAAATGCCCCGATGGTGCGCAATTGTGCGATCACAATGTTCAGTAAAATGCAATACAATACAATACAATACAATACAGTACATGACAGTGCAGTGCAGTGAAATGCAATGCAATGCAATAACTTTATTTACCCACGGTAGAAATTAAAGCTAAGAGCTTACGGGACCGTGCAAAACAAAAGGAAAACAATAACTTACAACTAATGTAAAACTAACTAATTACTGAAATTACAGAATAAAACCTCTGTATGGTATCTACTCAAAAATGTACAAAATCTGAATTCATGTGGAGCAGAGCAGAAGGCGACTTGGATGAAAAGTCAGTTGATTGGATTGCCAGGCCTTCTTCGAAGGCTTCTATTCCTCTACTACTTGCGAGCGGTGAGAGAAGATTCCAGATAATGGCACCTTGGTACGGACACAGTTCGTTCTCTCGGACGCAGAATAAGATGTTGAAGATGATCTGTTACCATCTGGAGCTTTTTTGCTGGCTGATAAAGCCCCATGTCTAGAGAGATGACAGTTTTTCTACCGGGCATGTGGATCAGTTGCATCTATTGCTGTGCGAAGTTTTACTCGTAATACACCATTTTCTGATAGGTTTATAGCTTCATTTAAGGATTCACCAGCAGAAAACGTGCTAACGTTGTGTACAGGTTGTTTTGCGTTCCCTAGCTCTTCACAAAAGAAGCAAGCATTTTTGTCATACGGCGATGTTTGGGAACGGGTAAGCTGCGAAAGCTCTTTGATTCCCGGGAGGGATACTGTAAAAAAGCTAATACGGGTAGGCTCCACCCCTAGATCCGACACCTTACCCTTTATTTTATATACCATTTTTGACAGAAAAGGTACCCCTTTCGTATACCTTCCAATGACAAATGGTACCCCTTTCGTATACCTTCCATTGGAACAGTACAGTCATAAGGTTTGTGTGTTCGAAATATTTTAACGAAAGGCCCTTTAAAATACCTAAATGACATAATTCCCTACCCTTTCATATACTTCGACTCGTTTAATCCCTACCCTTTTATATACCTGAAGCATGAAAAAGGTACCCCTTTCGGGCGGAGCCTCCCCCTATAGGCCTTTATAGAGAATACCCCGGTCCCCGGGATTTGACTTTCCTTTTTGCCTCCTTTGGGACCACGAGTTGCCTCTCTTACCTAAAAGTAATTTTTTTGTTTATCAGATCTTGGAAAAGATATTAAACAACTAAGTTTCATGATCCATTAGTCTCAATTGTTGCAACTCTTTTAGTTCCTACATTAGTCAGAGAATTTCCGTGAGTTGTTATTGACATCAGGTTCCCCAATTCCCAAACATTTAGTGCAACTTTTGACTTGACAACAATACATGGTGTCAGGAACCGTGAAAAGGTTTCTAGTAAAGCGTTGTTAAACAAATGTAACAGTGACGTACCTGTCCTTGGCTCTTCTTAAAAGTGCAGTGTATACAGCTTCTGTGCCATGATGCCTTATTCTCTGTTAAGTCACTGACACCGTATTTGGCCCGTTCCTCTACAAATGTCAATACTTTTTCATGTGAGCTTTTTTTTTTAATTTCACTTGCACATCATAATTACTTACTGACAATTAAATTACATACAAACTTACGTTACAACACTAAAACAATGCAAAAATTGTACAAGTTTCGCTGCTTTAGATACTTATAATCCTATTACAGTTTTTTTGTTTTTCGGTTGCGAAGCATCATCGGTGTTTTATGTACATACATACACATGCACCTTCCCAACCCACCCCCCTCCCCAACACACACACACACACACACACACACACATATAAGTTACTTGTACTATCCAGACAAAGATAAACGATGACGTCAATAATTCCCGTAATGATACATATGTGCATACAATACAGAGGCGCTATTGGTTTGAAGAAGTGGCCAGATATACTGCTGGAGAGCAAGGTCTAGTTTGTCATATTTTCTACAAAAAGGGCAGTAAAGGTTCCCATTTCTTTCGCGTAATTGTATCATTCTTCTCTGGTTGATAAATATGTTGTAGATATCTTAAATATTGTTCGAACATTGGGTTGCGTTCTTTAAACCTGCACAGCCAGATGAAATATTTACTTGTCAAAAAACAAAAACTTGTTTGCAGGCTGAATTGGGAAGTATCCGGTCTCAGTCCCATGCAGGCATAGTAGCTGCCTGAAGAATGTCATCTTTCCTAACAAATTGGAAGGTCTGCATCCATAAAAAAACATTATTTCAAAAGAAACGAGAATTATTACAGTCCCAAAATAAATGGAGAAGGCTTTCTTTTTCTTTTTGACAGAAGGTGCACATATCGTTTTCTCGAAGTCCTATTTTCTGAAGAAAGCTGTTGGTCGATAGTCGTCGATGTAAGAATTTAAAATTGAAAACAATAAGTTTTGAACTTTTGGTACATTTAGAGGCCAAAACGTAGGCTGCTTTCCAATTAATTTCTTGCCCTGGTGTAAGATTAATTTCTTGGTTCTATTTTTCTTGACTTGGGTTTGGTAGATCGTTTTTTGTTGATATTAATTTCTTATAGACAAATTTGGATGGTTTTGAATTCTCTACAAATTTTAAAAATGAGCTCTTATAACTAGCTTCACTTCCTCCACTTTGCCTACGAAGAGAGTTGATTGCCGGTATTAGTCCATAAAAACTTAAATCTGGGACTTGCAGGAAATATTTGTTTTGGAAAGCAGTCAGCGATAGAAATTTAAAATTATCGTCCATCATATGTTTAACTTTAGTTATACCCTTGAGAAACCAATCCTTAAAAAAACGGGTTTGTTTTCAGTTTTTATAAGTGAGTTCTGCCACAACGGTGAACATACAAAATGTTTTTTGGACGCCAAAGTTTCTTCGAAGAAGGCTTCCGACTAGATTTCAAGAATTTCTTTAACAAAAGGGTCCGATACCTTAATCAAAGAGCGTATGTCCTTTCTATTAAGGTTTCCCAAGAATATCTCTTTGCCTCCGTAAGGTCGAGGTTCTAAGTCAAAAAAACTCTTCAAACTGCTGCTGTTTTTCATGTGAACTTGGATTGTGAACAAGCTGCTCGCTTTTCTCCTTTTGACGTATCAAACAAAGACTGTAGTTCACCACCTTTTCACTCATGACTACAGCACCTTATCATATGTTACTTATTGCCGGTCATTTTACATATAGCATGGTGAGTTTGGCCAAGCAAACCTTGGCAGTCTCATTTCCACACTAGATCAATCTCGTGATGAATTATAGCCAATTAAGTGTGATAACCAATTTAACCGGCTTCAGAGCTGTCTACTTGGTATATCTCTTGAGTTAGGCCACGATTTCCGCTATACAGATTCATAAATTTTTATCAGCCTGGTTCTCGTGCTAGGTCCATCACGTGACCCTTGTTAATAAATATATTTAAATTGCTGCATTCAGCGTCATATACTTAGTGCATCTGGAGAGTATGGTTGAGATTCCTTGGACTACAAAGAAGTTATGGCCTCTTATAAGTTTTTAGCCTCGTTTTCATGCAGCATCACACAGGTCATTTTTTAAGCCCCCATAAATATCCTCTGACGCTTTTCAAAATTCTCGACAACATTTTTTGCGTTCCTTATGGTCCAATGAACATAATTATGCCAATGGCTTGCTTTCTTCATAAAATTCCCTCGGGACTTTTATCTCAGACATATGCTCCCCGGATATTAATTTTGTGCAACGTAAATTTTCTTCGCGCTGTCAACGTGCATTGTTAAATTCCTGTAAAATGCTAGTATAATCAAATTTTTACCCATTGAATTTTTACCCACAGAATTCCAAGAAAGATTTTACCGTTGGCAAATATCTGTATTGGTTCCGGAGATAAATATTTAAGTTTGAAAAATGTGTAAAAAAATGTGTTTAAAAAATTATGCAAACGAGAGGACTGATGACGTCATAGACTCAACCCAATATACCATCAAGTGTAGAAATGGAGCTATCAGTCAGTTTGCAGCAAAGAGAATTGAAATTTGGTAGGCTAATAGTTCTACAGGCAACACACCTACGGCTGTGAACAATTCGGTTTCCATGGCAACTCACTTTTTTCCAGTCGCCTCAAACCTCAAACATTTTAATGATTTTTTTAGTACGAAAAACATTTAACAAGCTCAAGAACTCGACCTAACATATTTATAGGCTTGCTTGATCATGCAGATGAGGCACCATTGGCCAATATCAAATAGAACCCCAAAGGCGGCCAGCAATGCTCTTAATATCAGGAAGGTCTGAGACCGAGTATGTTGCCATGGTAACAAAACTGGTATGCTTATGTTGTAGAGCATATCTAGTAGAATATCTTACTGCAAAGAATCAAGCATTTCTTATACAAATAGACCTTATTCGCTTGTACATTTTGTCTTCCCAATTCAGATCATTGACGATACTCAGGAGATCTGATCATTTGTCTTCTTCATTAAAAAGAGTGCATGTAGACATATTCATGCTTGCAAGAACTCTTTTTAATGAACAAGACAAAGGATGAAATCTCCTCAGGATCGTCTCATAATCTGAATTGAGAAAACAAAATGTAGAAGCGAATTAGGTCTATTATCTTTTTTCATCATATTAAATCAAAATTCGGTTGAGTTTATGACGTCATCAATTGGCTAATTTGCATATTCTAAAAACTTGAATATCTCTGGAACAAAATGAGATATTTGAAAATAGTAAACAGCATTCTTCTTCTCGTACAGCCTTCTTGTTTATATTTTAAAATGGCTAAGCTAGGACTCTGCAAATTTCGTCATAGCAGCACTTTAATTAAGTACTTTAGAGGTCCATTAGAACAAGTTTAGAAATAGATGTAGTCTGGCTGATGCGTAGAATAACAATAGAAATTACTTCCGGTCTATGTAAGCTACGTACTGTGTGTTGGTTTGTTTCACGTTTTTTTTTTTTAACTTGTTGTCGTATTTGGCACTAGCGATCATCAGAGTTTTAAAGTTTGGGTGAACAGCTAATGAATCATCCGCATAAAGAGTATGTATTATTGGCCGATAAATTGAAATGTATTTCATTGTGGATTGCATTGATTTTAATAATTAATTTCTACAAGGCTTCTAAACAGGGTAAAATGTGAGGTATGTAGTTCTACGCTGAATCATGCGATTTTCTAAATGTTTGGGTGGATCGGTAAATGGGGATTAGATTGTATTCTGCGGCGGTGTCTTTAAAAGCATCACTGTTAAGCTGGCATTTTATATGTAAATTTATTAGGTATTCTCACTTTTAAACTGGAGCGAACGCACTCTTTCTCTAGCTAGAACTCAACAGGGGACATTAAGTAATTTTGGGGAATCGTTTTTCAGTAATGCTATTCATATCAAGAGCATCGATTGCAAGATGGTTTCTGTGCACTTATCAGTGCATGACTAAAAAGTGACGTAATCTTCAGCACGTGCTCACGTCCGCCTGAAATAATTTTAAATTATCCATTCAGCAGGCTTGTGAATAAAGACGTTGTGTTCTTGTATTGCCATTTTTGTTCGTTCGTCTTGTTTTGTTTTGTTTTTATTTTCTTTTTGTTTGTTTGTTTGATTTTTTGCTGTGATTGTTGAAGTCAAGGTATATAACAAAGAACTTGAAGAATGTATGAAGAATGTATGGTTCCTCGGGAAACTAGTTAATTTTGTTTTCCCTCTAGTCCTGATGTTTCCCTCGACGAGACATCAGGACTCACGGGAAAAAAAACTGATTCAACGAAGGATTGATTACATTCTAACTGCAAAGAATAGCGAGAAAATTACTTAGAATGAGAACCTTATCTATAAGACAACAATCAAAATAATAACTTTAGATCTTAAAGGAACAATTGTTACATACACAGAAAATATCAATGTACAGTTGTGCGTGACAAACGAGTACACAAGATAATTGTATGCGACTCAAGGAAAATATTGTTTGAAAAAAAAATAATAATATAAGGAAATTTAGCACAATTTGTTTTCTTGATAGCATCATCGTAAGATTTTTGTACTTCCAATAATATACCAGGGTCATTATTTTCTCCCCAAATATAGAATACTCTTGTTCAATTTTAAGTGAAATTGCCACATTGACGAACTTGTAAAATATGGTTTCCTCTGGAATTGGTGCCATTAAAAGAATCAGGTCTTGTATTCCTTCTTCAACTCTTAAAGAAGGCATTAGTAATTCATGAAGGGAATACAGATGAAAGAAATCAATTTTTAATGAGTGTCTTTATATCTGATAAAGACACGGCTACATTTTACATCCATTTTCTAGGCCAAAATAACCCAAAATCTAAATTTTATTATAAGAATGGATAGATAGATGTACAGTAAAGCTTTTTAAGCCGTTCAATAAATTCGCAATTCGTGTTTTATCAAGTCCTAAAAAAAAAGAGGCTGCACCTCGTGTTTTAAACTTGATAAAACGTTCCCTCTCATTTATCAAACATTACTTAATTTTGTCTACTCCGTCCTTGTCCAATCTCATTTCAATTATTCAAGTATTGTATGGCCGGGGTAATTGAGGGAAGACCTTATCTGATAGATTGCAAAAACTTCAAAATCGCGCCGCCCTCATCTTGAGATTTTCCGATTATAGGTTGCTATTGAACTATTTAGGATGGAGAGACTTGAATACCCAACGTCAAATCCAAGGTGCTGTAATGGGTTTTTAAATCGCTTAATGGACTGGTCCCTGAGTATCTTTCATCCAGACAAGTCTATTAGCCCTTATGAATTTCGAGATTCCGAGAATAAACTAGCTGTTCCCTTGCCACGTACCAATCATTGTAAAAATGCCTTCAATTATAGTGGTGCAGTACTCTGGAACAGATCTTCTCTCTGATGTAAGGAGTGGGGAATCTTTAACTGGTCTTCGAAAACTGTTGAATCAGACAGTGGGTTGATTCACGGCATACATGGAAAACGGGAATTCGTATTATATATATATATATATATATATATATATATATATATATATATATATATATATGTATGTATGTATGTATGTATATATATATATATATATATATATGTTTTTCTAAATGTTATTGTAGAATAGGCATCACCCTGTTTATCTTATTGTACAATATTGTGATATTTATTTAAACTTTTATTCTCCTGATGTATTTACCGTGTTAAAATAAAGATTGACTTGGCTTGACTTGCTGCCAAAATACAAACTCTTGCTAAACTGCTCAGTCATTCGAACTCAGTGAACATATATTGTCGATCACCGAAGTGAATATAAACAAGTAGACAAGAATTTAGGACAACAATACTGTAATAAAAAGTAAACCAGCATACAGAATAGAAAATATGATATATTTTTATTTCTACTGATTTTTAAGTATTCAGCGAACACATCAACTAAAGGTCATTATCATATCATATGAGTCATAACAATTGCGAATAATGGCCAAGGAGTCGATTGTTGTATGTAACAGCTAGTTCGACCGCATTGTTAACGAGGCTTTTTGAAAATGCCTTTTCACCAAAACACACCGTCAACAGTATTAATCGAGACTTTTATGACTCGAAAATATCGTCTTTGGATATCAATTGTTAAATATTTCTTCTCTGTGACTGGCTTGCCCTGATCTGCTTTCTTGTGAATACAAAAACGCTTGATTGATAGTTGTTGTAGTTTGGAGATCCAATTAATGGTCTATTCATAAATGGCCGCAATATTGACTGTAATAAATCTCTGAAGAGTCACCTGCAACTCGCCTTTTGTTATCTTTAAACAGTCTGGTTTTTGGCATTTAGATTGGTGATTTCTTTTTTGGAGTCTGTATAACGTCTGACAGGAGATCGCTGAACCATACAACGTAAACTCCAATTTCTTCAAAGTAAAGCAGCGCCTTTTAGCCATGATTCACGGTAAGATGCAGATATCGAGCGTAGATGATACAGACACAAGGACTTGTTAGTTGAACTGGTCACTTGCGGTGAAAAAAAAAGGAGGAACAACTTGTCGCTCAACAAGTTTGTCTGTTCAGTTTACCTTTATATATTTCCAAGTCTAGAGCTTGAGGGTTCATGGTCCTATAACCGCAATGAAATTCTTAAGAGATAGTGAAAGAGTGTGTTATATTTGTGCTGTTGTGATGCATATTCCCACTCCTCCCTGCAATGAAAGCTTCTAGTCCTTTGCAAAAGACGGCATTACTGCCGAGGTAAATTTGGTATAATCTGCTATATGTTAATTGACAATGTTTTATTTTATGATTTTTTTTCCTTAACCTGTCCCTACTTGTTCTTCTTTGTGCTTTGTGGAACCTCGGGTAGCTTCATTGCACTGTGTATGCAAAGAAAATGCATCACAGAAAGCAAATAGGCGTAGGAAGTGTATCACCACTGTTTCCATTTCCGGTGTTAATCACGATAGTGTTATGTTGGGCTGCCGTAAACTCAGATTCCACTGATTTCACACTGTGAATAATTTTGAAACCTTTCTCGATCGAGGCTAGAGGTTACCTGCCACCTGTCTTTCACGCTCCTCGTGGCGCAGAAGGCCTTTCTCGCGGATTCAAATGCTGGTCGAGTGGCTCGTAAGTTAAAATTTATGGTTATTGGCAGTACAAGTTGAATGCGAGGTTAATAATTGGACTTAACTGATGCATGGCCATAGCAGAACATCGCGGCCCACGAGCGTCTCACCCAGCAGAAACTACAACAACAACTTTATTTGCAATTACCTAAATGGATCAGTTACAATTCATGTGTCCAACCGAGTGTAGCGGAGCTAATCGAAACGAGCCGACCAAGAACACTGATACATAGACATATTATGGGACTAAAATTGATGTAAATAGTACTACTGCGAGACAGCCTTAGATATTAAGGAATAGTGAGGCTATTTCGCCTCAGTTGATTATGTTTTAAGTTCGGAAACAAGCCTCAACTCCACTTTATATCCTCACTACAACAATGCATTTACAGTGAAACTCATGCCATGGTACTTAATGGCGATTATTTTAAAACCTTCAACGGACATGTCAAAAATTTTCTAGCTAGCTAGCATTCTCGACCCCAGAGCTCTTTTGTACATGCATTACAGGCGTGACGGCGAGAAGAGTTCTGAGCAACTCTACGCAAGCCTGTTGAGGTCTCACAGCGCATGCTTGAGGTTTCAAACCAAAATGGCGTCGCTGTTTGAAAAATCCTTGCTGTATGCCTTAGGAAAAGGTGGTAAAGACGTTAAATTACGTTCAAAGGTAGATGTAGCACCCCGAAACACAAGTAGAGCTAGACCGCCAGCGAATACTTCCAACACGTTTATTCTACGAGGTCACAACATACCCACGAATACATTAACTCTCACATTAGGGGACTTTGGATTTGAGTACGAGTACGAGATCGAGTACAAGTACAACTTTCAAACTTAAAGCCAGTCACCTTCACAGATCCCTCATTCTGCCGCTTTTGCTTAATAACACAAAAGGAGATTTAGAAACAAAAGTGATTATGTAAAGCACGCGTCACACTAGTCAGATTTCAAAAGTATCGCACTCGTAGTGAAACTTAAAGTTCCCTACTTATACCCTTCGAACAATAGCTAACTTCTTAGAACAATTCTCACGCTTCGTCACTACGGTAGAGCAAAAGTTGATTATTGACGCTGTTTGTTCAAAGAGGGACTTTGTAGGGGTTTCACTAATGTTTGTTTTGTGAACGATGTAATATTTGAGTTCTCAATTAAAATTCGAGACACAAATGTCCAAATTGCGCGTAATTAATGCAAGGACTATCAACTTGAGTTAACTAAAAGGCGATTTCCTATTTGCTTTTATTTTTTCGAAAAACACAATGACCTTTAAATCCTGATTCCACACATAGTATGCTTGTATAAAATCTCGTTTGTGCAATATCTCGTTCATTTGATTCCCAAGGTAATTTCTCGAAATGCTTTTGTGAATGATAAAAACTCTATGTCAACTTTGTGTTGGATACGCTTTCGATATTAGCCAATCAAATTGCGAGAACTGAGTTGGAGGTGGCGTGGATATGTCACGTTTCACGTTTACGCTTTCAATTCGACCACCCGCAATTCTTGGATTCAACTGGTCAGGATGAACATAGGCAATCCGAGAATTTTACTTTTTGTTTTTGAAACAATATCTTCGAAAATGATGACGACTATTTTACATATTTTGGTGTTTACGGCTAATAAAATGACGATAATAATACATACATAAAAAGATGTAAACACGAGAGCAATGGCTAAAGACACATTCATTCGTAACTGCGACATAAGCATGACACAAGCACAAGGAACCATATCTTTTTATTTTATCGTTCTGTTTTTTATTCTGCTCCCCGAAACCGAGCTCGCACTTGGCATATGTCCTGTATTCTTTGCTTGCGCTCAGATCCTCTTGCTTTGTATCGGGGCTTACGTTCCTTGTTCTTAGCTTTACTTGATGCGATTATGTTGTCTTTGAACAAAAATATACACTTTTGGCACTGTCCTGCATTGGCGTCCGTTAAAATTAAAAATACAGTGCGGTAAGCGCGCAAATCTAGGTTTCGATTGATTTTCTTTTTTTTTTTCCTTCATCGCCGCCAAAACCGGCCTTTTTCCTTCTTTCTTTTGTTGACAAGTATCATTCTTATCAACGACTTAGGTCCGTTTTAAACGTCGAACTTCTCATGCAGGTGCCGAATCTAATGCAAATGAGAGAAAACGATAGATCTTTCTCAATCTTTCTCATTTGCATTAGATTCGGCACGTGAGAAGTTCGACGTTTGAAACGGGCCTTAGCTGTAAATTGGTTCAGCGACTTTGAAGGGGTATGTTGATGGGGGTTCTATGGATATTCACTACAAATAAAGGTAGACCCGAACAAGATAAAAAAACAAACAAACAAACAAACAAAAAAACAAAAACAAAAAAAAACAAACAAACAAAAAAACGCGCCAGGTGGAACAAGGACAGACAATAAAATACAGGACCGAGTTAAAGATAATTTAAGCCCCTTGGTTGTTCAGTTAATAAAATGTTAATTGTAGGCATTTTTCCGTTTTACTGCTGCTTTAATTATGCATGCACATGACATCAAGCACGTCTGTAAAACTTTGTTCCAAGACGTAAGTATTCGGATTACATGCTGTGTTTCTATTCCAGAGTAAAATAAACGCTCCCCAACTGATGCCGGCCGTTTCATTGGTGAGTGTTCTTTACGTTTGTTACAATCTAACTTGCGCACATTTCATCCGACTTTATAGTTGACCAATTTTTTGGCGCCAATTTATTTCTAAGCACATGACATTCCACTACCAAAATTCGTCACTTCAAAATGGCGCATTTATTTTTGAATAGTTTTGTCCGACTGGTTTCTTTGAGGCGTTCGTAATCGATCCATTCTTCTCGTTGCCTCATTTCTTTGCTTCACCGAAGGCAACCATCGTGACGTTAGTTAACTGCCTTCAGTGCCTGTGGTATGGTGTGAAAGCCATGCATTATACGAGAAAAAAGTGGTTAAAATTATTGTTGCGTTGATGTCATGGCCCGCTTTGAACGAAGTTTGCCTTTATTGCGGTTGTTTATCTTCCTCACAGACAGCACAACACGCGTATCTACTGGCTTCCTACAATTCCATTAAAAGATGCAACTTCACCTTGATATTACAAAGACATGTGATATAGAATCATCAAACAAATTTAGATCGCACTTCAAAAGGAAACATTATGATCATTGCATGAGGCTGAGCTTAATGAGCGAATTGTTGTGTGTGTAGTCTTTATCCACGAACAATTCATCAGCTATAAAATATGCATTACATGGATAAAATACTATTTATAAAACACTATACTTAAAGCATAGACCTAACTAAAAGTTGCTTTCCTCGAATTCCGTGCCTCAACTTTCATTAAACGTTTAAATATCCTAAGAGTCTAAGTCTGCTTGTCTTACATCACGAGGAAGACTGTTCCAAAGAGTGGCACCACTATAGCTAAAGCTATTTTTATAATAGTTTGTGCGCGGCAATGGAACATTAACTTTATTCTCAGAGTCTCTTAAGTTATACGTGTTTTCTCGCCTTTCAAATTTTTAACATAAATAGTCTGGAGCTAAATTGTGCAGAGACTTATAGACCATTGCGGCTCTTTGTATTTGCTGCTGGGAAGCTACGTTTTTCCATCCCAGGAGCTCAAACAAGTGATCGGTATCAGCATCATAATTTGAATAAGTCAAAACACGGGCTACTCTTTTTTGCAGTTTTTATACCTTATTCTGCAGAGTTACCCCAGAGCTTCCCACAGTTAACTTGAGGCAGCCTAGTCAATGGTATATCTTGTAAACAACTGATAAACTTAAGGTGGCCGAACACAGTTTACACGGTTTTTGGAACCTGTGTTGCATTTGCCTTTTATTCTAAAACCGTTGAACTCTAGGTCCCCAAAATTGGTAGGACATGAGTTAAGAGGATAGTTTTTCGAATTTTGATAGTTACGCTGACAGGTGCGCCGTTGCCATGGTGACGTGACTGAATATAAACATCAATTTTAAATCAGGCTTTTTATATTTGCGGAAGATTCAGTCGTTAGATTTTCTCCATCATTTTCCTGAAACAAACTTGGCACAATACTCACATATAGACACTATTCTAATGATATTTTAGCAGACCGATTTTTAGCTATCCGTCCTTGAAAGATAACTCCATTATTTGCAATTTCCTCTGTTAAATTTCAGAATTGTTGCAATAACCTACTTTCTTGTTTCCTGAAGTATTTTCCTGCCAAATTTCGTGAAATTCTAAAAGGCAGTTTTCGAGAAGTACGCGTATTTCGGAAAGACTGGACCTGAAAGAGTTCAATCTCAATTGTTTGACTAACTGCGCATGCGTTGCATTTAACTGGGTTCTCACGTCGGTTCTTTCTTAAGTTAACACTGAAAAACCTATTAAATTCGACTTTTTCTGACATATCATTCTAACAAAGACTTACTTTCAATTTAAGAAGAAAAATGCCTCATATAAAACCGCCTTAGAACAAAAAACTCATCACTCTTTCGGCTCCATGTTTGTTGTTGTCTCAGATCCTTGTGCGCGCGCTGCCTCGCATCAGCACCAAGGACTGGAGAGCGCGCTCGGAAACTGTGTTCGGCCTCCTTAAGAGTATGGTGTTCTGGTGTCTTCAAAATGCTTTTGAAGACAGCAGAACAAGAACAACAATCTTAATTTGTTTATGTAGTGTTAACTTAAGATAAGATCAAGGGCAAAATTTATTTTCCTGTATCACTGTACACATGCAGAAATCGATGCACAAAATCGTAAACGGTCACTTCACAATTTCTACTCCAATCATTTAGCAATACATTTCCAATACATTTGATCCTAAGTTGTATAGCTTGATTGTTATAATTGTTATAATTCGCGTGACCACTGAAGCAAAAAAAAGGTGTTTTGCATAGGCTGGTAAAAATATGCTACATCAAGCATTCAGCCATCCGTCCTCTGTATGGTGGTTTGTGGTACATAGAGATAATTTTTGAGGTTATTTATTTTTCCCACGTTTACATGTAGACGGTATTTAAAACAACAACTAGGCAGTCCTGAATTTTTAAAGATTATTCCACGGTAAACAGTTACAACAACATACACTACACAAAATGAAGTAAACAGTTACAATAAGGTACAATACACAAAATGAAGGAGCTAGAAGCGTCCAAGTTTACAGACTTCGGTTAAATAAGCGGTTCTCAGTTATTATTTTATTTTTCTACTTTAATTTTTTTGTATTTGTTTTGTTTTTGCTAAACGGGAAAAAAGAAAACTACGGCGCGGATCATATACAATGGCCTTTTTTACAGAAACGCCAGGTGGCTCAGTGTCGTGAACCGCGTTCAAGTTAACAGACTCAGACTCTTGTTTTAGTTTTGTTTTGTTTATAACAATTTAACGGATTTTGTGTTTCTGCGCTTTTGTTCTCGTTTTTGCTTTTTGTTTTTGGTTTTGCCGTTGTTGTTGTTGTTGTTGTTGTTGTTGTTGTGTCATTTTTGTTTTTCTTTTCCTTCATTTTTTTCATTGCTGTTGCTTTGTTTCTTTTCTTTTCGGGAACACAATGTTTTTCACCCGATCTTTACGGCTTGTGTCAAATCGTGACCTTTTAGGCCAGCAATAAAAGGCATAGTCCACAGTGTGTCAAAAATGAAATTGAAGACCTTAATCAAGAACGGCGCAAACACCAATAAAGGAGTCACCTTGAAATATTGATTTTGGTGTATGTTACAATGTCTTCAAAGTTATTCCCACTTGTCCAGCCCAGTGAGGGAAGATTTTCACGCACCCACGTATATTACAGGGTTATTCAAAATTTATTTTCCGACTCAAACTTTATTGTCGCTCGCTGTTTGTTTGTGAGGGATAGTATGAGAGAAATACAAGTGCAATAAATGTAGTTGCTGTGCGTAAAGCTATACTCAAATTGGGTAGTAACGGCGTTAACAGAAAGCGAAAAATTCCCCATCCCGTTATTCACAAAAACTTCAATATGGTTATTTCACGTTCTTGTTTTGCAGAGATAAGGCATTAGATTAAAATGTGGTGTCAACTTTGTTGTTGTTTTTGAGCATTTTTAACTTTAAAATAGGAAGAAAATATTCCCGCATGAGTAATGTGCAAATGCGGAAAATCTCATTTTCGTCTGTTCATGTCAACATACACACAGACTGAAATTTGATGACCTCTTCTAGGTAGACAAGTCTAATATCAGTTGAGCTCTACAGACAGCAGATGTTCAAACAGCGCATCACTTTAGCCAGCATTGCATAGTGGCTGTTGGTTGATATAGTGTTTGTGACGCGCTGCTAGGGGATAAGGTCCGTGTAAACTTTAACCCTCCCATCATCATTGGCCAACAATTTTCAGCATTGAATATTTGAATGCTAATCGCAGTTATGAACACTACTTAACCCTTAACGGACCAACAACGCATATATGCGTCGAAAATACCGCTTTTGCTTTCATGTTATTACTAACTTAAATTTTCTCACAACGTTACGATAATGTGTGAATGGCACCAACTGGTGTGCTTTGCAATCATCACAACACATAACCTCCGAGCGGAGTCTCCTTCCATCTTCCTAGAAAAATCGGAAGAAGAAGGAGACACTGCGAGAGGCTTCGAGATTCTTTGATTGGCCGCTCATCCTAGAAAATGGATGAGACAGTCCAGTTTCGAGCTGGTCAAGCCGGGTTTTCACTAACGCGCATGATCATTCGAAACAATTGCTGTCTATTGCTCCCACGTTATATGCTTTACTGTCGATCGACAAATGCGACAGCGCTTCGCTGTCGTACAAAGTCTTCAAAAAAGCCGCGAAATCTGCGCTCCTAAAAGTCAACATCGGTAATATTTCAAGCCTCACGCAACCACAAACAAGATCTCTGTTCATTTTTTTTGTGTGGCAACGATACTTTTGTTTCTCTTTCGACGACTGGGTCATGGCAAATAGCTGATTTACCAAATCTGCCCGGTGGTTGCAAGAGAACTCTCGACCTTGAGAAATAGTTCCCAGCTGAACCAATGTTCTTTGTTATGTCTCCCCTGAATTCACTAACTGCAGACCAAATAAATTCCTGCGAGAGGGACAGCAATTTCCGAATTCCGCTGCATATCACCGTTCGTGGCAACAAAAGCCCAAAATGTCAGTCTTTTGGCCAAAGAACAGCACCAACTTTTAACTTTTTAATAAAAAAAAACATTGCCCTAAAATCAAAAGCATACATTTACAGCAAACCTCAAGGATAGGCTTTCGTATCTGGCTGAAAAATTTCCTCTCACTTGTTCCACGGGCCACGCTTAGCCATTTTATTGGAGACAGTCTCACGTATATCAAGTGGCCTTGTTCATACCCGAAATGAATTCGTGGTACTTTAACGATGCCACGAGCATACATCTCCCATTCCCCATTACAATTTTTTTTCTTATAAGTGTGGGACCATCCAGTCCTACAAGGAAAATATGGCATCGGATGAACTTATTGCCAGTCAAACCTAGTCCAAATTGCCTTGGTAGTTCTGGAATCCGTCCACAAAATGACGCGGAGAGGCAGCTTCACTGGTGAATCGCCATATTGGCTACGAAGCAAGTTTGGCTTCTCAGACAAGAAATCCTTCCATAACAAGGACCTCAACCACGTCTTATGAGCCCGCGTGAAGAGCACCCCTACAA
>JAEMWC010001211.1:205000-224355 GCA_016490735.1 Pachyseris speciosa | reverse complement strand
AAAACCTGAGCAAATCAGAGCTCAGTGAAATGCATTGCAGTAGTACAGCCCGCATAAGCTCAAAACGCATACAGATTGTGTTTTTGAAGCAAAACAAATTCAGTTTGAACTGGAGTTTCATTACTTAATTTGAAAGGAAAAAGTTTTTGCTGCATATCTTAAATATGGCTAATTAATATTTATGAAATACTGTTGGTCTGGATAATCGAAAAATCCAGATAATCGAGGTCTGGATAATGGAGGTTCGACTGTACATTGTAGCTGTCCATTGGTTGCAACACTGCCAGATATTGGTGTAATTTCAAAGGCGATATATCAATGTGACAGACTGTTTCAACTTACTCAGTTTTGTTTCCTTTATCAGCGGGCCCTGGAACCCACTCTCAGTTGCCTCAGTTCCCAGGGCCGCTTGGTTACGACCCGTGCGTTTGCTTTCGAGTTTCTATTACAGTTGTTTATAATTTTGTCTATTTTCTCACCCATCGCACACCATTCATGTAAGTTTTCACCTTTCTGTTATCTTATTGTTTTCCTTTATCATATTTTCTGTCTTGTTTTCATTCCATCGTTTTCTGTATTTTATTTTGTATTTAGTTTCACCACATGCACATGACACGATTTAAAGTTTATATGCTGTTTACGTGCATAGTCTTTGTGCTTGGTTGAACACTGCACTAAGAATGTGACAGCAAACACAGTGGAATTTCTTAATATACCCATACAGTGTACAATCATACGTCATATTTATAACAAATCCACTGTGCTGCAATGTTGTTGAATTGCAGGTTTATCTCAATATTCAATACAAATGTATGAGTGGTTCACTTATTCTTGGTTTCTGCATTTGTAATTGTGTAGATAGTACCAATTGCTGTGTACAGTTGAACATCCCATCAGAATGTCATTTTCTTTGCGGAGTTGGCAGTCAGCCATTTTGGACAGTAACAAGATGGAAATGCACACATAAATATTTTGCTAAGGTGGCAACATGCAAAGTCAACAATAAAATCAGTAGTATAAAACCATAACTTCATTTGCTTCTTTAATAGTTTTCAGTTGTTTTTGGTATCAAATTGTAATATTATTGAATTTATTGAGATCTGAAATGGTAACCTTTTTAACCAATAAAGGTATACAATGTACAGTATGTTGGTGCTTGCTTCTTTTTAATCAGGTGTTTTTGGAGAAATTTTGGTGGGTGTATGGGTGTGGTGTAATGTTCCTTAAGACATGAAATTATTCAATTCTCTCTTGAGTACCCCGATGTACATACACTGTAGGCTACTGGAGAACCATTCCAACCTATAAGTGATGAGAAGGGTGAATTATTCCATATCATCGATTAGTGTCCTTTCTAGGAAGGAATTTGTAGAAATGTGGGACCTGGTTACACATATTGGGCTATGATATCCATCTAGCAGAGAGATGGATTAAAGTAGAAATGATTCTGGAATATGCAAGGCAAAACATAGAATTAAAGAAAAAGCTTTTTATATATGCAAGCTACTTTCTCCCCACCTACATCAAAATTTGTGGACAGTCATGTAAAGAGTACATAAATCAAGCATATAATATTTTGGAACAAAGTAATTAATTTTTTGATACATCTTTTCAGACTATGTTAAGCTTTTTGGCAAAGAACTCACACAGTCGTAAGTACCCTTACACTGTACCAGACATAGTACAGTTATGCTTATTTTTTATTTTGTATGTATAATTAATTAGACAAGTACTGTAGAGTTAGATTCTATTTCTTGAATGGTGGAAGAAAATCAACCAAAATTTTCACCCTCTTTTAATTTGAGGCAATGAGAAGTACCGTAAAAGCTCTATTAACCCCCTGGGGGGCTTATTTAATTTCAGGCTTCATTAACGGGGGCTTTAATAGAGAGGGGGGCTTATTTCAAATCTTAAACATGCCATTTTTGTCTTAAAATAGTTTTTGTACATAACTCAAACAACTGCAATGAAACTTTAGTATTTAAGACAGATCAGGAAGCAGTATTATGTGTTTGAGTGTATATATTTGTTTAAAAGCAAACCGACTGGGCCGCATGAAGTGGATTTCATAAGAGAGGAATAGGAGGGACTGTTACCCGCAAAATGTAGTAATTGCCACAAAATGTAATATTAACGCAAAATGTAATAAGAATCACGGCAAAATGTAATACTAACGCAAAGTGTAATAACATTGATGCAAAATGTAATAAAATGTTAATGCAAAATGTAATAACTTTTCAACGCAAAATGTAATAACTTTTCTAACGCATATTGTAATAACGCAAAATGTAATAACTCTCGAACGACGTAGACGATATCTCGAAATCAGTATTATGACTCGGCCAACGTTATCCTAACGTGTAGGTACTGTGACATGTAGGTGAATTGAATATTTTGTTCAATTTGGTGTACAGGTTTTGTTTCGAAAAAAAAAGTGCAATAGCTTTCAGTTTTAAAGCTCTGTTGATAGAAATCAGGTGGAATATCAGGTTGTAGCCCCATCATACTTTCACAATCTTCAACTTCAGAGATTTTGTTTCGAATAAGCACCGTGTTGTTATTGACGGGTGTGATGATTGTGAATGATATATGAAATAAATCATGTATGAACTGCGGAAAAGAAATCAAATGAAGAATGATCCTCGCGTTGTGAACGCAATTTATGCAATTGCAAAAAGAGCCTTCAACGGGGTTGAACCAGTGACCTCGCGATACCCGGGTGCGATACTCTAACCAACTTCAGGAGCTATGAAGCCACTGATGTTGGGAGCAGGTCAGGTGTGGGTTCATATGTTCCTTGAAAGAAATGAGTGTAAATGATATATGAAATAATCGTATATGAACTGCAGAAATGAAATCAACTAGACTGCCAGCAGTCCCTCTCTTTCCTTCGTCGATCCTGTGAGCGAGCGTGAAATGTGATCGAGCGGAAATTGGGACAAGTGGAAGTCACCGATTGTCCCAAACCCGCTTGCTCACGCTTTGCGCTCGCTCACAGGATCGACGAAAGGAAAGAAAGAGGGACTGCTCGCAGTCTAGAAATCAAATGAAGAATGACCCTTTTTGCAATAATTATTGCATAAATTGCATTCACAACAGCTAGGATCATTCTTCATTTGGTGTGGTCATTGGAGTATATGGGTACAGTCAACTCAAAACTTACAGACAAACAAAATTATAGACTTAAATTGAAAGAAATGTCCGTTATTACGGACTCTTGCTTTTACAGACTCACCGACACATGTCCCAGTCCTGACAGTACAGTTCTACTGTTCTAACCCTCGTCATAAAGGACAACTAGTGGCATTTAGACAGCAGCAGAATTCATTTCTTCCGATTTAATGTGGTTGTAGTCAAAGACGTTCTTAGACAAGGCAGCAGTGTCTTTAGCGCAACAAACACTTCCGGTTTGCGTAGCCATCAGGAAGAAGTGGAATAGGGATTAGTAGAAAGATGTGTGTAAGCACGCGCACGTGTGTGTGGGAGGATGGGGGAGATAGAGTGAAATCACGTTTTCACGTTGCTTTTTTTCGCACAGGGAATGAAATTAGCTAATATGAAAAGCGTAGGGGATGGCCACAAGGTCTTTGATAGTAAAATACCACGCATTTATTATCTTCAAAGAAAGGAATGTTGGATGAACCTATTACTGATGGCATTAAGACCAGAAAGAGAAGTTACATCACTAAAATGGAAGAAATAAATCCTTCTGCTGTCTAAATGCTGCCTGTTGTCCGTTATGACGAGAGTCAGAGCAGTAGAATTGCACTGTCAGGACCGGAGCATATGTCCGTAAGTCTGTAAAAGTGATCAAGAGTCCATATTAATGGCAGTTTCTTTCATTCAAAAGTCTATAACTTTTGTCAGGGATTCAGCAGCTGTCCATATCAGTGGGGTATCTGAAATAGCGAGGTGTCCACAAGGCTAGAAATGACTGTACCCATATACCAATCACCACACCCTTCAGTAACAATGCAGTGCTTATTCGAAACATATGATCTCTGGAGTTGAAGATTGTGAATGTATGAAGGGGTTACAACCCGACACACCACCTGATTCCGCCTGATCCCCCTGTACACCAAATTAAACGTACCAAAATATTAGAATTCACCCAGCTACCACCTGACGTACGTTAGGATAGCGTTGGCCAAGTCATAATACTGATTTTGAGATATCGTACATGTTTTTGAGAGTTATTACATTTTGCGTTATTACAATTTGCGTTAGAAAAGTTATTACATTTTGTGTTGAAAAGTTGTTACATTTTGCGTTGACTTTTTTTATTACATTTTGCGTCAGTATTACATTTTGCGGCGATTCTTATTACATTTTGTGGCGATTATTACATTTTGCTGGGTAACAGGGACTAATAACAAAATCTCATGTCCCAAAGGGGTGGGGGGTGGGGGGCTTATTAGAGAAGTGGGGCTTAATTACAAAAACTGACTTCCAAATGGGAGGCTTATTAGAAGGGGGGGGGGGGGGGGGGGTAAGAGAGACGGGGAGCTTAATAGAGCTTTTACGGGTATGCAGTTTCCCCACCCACACATTTGTGGTAGTTGTCTGCTTATTCTAAATTTTTACATGAGATCTGGCATATATGCATGCATGCACATCTTAAAATGAATGTCGAAATAAATGGTTAAGTTTTGAATCATTAAATTGATTACAGTAATTGATCAAAAATAATATTATATATAAATAAATATTTAATAAACTTGTAATCATTTGCATACAATTCTTTAAAACCCAGGGTAAAAAATGGCTTTGATAAACTAGCAGATAGTCTCAAGGCCAAGTTGTCAGATGCAAAGGAGTTTGTAAAGGCTACAGTCCAGGAGCTCTTAAGTGTTCCACAGGATGTGCTGTCATCTTTACAGGTACTTGACTGCTATATGTTATGGTGAGGTTCAGAACCATAATCAAGTAAGCTTTGACAGGTTGATTGTCACTGTACATAGAAATTGCACAGGTGTCATTAAACTATCGGAAGTGGCTGTACTGTAAGATGGCTTTGCAAGAGAAAGAGTCAAGGGAGCTGGGGGTGTAGTGGACACCTAAGAATCACAAAGTTACAGAAATGTGCCATGTTTAATTTGTACCACTGTACTATTGATCTTTACCTTTTATAAGTAAAAAATAACCTTTGGGGCTCCTTGTAATTTCAACTTTGACCACACACACAATTGCTATTAACCCTTTCACTCCAAGAGTGACTTTATAGATTTTACTCTGTCTAACGTGAGACAATTTTACTCGTCAACGGGAGACCCCTTGGGAGTGAAAGGGTTAAAAAAACTATCTCCCTTAACCCTTTCACTTCCAAGAGTGACTTTATAGGTTTTAAACTGTCGAATGCCAGACAATTTTACTCGTCAAAGGGAGACCCCTTGGGAGTGAAAGGGTTAAAAGTATAATGATTATGCAACCTCCCTGTAATCACTCCCTCAACCTGTTTTAATAAGTCTTATGCATGTTATATAGATGGCTCTCAGTGTACAAAGCTAATGTCCAATCTGGACATTGTATTTGACATTAATATTTCTCTCCTGGGGGGAGGGGGGGACTTACATATGAAAGGGGCGGGGATGCTCGTCGAAAATTTTGAATTAAACCCCTAAAGGAGACCGATCTGGGCGTGGCCCAATCTTTTTTTGACCCCTAAAAGAGACCATGTTTAAGCACAGACAAATGAAAAATACAGTGACTTTTAATGATGGCAAAGACATTATCATCTAATACTTTTACCCATAAGTAGTTTTTAAAAGCATTGTCATAAATCTTCAGTTCATCATATTCGTGCAACCCTAAACGAGACCTTCATGGCTGAATATAATGGCGTTTTGCCCAGAACACCCTAAGTGAGGCCAAAATCCGAAATTTACACCCCTAAGCGAGATGACGAACATCCCCGCCCCTTTCATATGTGAGCTTGATGCATGGTCTTCATGGTTAATTATTGAATTGAAGTTTTGCTTGTTTTATTTTGCAGGGCAGTTTAAATGGGATGACCAGCAGCCAGTTCAATGGAATAATTGATCGGTTGACCGCATTCACATCACAGAATTTAAAAAAGCTTATCGCTCACATGAACCTTGATTCATTTTTTGATAATGTGGATAAAGTTGCAGTAAGATTTTTTTTTTGTATTACTTTTTTTGCATTCTTATTTAAGCACCCTACTACATATCTAATGATACCTTGTGCCACTGTACAGTAGCTTTAGGACTGTGTTTCTTTAACCCATTGGCGCCCAGCCGTTTTTACCTTTTCAGAGTGAGTTTCCACCTATAAACGATCCATAGCATTCGTGACTCTTTATTTGAAACTACCATGGAAAAGTGGTGCTGTCCTAAGGCACTGGAGGCTCAAGGTTTCTGAAAACGTCATTCTGACGTAGCTATTTTTCATCTGTGGAGCTACAAGAACGTCCCAAGTTCGGTTTGCTTGTGAATTTTGCTAAGTTTACAGCCATTTTTCATCTTTAGTGGCTGCCTGATGAGCATCCTAAAGCGTGACAGTAGCTAAGAGTCCACTTTCTCAAAGAATTGAGCAAGGTGATGTACTTTGTTGTCGAATTTGGCTTGTTACTCGACGAACTGGGAATTTGGCCAGTCAGACACTTAGTACCTTTGGGACTCAACTATTGATGAATTTCTCGACCTACCGCTGCATATTTTGGAATTTGTGAGCACTGAAGATCACTACAAGCACGAATTTTGGGCAGTGGGTCAGAGTGGCTGTAGACTAATAGTTTACATGTGAAAGAATTGGGGAAGGAATGGGCACTGTCAAAAATTGTCATTATTTCCCAGCATGCAATGCGGTGGAGATGTTGAAAATGGCAGGAAGGCCTGAATGCACTGGAACAAAAGGCTGTATCTACGCTTGGGAAAAGAATATGAACAAAAAAGTCATTCTAAGCTAGAACAAGGACTGAATTTTGTTATGATGGTTGAAGTTTGGTTTTTCGACGATGATTTCTTTAAAAAACATAAAGGCAAAAAGGGGCATTTTCGTCGCTTCTCTTTGACGTTAAAAACAGTCAGTTTCGTTCTTGTCCAAACTAAAAAAGGCCATATTTGGTAAAAATCGCTATGTTTCTTGCGTTTATTGGATATGCAAATTTAAAGGACATTCCATTTTGTGCTCACAACTGACAGTTAAGGCAATATTCGTGCAATTGAGGAAGTTGCAATGTTTTGAAGCATGGGAGTCTTGTGCGACCAGTTTTGGCTGGCACGGGAGCGAATGGGTTAAGCTTGTATATTATTACTGTTCAGGGTTACCAATAAAGATTTTAATTACGCCCTGGAGGGTTTTATTGATTTTAATTTGGGTGCTCAAGTAGGGGGAGTTAGAGGAGACGGGTTGATCAATCACCTGTTGTGGCCCACCCGTACCTAAATAACTATAAAATTAATGATAGCTACCAAGATCAGTTCGTCTGCCTGTGCATAATGGCATGATTTTATGGTTAAACCTTGGCCAACAGACACCACTTGACTACGATCACAATGACAGCAAATTGATGTCATGACATGATGATACATTGATTGTGTACATTTTTTTTTGGTTCAGAGCAAGACCTGGGATCACAAGCAGATGGCTGCCATTAGTCAAGCTGCATATCGTAAATTTGGTAGTAGCATTCGTCAGTGGCCTGTCAAAGCACTGGAAACAATGAAACAGTTACTAGCAGGGTTTGATGCTAGTGAACTTGCACAATTAGCAGGGGATGTATTTAATCAGAGGTGAGTTATGAATACTACTGCATGTAAGTGCTCCTCTACATTATTGTATATTAGTTAACAACTGCTACTTCAAACTTTTATTCCACATACTGTAACAAAAATACAAAAAATTGATTTGAAGTTACTTACAATTCTTTTTATAAACACACATAATTCATAAACAGACACATTACATCATACATTTACATACACACACCTCAGTTCCTCATAACTCTCTTCTACTTTTTTGATTAATACTAGTACAGCACAGCAACAACACAAGATTCTATATCAATCTAGTTTTTTTTTTGTACTTGACCCATTTCATATTGTGAGCTTTTAATTTATTGTTTGATTTTGCGATCATTGATCATTGTGCTGCTTTTAATAACTGCAATACAAATTCAGTTTAGCACTCTGTGGCTATAACTCAGGCCCTGCAGCTCTTGGTCTAAAATAATATGGCAAGACCAAAGTAGCAAGACACCACAGTTGCAACTGAGGAACATGTTTAACCAGCTTCCCAAAAGCCAATCTTTCAACTTAATGAATTTATTGCAGTGTAAGCTTCATCTGCATGGCAAAATTTGATCGGGATCAGAAGGCTGCACTTATGCTCCCTGCCAAAGAAGCATATGGAGATGTTGCCAAGTGGGATGAAAAGGTGTTGGGCGACCTGTGCAATCTGTTGGAGGCACTGCCTGTCAGGAACATCTTGGATCTTGCAGCAGACGTTGTATGTTAACATTACCACTTTTGAATCCTACAGGTTTACATAATTGCACTGTAGATCTCATTCATGCGTAGTTTCAGGACCAACTAGTGCATTGCAATGTACAGTACCACAGGACACCTCAATTGTGTTCATTTGATTGGTCATTCTTCTCCACAGTGCCATAGGATGATACTGCTCGTGCAGTATGTCACGTGTACTAAATTGTGGCAAACCCCAGGAATTACCATAAAACGACACATTTCAATGAAGAGACAGCGTACAATGTACATGCTGGTGGCAAACTGTTAGCCTCTTCCAGGCGTTCAGATGATAAACGGAGCGCGTTAGTACTGGCAGAGCGAGGCGAAAATAAGCGGCGAAAAATGGAGAGGGTAATCTCGCGCCCTGTCTACCATCTGAACGCCTGGAACAGGCTAGCAAACTGTTTTCAGTGAGTCCAATTTGAATGGCACTTTTAGTATAGTGCAGTCATATCTTTGAACTCATACATATAAAGGACTCTTTTTCCCAAGATAAATGATTAACTTTTATATACACTGTGAGCATTTTCTTGTGAAATTCCAAAAGAACCAAGAAATATCTGCAGTCACACACTGGTCAGCAATATGGCCTCCTTACAGTATACTGATTAAGCTTTCTTATACCAGATTTTTTTGTAAAAATTAACAGCTTGTTGATAAATCTCTTCCTTCCAACAGGTTACCAAGGCTATTGATGCAATCGTAAAGAATGACTTCGCCTTCCCACAAGCCAAAGCTATCATAGCTAAGCTCAAGGAGGAGTGGAAGGATGTCAAGAGTTGGAGCATTCCTCAGTTGCAGAAACTTGGCAAACTGTTGAAAGCTTTCAGTGTGCAGGATCTGAAATCCTTAACAAAAGGACAGTTCCAGGTTTCTAAAAACTTTTATAGAAACTTGAATGTGCAGTTAGATAGAATATCCTTTCCTCAGGTATGACTGAGGCACTACCGTAATCTTTTTGCGCAATCAAGACAGCTACTCATACAACAAATGTGACCGGGAAAGCGTAAACGTACAATAACGCTTTTCCATTAAACCTGTAAAACTAAACGGATGGCATAGTAAATGTCAAGTTCAAGGGTTTAAATGGTCTTCGTTTCCGTTTAAACGGAAAGCCAAAGGCGTTAAACGGTTGACCAAAGTCCAAAAACGGATAGTAAAACGGCAAACGGTTACAACAATTTTTTAACGAATGAAGAATGATCCTCGCAGTTGTGATCGCAATTTATGCAATTGCGAAAAGAAGCCTGAAAAAAAAATTCAGGACTTCAACGGGGTTTGAACCCGTGACCTCGCGATTACCGGTGCGATGCTCTAACCAACTGAGCTATGAAGCCACTGACGTTGGGAGCAGGTCAATTATGGGTTCATATGTTCCCGTGAAAGAAATGAATGTGAATGATATATGAAATAAATCATACATGAACTGCGGAAATGAAATCAAATGAAGAATGATCCTCGCAGTTGTGATCGCAATTTATGCAATTGCGAAAAGAAGCCTGAAAAAAATTCAGGACTTCAACGGGGTTTGAACCCGTGACCTCGCGATTACCGGTGCGATGCTCTAACCAACTGAGCTATGAAGCCACTGACGTTGGGAGCAGGTCAATTATGGGTTCATATGTTCCCGTGAAAGAAATGAATGTGAATGATATATGAAATAAATCATACATGAACTGCGGAAATGAAATCAAATGAAGAATGATCCTCGCAGTTGTGATCGCAATTTATGCAATTGCGAAAAGAAGCCTGAAAAAAATTCAGGACTTCAACGGGTTTGAACCCGTGACCTCGCGATTACCGGTGCGATGCTCTAACCAACTGAGCTATGAAGCCACTGACGTTGGGAGCAGGTCAATTATGGGTTCATATGTTCCCGTGAAAGAAATGAATGTGAATGATATATGAAATAAATCATACATGAACTGCGGAAATGAAATCAAATGAAGAATGATCCTCGCAGTTGTGATCGCAATTTATGCAATTGCGAAAAGAAGCCTGAAAAAAATTCAGGACTTCAACGGGGTTTGAACCCGTGACCTCGCGATTACCGGTGCGATGCTCTAACCAACTGAGCTATGAAGCCACTGACGTTGGGAGCAGGTCAATTATGGGTTCATATGTTCCCGTGAAAGAAATGAATGTGAATGATATATGAAATAAATCATACATGAACTGCGGAAATGAAATCAAATGAAGAATGATCCTCGCAGTTGTGATCGCAATTTATGCAATTGCGAAAAGAAGCCTGAAAAAAATTCAGGACTTCAACGGGGTTTGAACCCGTGACCTCGCGATTACCGGTGCGATGCTCTAACCAACTGAGCTATGAAGCCACTGACGTTGGGAGCAGGTCAATTATGGGTTCATATGTTCCCGTGAAAGAAATGAATGTGAATGATATATGAAATAAATCATACATGAACTGCGGAAATGAAATCAAATGAAGAATGATCCTCGCAGTTGTGATCGCAATTTATGCAATTGCGAAAAGAAGCCTTTCACGGGAACATATGAACCCATAATTGACCTGCTCCCAACGTCAGTGGCTTCATAGCTCAGTTGGTTAGAGCATCGCACCGGTAATCGCGAGGTCACGGGTTCAAACCCCGTTGAAGTCCTGAATTTCTTTTTTTTTTTTCAGGCTTCTTTTCTCAATTGCATAAATTGCGATCACAACTGCGAGGATCATTCTTCATTTGATTTCATTTCCGCAGTTCATGTATGATTTATTTCATATATCATTCACATTCATTTCTTTCACGGGAACATATGAACCCATAATTGACCTGCTCCCAACGTCAGTGGCTTCATAGCTCAGTTGGTTAGAGCATCGCACCGGTAATCGCGAGGTCACGGGTTCAAACCCCGTTGAAGTCCTGAATTTTTTCAGGCTTCTTTTCGCAATTGCATAAATTGCGATCACAACTGCGAGGATCATTCTTCATTTGATTTCATTTCCGCAGTTCATGTATGATTTATTTCATATATCATTCACATTCATTTCTTTCACGGGAACATTTGAACCCATAATTGACCTGCTCCCAACGTCAGTGGCTTCATAGCTCAGTTGGTTAGAGCATCGCACCGGTAATCGCGAGGTCACGGGTTCAAACCCCGTTGAAGTCCTGAATTTTTTTTTTTTTTTCAGGCTTCTTTTCGCAATTGCATAAATTGCGATCACAACTGCGAGGATCATTCTTCATTTGATTTCATTTCCGCAGTTCATGTATGATTTATTTCATATATCATTCACATTCATTTCTTTCACGGGAACATATGAACCCATAATTGACCTGCTCCCAACGTCAGTGGCTTCATAGCTCAGTTGGTTAGAGCATCGCACCGGTAATCGCGAGGTCACGGGTTCAAACCCCGTTGAAGTCCTGAATTTTTTTTTTCAGGCTTCTTTTCGCAATTGCATAAATTGCGATCACAACTGCGAGGATCATTCTTCATTTGATTTCATTTCCGCAGTTCATGTATGATTTATTTCATATATCATTCACAATTTTTTAACGGTAAGCTTAAAACGTTAAACGGACAGCCTACAACGTTAAACGGATGATTCTGCAATTAACCAAAAGGATGGTACCGAATGACCATAAGTTTAATGAGAGAAAACAAGCCACAAATTTCTGACGATAATATTTAAAAAAAAAAACACTCTCTCAGAACTAGGCTAGTTCCGATCCATTTCCATCCTCGCTTTCCAAAGCAATAGACGACAAGAAAACATTTCAGTGTATTTAACATTTCTTCTCTGACAAAAGTAGAGCACTATTTTGAATTCGGATTGCCATTAACGCTAAGACATATTTTAGATTTTTGAAATGATGCTGAAGTAGTATGACTTTAATGGGTAGTTAATTGTTTTACCACGTTCTGTAGGCCATCGAAGGAACTCTTGGCAAACTCAAGCTGGATGCAGGAAAACTGCGAGTATTAGCCGCAAAAGCAAAGGAAATTCTTGGTTCCCCTGACAAGTGGAATAAGGAAAACATCAAGGAACTTGGAAATCTTGTCGCAGGGCTTTTGCCATCTGATCTGAGAAAGATCGGAGAGCAAGTCGTCAAGGAATCATTGCAGTTTATCAAGGATGTTGATTTGAATCTTGACCAGGTACGTGTATAAAACCAGTAGATGTTCGTCAAGTCAGACACTCTTCTTCCGCCAAACAAGCATACAAAGGAATGTAATTTTCTTAAAGATCTTGTCCCGCTGCTTTCTCTCCTTTGCAGGCTCAAGAAATCGTGGAGAAACTGAAAAAGTCTGTTGATGTAAGTAATTGGTAGCATCATTACATTTAACATTAACTTAACTAGCATAATCCTTAGAATTGCTTGTCAGTCTGACAGATAACACGTTACTACAAATGTCTGCAATGTTTCAGCTGTCTCAACTGAAGAAGGAAGACATCGTGGCGCTTGGCAAATCAATTGACGGCTTCTTGTCCTCGGATATCGGGAAGATGGCCCAGGTGGTCTTGTTTGCTGCTTTTCCAGAGATGAAGATTGTGAGAGACGTTGCCATGCCCGTCATGCGACAGTTCATTAAAAAGGTAAGAAACATCTTCAATCTCTTTTTATTATCACTCGTGCAGGAATTCTTGCTTTGTGTTTGTAAGGACGGCTATGTTACTGCTTGGGCTACTATGGTGGAATCGCAATCTTTCTATGGTACACCATGAAGTTTTAAAAAGGCACAAACAAAGCTTGGAAAACCAACTTGTTGACTTATTTTTGTTTACAGTTTAGCTGATAGTGAATCCTATCTTTCGCGTACTTTCAAATGATAAAGACGCGGTCCGCAAGTTGATATTGTATTCTTGATGAGAGTTTCTCCGGCTCTGTGTACAATTTAATGCCATCCGGCAAAGATTTGTGATATTTCGCATATTCAGTTGCATGCAACAATGTTACCGTAATCTACTTTGCCGATCATGTCTCCAATGTTCGTATGTCATGTTGACTTGTCAAAATGTGTTTTCCGGCTAACGAGCTCAAAGCTCCCACCTGAAAAATTAAGCTGAATGCGGAGTACAAGCTACCCAAGTCAGGACTCTGTGAACAGAAGGTTTGCCATTAATTTGGGAAGAAAAACAGCGTTGATCACTGAACTTGCTTGCAGTTTTCAATGCACACGAACGATTTGTGAATCACGAGGGCCAGGACCCCACGTTTCTTTTAGATGCCATCATACTTAGGTGATTATACCGTAGTAATGTGTCCCTTCTTGTGATATAATTTTATATGCCCGCCGTGTGACTCTGAACCTCTGATTTTGTTCAACTACAGTATGAGGAAGATCTGACAGTCGGCAAGAACATAGCTCAGCTGGGACAGTTTGCCATCGCACTGAGTCGCGGTGAACTTGACGGTGAAGATGTGGATCAGATTATCACCAACCTGGATAAACTGGGACTCATACCATGGGACAAAACACAGGTATGGCCACAATGCAATGCACGTCTAGTCCAGGGCAATGCCTTGTTCAAGTTTTCTGTAGAGTGCGACAACAACTTTATAAAATACGCACGTGTACATTGGTTAGTGCATGGCATTTCCACCATAAAGCTCCTGGATTAAAATGTACTACAGAGTGAAAAATTGGGTGTGTAAATTTAACTCTTAAAGTTTATTTTCTCTCGTTGTTTCACATGTTTGTTTGTTTTACCTCTCCCAGTTGCTGACTCTTGCCAAAAAGATCCGCGCAAAGTGGGGCAACTTCAACGCCACTGACGCAGATGATTCAGATAATCCAAACTGGGGATTTTTAAACTTGAAGAAGCTCGGTCACATTGCGCTGGGTATCGCTAAAGAAGAGCTGCGTGACTTGCCCATCCGGGGTATCGAAGATGCCATCGATGTGCTCGGGCAGCAGAAGGACTGGGACCGAGGACAGGCAAGACCCTTCATTTCCGCTTTGTCGTGGCCGCTGTAACTCAGTTAATGCTAAAAAAACTTGCATTTACGCGGTCTTCAGTTCGTGAAGTAGCCTCCTTCGTAGCCGTTGTTGTGTCGGTCCTTTTCTCCCTCCTCACCTACGTCTGAACCGAGCCGGACATGGAATGCCCGGCTTGGTTCAGCAGACGTTGGTGGAGAGGAAGACGAGGACCGACACAAACAACGGCTACGAAGGAGGCTATTCATGAAGTACGAAAATTTGGTTTATCAACGGAGTTGATAATGAGTGTGAATGATATATGAAATGAATCATATAATGTAAATTGACCACCGTACAGGGATTCAAAAACCTGTCGTTTCGAGCGTTAGCGCTTCGTCAGAGCAAATCGAGGAATTGTGGATTGTGTATCGTTTATATACAGAATATGGAGCTACGCTATTGGTGGTAACATGGTAACGTGAAAAACAGGACTAAATTGATTGAATGAAAAGCGTTCGTTGATACCGTGGGGATTAAGAGTACCGATTCCAAAGATAAATTTTTGATACCTTGATGTAGGGAAACGTCAGCTTTTTGAATCCCTGTACGGTGGTCAATTTACATTATCAACTCCTTTGATAAACCAAATTTTCGTGTTTCACTCCCCCACCGACGCAGCACCACAGTTTCTTTAGAAACTAACCCCCTTTATTCACGAAGTAGTTCATTTAAAAACGTTAGAAACTCGTTTCACTGCTACCAGAACGACTTTTTTTTCCTTATTTCATATTTAATTTCTTTTAGATTGTTATGGTACTAACAAGGCTGCGGGAATACTGGGAAATGGAAAACCTAGACTTCTCAAATTTCACCGAAGTTGACGTCAATTCCCTCGGGACTTTCCTTCGAGGACTTGCGCAGGATGAGCTGAAAAGGCTGCCGGAGAAGATCTTACTTACCGCTCTCCGTCGACTGGGAGAACAAACCGGATTACCAGAGGATAAACTGAAGGCAAGAGCCTTCTTAGCAGTGGAACTATTCAAGGTACAAATTATGTACACACATCATGGAACCCTAATTTATTTTGGTATTAGACACCATACAAGCCACTGTCGGGGAAACGCAGGGAAAAACAGATTTTTTCAAGGTGAGGGAAAAGTTTGGGAATTGGCCGTTTCGGAGTTGCGCAGAGAACTGGGGCGAGTTTCAAATTTTAACTAATCGATAAATCGACACCATCACATGAAAGATAACATTAAGACTGGCCATTTGCCCAAGTTTGAGGGTTTTAGGTTGAACAGAGACCAAGTTATGGACTTTAAAACGTAGTTCAAAATCCATACAAACGTAAAAACCGTATAAACTCTTAAAAATATTTTCCAATTTTGTGACAACTGTAAAATTCCGTCATGCACCTACTGTTTGGAAGTAACTGAGGTGAGAATCACTTTGTTTGCCCATTTCACGAATATCAGACAAATCGCAAAAATTTTTTAGAGTTTAATTGGTTTTGGGGGACGCAGCCTGATAATTAGAGACGTTTGTATGGATTTTGAGCTATGTTTGAAAGTCCATAACTTGGTCTCTTTTGAATGTAAAATCATCAAACTTGGTCACATGGCCATTCTCAACGATATCTTTCATGTGATGATGTCAATTTATCGATTGGTTAAAATTTGAAACTCGCCCCAGTTCCCTGCGCAACTCCGGAATGGCCTATTGTGCATTGAGTCAGGGAAATCGAAAATTCCTACCTGAAAGTCAGTGAACAGCCAGGGAATTTTAGTTTTGGCTGCTATTAAGTTTGTGAAAGAGTTTCTCTGTTGGTATGTGATGTGGTTTCAAAAAATATCTAGAAAGGAATTGATGTCTGTGTCTTCATTGCTGGTTTCATTGCCCAAGGACTTGTCTTGGGTGCTCAGTGAAAATTGGTTTGAGGTCTGTGAAAAGTCGGGGAAATGTCACTGGGGGAAGTTTTTTCTATCCCAGTGATTGGCAACCCTATGTTTCGCTTTAACTTTTTCGAAAGTCGTTACCGTAAGAAAGCCAGGATCAAATGACAATGTCCAAAAACTTGCCTTCGACTGAAACTACTAATTATACGATGTGCGAGCGATTCTCAAGTCTTATTAATTTTGTTGTTACCTTGTGTCTTCTTTTGTAAGAATCAAACCGGTGTTGATGTACTGGACTCTAAACACATTGAAGACCTTGGGTCTCTGGTTGCGGGCCTCAGCAGGAAAGCACTAAAAACCATAGATAAAGAAACTTTTGTTGACAATCTGTACAACATTGCTCGAGCCAAGGGATACGATGCGAAGAAGCTGAAGGAGATTGCTAAGCTAGCCAAACAACATTTTGATAAAGGGTTAGTTTCATGTGTGGGTTGGGTGAGATCAGATATGGACTGATAGCGGCTGCCAGAGGCACCTTTACAGGCTGACGTCCGATCTCACCCTAGAGAAGAATTGTAAACCGCCATGAAACTGTGTGATATGTGCGGTATATAAATCCATTACTATTACCATGACATTCATATATGGCTGCTCCAATCACTATAACACAGGTGTTACTGGCTAGGCTTTGAATAGAAAGAAGTTGCAAGGTGGGAATAGCAAAAGGTTTCGAATACTTGAAGAATCGAAACATTTAGTGTTTCAAAATGTCACCCTGCCTGATTTTTAAGTCTCTTGGTAATTTGGTAAAGGAGTGTAGTCCTGAGGAGGACTGTTTTTGGTAGTACTCGGTACAAATAAAATTCCCGATTCAGCTAAAATGTCTGATGTTTGGTGACTTTCTGAATGAGCGACAGTGAAGAGAACAGATTTCTGTATTCGATTTTTGTATTTGTTTCTATGTATATACTAATCTTATTTAGAGACATACTTTGGCCCATTATATTGAAATGTAACATAAGATATGTAATTTTATCTTTTGAACAATAAAGACACTTATTTATTTATTTATTTATTTATTTATTTATTTACAGTGATGTGGCCGAATGGATTGGTGACCAGTGGCGTAATCTCGGTCCGGCTGCGGTGGGACTGGATCCAAGTGACCTTGAACGTATCAATCTGGACTCCCTTGAGGAAATGCTGGATGAACTGGGCACGTTTAACTTCAGCAAATCTCAAGCCCAGGCCCTTATTAAAGCGGCCAAGAACGCGTGGAAGGAGAGTGGCAAGTACCGGTTTGACTGTGATCGCCGTGCAAGTATAGCAAGGAAATCAAGGGCAGTGGGACAACATTTGAACGGCACCATTGTTGACGACAAGCTAGCTCTGTATCCGATGTTCACTGTGAAACTTAAGCTTCCTTTTGCGAACTTTTTGCCCCATCATTCACTCTCTACTAATATGTTTTTGTTATTTGACTTCTTTTAAATTCAACAGTGACCCATGACTTTTCTCAAATTACGCTCAAATTAAGATCCAACCCGGTATCCCCTCTGAATTTTCTATTATCGTTAATTTTCAAGTTGCTCTGAATTTAAAAGGACAATTATCAGTGTTCGGACAGGACTCGAACCTACGACTCTTCGCTTTCTAATCCTCTCTTCTAACCACTGGACCACCACAATTTAATTCATGTGCTTATTCTACACCCTGTAGTAAGCCTATATAATTACTCGCTAAAAAAATAATTTTAGAAAGTGAATGGAAAAGGTCGATCACCAAACCTTAACAAAAAGCTAACCATTTAAAATCAGCGCTTATGCCTAATCACTGTAGATCAGTGATATTCTGTGCAAGACTCTTATTAAATATCTAGTTATACAACCTCCCGTCGTCTTTTTCTTCGGTGGTCTAGTGGTAAATTGCCGTTCCTACTAGCGGTAGTCCCGGGTTCAAATCCAGTCCAAATAATATGTTTTTGTTTTTAATTTGTTCTTTTCTGAAATGTCCTGGGAAACAGTGTTCTAAATTAACGATAATCATAAATTCAAAGCAACTTGACAATTACTTTTAATCGTTAATTCAAATACGAGATCGTGTTGCAAGATCGGTGCCATTGCTGATTTATTATTATTCCGCGTCTACCGATGTCTGCTGCTAATTATTTGTCGTTAATGCACCGTTTTCGTTACAGATGTTGGGAAATGGACTGGGGAGAAGTTGCGTGAGCTCGGTTCTCTGGTGAAGGGACTGGACCTAGATGACATTAAGAAGCTTAGCAAACAAGCCTTTGAAGAGGCCGTTGGGATCTGGGGACAATATTTGGATGTTGACATGGAAACACTGGAAGCTTTGGCAGAGAAAGCCAAAGAAGTAAGAAGAGATTTTCAGTGCATCCTTCTGTTGTTTTGTATTTGATTGCATAAAAAAGTAATACTTGGTCCAAACGTTTATAATCTGCTGTTTGTTTTTATTCATTGCTATCTTTCCTCCAGCACCTTACAAATGGAGACGTGTCTAAACTCACCGCGCAGCTGGCCAAGAGAATAGGCCGCGTGGTACTAGGCCTAACTCCAGATGACTTGGAGAAACTGAAACTGGACAACATCGATATAATTGCAGCGCTTGGAAAGTGGAAGGACTGGAGTAAAGATCAGGTCTGATTTCACTATTTTATTGCGTGTGCAAGTATCTCTAGCTCAAACATTTGTGTGCGCATATTCCTTACCCGCAACGCAACTACCAAGATTTGTGTTTAGCTTCCTTTGAGAAATTGCGGCCTTCACCAGGAAATGTTCGTTAATCTGAATGCGGCTAAAGAGGAAATCTAACCTTGTAGTTTGATGCAAATTGAAGTAAAGAATTCCAGTGATGCTATGAAAGTAACGTCTCGGGAAGATCTGTGGTCCGAAGGTTTTCGCTTTGTTCTAATAACTTTTTTCTAACTCCAAATAAGTATACGCTGAAGGTGCGCAAAGCAAGCCCTCGCTTTAAGGACGAGGTTTCCCGGAATTCACGCCTAACCTCAGTTAAATTTTTACGCACAGCTGGAGCGTCTTAAACCGAAAGTCCAGGAGTTCCT
>JAEMWC010001211.1:197500-200000 GCA_016490735.1 Pachyseris speciosa | reverse complement strand
GCGAGGCTTTGGCTGATTTCAGTGAGCACATTTACGGATTTCGGCCATAGAATCAAAAGGTAAGATTGCGCTGTGATGATGATTAGAGCTGTAAAAGGAGGATTCTCATTTGGGCATATTGTGTGGTAACCAATATCGCATTCATAAACTTTGTAGATGCGAAAGGCGCTTGTGTGTAACCGACGGCAAATGATCAAACTCCCTTCGCTTGGACCGCATCAGCGATCACTTATCACTTACTGTTAGTAAATGTTTTATGTTTGACTGGAGGCCGTCAGTTTAATTAATGTGTAACCTCTATAATCCGCGTGAAGTTTGAAATCTTTATACGCGAGGAGGTGGTCACGTCTAGTACGTCATCGCCGCCATGTTGGCAGACGCAAACCGGTGATGATCATCTCAGTTAGCTCCTTTTGTTCGTCCCAGCTCCAGCATTTGCTCGTTTCATCATTGTTGACTGTGTCAGTTATTTTATTTTAATTTGAAAATATTTACATCACAAATAAACCTCGCTAAAAAAACAGCCATAAATAAATACAAGTTAATGTTTACTTCCTGCCGATTGACCGTATTTTAACCAGGCTTTTGTTTTTTCTCGTACAGCCTTCAAGAAGCTCAGCATATGATAGCAAAACAGCTTGTATGATAATTTTAAAACCATTATTCCACGAGAACAGTAATGGATGGAGTTGTGACTTACGTTTTTATCATTTATCTGTTCCCAGCCGACTCGGTTATCCATGCTATTTTTTTTTTGGGGGGGGGGGGGGGGGGCGGGGCGATTGCCATTATTAAATTTTCTTTAATTTTTGGAAACATGTTGTATTAACAATAATAATGGTTCGAACAGACTCGCCGTTTGTGCACCAATCTGCCGAATAATTCGGATACGACCCTCGACCTAAGCAGGGAACTAATTCCGAGGCCGCCGAAGTTAATCACTTGTCTCAAACCAGTTCTCGAACCCAGATCTCCTCTCTCATCAACAATTCACCACAGGGACGCCCGATCAGTGAAAACTACAACCTTACTTGTGACGTAATTGCGAAAAGGACCACGAAAAAAGATGCTAGAAGCAGTGCGGAATGAAGGCAGCAGTACAAACACAGCAAAAGGTATCACTGATGAGCACAAGCAACTTGTAAGAAAGACATGGAAAGAAGCGGCAAAGCCTGAAGTACGAGCCGGACAGAAGTTATTCAAGAAGTAAGTAGACACGCAACAGACCGTAGAATACTTTCGCCTTGCCGAGTTGAAAGCTGGATCAAATTAGTTCAATCGCGTAAGAAAGGCAATTTTCGTTTACCCAAATGATGAACTTTAAATAACACCATTTTGAAATATAGCCATCAGACGCAATAGTTTTGATTTGACCTTAATGGGTGTCCTTACCAGGATTTCATCCACAGACTCAAGATTATTTTAAAACGTTTCTCTCATGCATCATAGTTACTAACTATGCATGCATGAACTAAATAAAGGGGGATTAAAACAGGTAATAGAGTCTCGTTACTATGTATATTAACTTCACATTACCATACATCGATTTACGTTCGGTTTCTCGGTTGGGGATTTGAATGTTTTCTTGTGGCATGAAACGAATGAAATTATCTGACAACCACCATTAAAAAAATGCGGATTTACAAGGTAAGCTACAAAGAGATTTGTCGGCTAAGTTTCGTGCTGTTCTATCTTTTGTAAAAGTAATGGTATGCTTTAGTCTAAAAAATTAGTTCTTAATATATAGAGAGTTGCTACGGAGAGAAAAAATATGGAAACTCAAATTAAAAGCGCTTGTTTTGATTATAGTTAACACATAATATTAGTAATTAAAATTTTCAGGGCCAATAGGGCTTTGCACTATTACTAAAAATAGATTCTGACGGACGAGACCCCCCGCCTGACTCAGACAAACATTGAGATGCGATAGAAGGGATTGTATGAGCGAGAAGGGCCGTAGCGAAACAAATCAAAGGGCTCTTGGAGCCAGCTCATTTATTGTAATGGATAATTTAATTAACAGCGCTAAGGTGAGCAAGAAAGTAGTTTTTGAGCTTAGTTGAAAGCCGAACAACAATTTGCACATCCATGTTTATCTGAGCTTTGTGATAAAATTCTAAAGTATTTGGTAACAAAAGCAAACAGCAAGGCAAAGAGCGAAATTAAAAACAAGTAATTCTCAGGATAAAAATTTCAACTGGTTGTGGTAACTGTTCGCAATTACTGTATACTGTCTGTGATTACGTATAAATGAACAGGCGGAAGTTGAAAAAGCGACAAGTGAAAGCATGTTTCATGTTTCATCCGAGCCATGGTTGAATTGCGCTGGTTTGAACGAAAGTTTAGATTTGCTCGCGGTAAAGTGATTCTACTGATTTTCCACTCAGTGATTCAACAATAATGAGCTCAACAGACGTTGGTTTTGACTTGCTATCACTGCCCTGAAGCAATTATGTGGATTAGTTATATGTTTATTGTATACGTTTGAATGGACAAGTTT
>JAEMWC010001211.1:137500-192500 GCA_016490735.1 Pachyseris speciosa | reverse complement strand
GGACAAGAACGAAACTGACCGTTTTTAACGTCAAAGAGAAACGACGAAAATGCCCCTTTTTGCCTTTGTTTTTTTTAAGGAAATCATCGTCGAAAAACCAAACTTCAACCATCATAACGAAATTCAGTCCTTGTTCTAGCTTAGAAATGACTTTTTTTGTTGATATTCTTCTCCCGAGCGTAGATACAGCCTTTTGTTCCAGTGCATTCGGGCCTTCCCGACATTTTCAACATCTCGAGCGCGTTGCATGCCGGGAACTAACGAGAATTTTTAACAGCACCCGTCCCTTCCCCCAATTCTTTCACATATAAACTAAGTCTACAGCAACTCCGACCTATCGCCAAAATTTCCTGCTTGTGGTCATCTTCAGTGCTCACAAATTCCAAAATATGAGGCGGTAGGTCGAGAAATTCATCAGTAGTCGAGTCCCAAAGGTACTAAGTGTCCGACCGGCCAAATTCCCAGATCGTCGAGTAACAAGCCAAATTCGACAACAAAGTACATCACCTTGCTCGATTCTTTGAGAAACTGGACTCTTACCTACCGTCACGCTTAATGATGCTCATCAGGCAGCCGCTAAAGATGAAAAATGGCTGTAAACTTAGCAAATATCGCAAGAAAACCGAACTTGGGCCATTGTTGTTGCTTCACGGATAAAAAATTGCTACGTCAAAATGACGTTTTCAGAAACCTTGAGCCTCCAGTGCCTTAAGACAGCACCACTTTTCCCTGGTAGTTTCAAATAAGGAGTCACAAATTGCTATTCATCGTTTATAGGTGGAAAATCACTCCAAAAACGTAAAAACAGCCGGTAGTCAATGGGTTAAATGATCGGATGTAAGAACAAAGTCGTTAATTAAGAAAATTGCCTCTCCAGTTACTTCAATCATGAAGTTAATTGTTTGACCTATTAGCTAGGGCCCAAAGAAATTTATGTAGTAAGCCGATTATCAATTGTTTACGACAACACCCTTGGTTTGAGACAGATTGCCGCACAACTTAATTATGTTAGGAAATCGTCTGGCCAATGCCATTGCCGGGTAACCCGCCTGGGTGAGGTACCCCACCTCACATGTCAACGGTATAACGAGAAAAAAAGAAAGGTTGTATGGAGAGCGTGGTAACCCCACCTAGGTGGGGGACCTCACCTGCCTGGGTCCCACACATGTGAACAGGCCCAAAGTATAGTAGCTTAAGAGTGGGAAAAAGGGGACGGTTCCAGGCGCTGGAAAATGCAGCTGAATAATTCCACACGATTTCCACTGATTGGCTGAAGACAGCTGCTTTGCTATGATTAATAATAATGATAATGATAATGATAATGATAATAATAATAATAATAATAATAATAATAATAATAATGATAATGGAAAAGACAGGATTTTGATTGGTTGATGTTGCTTGGCACAAATGTACGACCAGCTATGGCATCTTGAGCTGTGTGATATTCGCAAATAATAATAATAATGATGATGATGATGACGACGATGATAAACCTGTATCATCATCAGTTATTCTTTGGCAATTAGTACACTGCATCAATTCAGCCTATGCTGCTACATGACAATCAGAAATATTTTAATTACCAGAGCGGTACTCTGCTTTCTTTCCAGATTATTTCAAATTTCCCCCGATGCTGTTAGCTATTTCTCGAATGCAGACATAGAGGATGAGGGATTTAAGGATCACATCGCTCGTGTCATGAATACGTTAGACCAGGCGATACAAAATCTTGACGACTTGACATCACTCTTGCCTACCCTAGAAAAGTTGGGGAAAATTCACGCCGAAATGGGGATAAAGAAGCAACAATTCGCAGTAAGTATCGCGGGCTTAACCTAACCGTTTTTTGCCGCTTGAATTTCACGTTGATATCTCGTTCGCGTTTCAAGCAATCAAAAATCCCTCTGCTTATTTCACAAAGCTATGTTGTGGGGTATTTTGTGAAGGTTTTGGTGATTTTTGGGTATTATTTGGGAAGAGATAATTTTTCTCAAAGGATTAGTTAAATTGAGGGAAATAGGAAATTTGGAAGATTTAATAAAGGTTTAAAATTAGAAATTAGTAGACGGACACCAAACAGTACCCCAGCAACCCGCAGTGCCCTTGTGGGGTGTCAATTAACTGGTAGTGTTTCCAAATATTATCCCCCCACTTCAATCCCATCTTCAAACTCCAAATTACACCCAAATTCACGTTTACCCCCACCTTAAATTCCCGTAGACTGCCAGCAGCAGTCCCTTTCTAGATAGTTGGGAGCTCACGCCAATAGCGCGGCGAGACTGGCGAAATCTGAAGTGAATGCGATTGTGCTTTGACCATCCAAAAGGGAGGGTCAGCAGTCTGAAATTCCTGCATCAAAGTATGCCTTGGCTGTAACTGGATGGGATCCTTTAAAGTGCCTATGAAGTAATAAAATTCAAATTTTTGAAGCTTGTTGTGTCATGATTACGAAATGACAAAAGAAACTTGACAAAATCAACTTAAGCCGAATTTTTTTGCTCTCCAAAGAACCTCAAAATTCACTAAATCGTGTCCCGTGAACTGGGAACGAATCTTTTCTCAGAACAATGGTGATGATGTGGGAAATGCCACGACACTCGTGTCTTCTGAAGCATTTCCTACGTCACAGCTTTTACTTCATAGGCACTTTAAGAAAGAAGCACTTTGTTCCTTGATCCTTATGAAAAGAGGACGTCTCTTGAAGCCTTTCTCGTTGAATCTGCTTTGCACTTCTTTAACAGGCCGTGAAAGAAGCATTACTTTTCACACTCTCGCAAGAACTCAAGGACCTCTTCAATTGTAAGTGCCGAGAGGCCTGGGAGCTAACATTTGACGTTCTGGTGGACGCCATGGCTGCGGGAATGGTTGCTTAGTAACGAAAAACCAGTCTTTGCGGAACCGAGTGGTAAAGAAAAGATTTGGTTGTAATGTGAGCTCGATCCGTAAGACAGCTTACTTGGAGAGCAGCTTTTATCATGACATGCAATCCATGCAGACGTAATATATACAAATTGTTTACCGTTTATGTAGTTGCAACGCAACGTTGATGTTAGCTTATTAATATGTAAGCTTATTTATATAGTGTTTTGTGCTCTTTCTCGCTGCAATGTTCATGACAAAGGATAATACTGAATAAAAAATTTAATTCAAAGCATTCATAGAAACAGAACCGATGGTATCAGCATCCTTTTGTGGTCTCTTTGGCTGCTTGAGAAGATGTCTATGCGTATACGTTTTAATGAAGATTGGCTCCTGTAAGATGTACGGCATTGTTTTGTTTGTTCAAAATTCCTTGGGTATTTTGACCTTGTTAGGCCACAAACGATTGCACACTTCAAGGAAAATCGCACGTCCATCGCTTATCGCGTTGCATGCTAAACTGCGCCCAGGTGCTCTTCTTTCCGGCGAAAACCAATTTACCTTGAAAAACTGAAGGGCTTTAGGGCAGGTTATGTCCACTATACAAAGTCACTGCGACTTCGAAGCTTGATGACCTGGTCCCAGTTGTTCAAAGGGTGGGCAGCCTTATCCAGCGGAAACGTCACTGTTCAGTGGGTAAACTGTCCCACATTTTATAATTTTTACCCCCTGAATAGTGACTTCTCAACTGGTTAAGGTTACTAGGGCCTGGACAAAATCTTCTAAAACTCCACATACACTGAATTGATTTGATTTCGATTTCGATCTGATCGTCTTTAAATCTTAAAAGATATCGACAGTGATCTGAACGTTGCAGTGTTTTGATAACGAAGCCCAGCGTTTCCTCGCAAATGACTTCACAATAATGAACCAATCATTTCTTTGAAAAGTCCAGCGTCATCTCTGTGGGTCCAAACGACGTCATTTCAACATCCGGGGACGTTGCGAGGCCAGGTGACACGGCTGACAACGGCGACGAATCTTGAGCACCAAACGAAGGGGACTGGCGCCGAGAAGCTCTAACCTGGGAAATATTTATTTGTTGTTTGTTACAAGACGGTTCGCTTGCATGAACAACTTTAAAGGGAACCTCCCCTCTTACAACAAATTCACGCTGAATTGATGGAAATAATAACTAGATTTCAAATTTTGTTTTAAAACGTGGATATAGCTTGTAAGTGTTAAAAAAATGGATTTCATCATCGCCCATTTTCGCTTTTAAGTTTCATGGGCGCCGCCATTTTGGATTTGATGACGCGTGATGGTTGCCCTATTGTTTAACACAAAGGATTAAATTCTTAAAGTTTGTCCACTTACCTGGGAGCGTCTTACGGGTGTAGGTGTATTGAACAGTCTGAAGGCATGTTGATTCCTGGCAGAACTAAACGGTAGAGAAAATAATGATCACAGAGCTAACAAATACAGGGAAGCAAAAACAATTTCACCATGTACTACTTGCCTTCGCACCAAACTATTTGGAGAACAGCCTTTACCCTGCGAGAAAGTGAGGCAAAACACATGAAATCAAAGATACTGGAATCTCCTTCCCGCGATGATGATGATGATGATGATGATATATCACATTTATATTGCGCATTTTCTATGCAATATTCAAATGTGCATTACAACACTGGCCGGGGGACTTTGCCAGACTGCTTATAACGCAGTTTACAATTAATGAAGTTGAGTCATGAGTGCCCCCGTAATGTCAATATCAAATTAAGACAGACACTAAGGGTGGTCACTGCCAGAGTTTTGTTACGTCCCTAGTGATTCTTTTACGTCCCACAGAATCAGAGAATTATGAAGAGTTGTGAGACGGGGCCTCACCCTCAACAAACTTTTCGCAGCTCACTTTACAACACAATTATATAGACTGTTACCGGGGCTTTCCAGCTGCCGCATTACAGATTTTTAACAATTATCTTACGAAATCGCGCGGAGTATCGCCTGATACTTTTACATGTAGCCGATGAGACCGTACTCCGAGCTCGCTAAAATCAGGCGATATTCCACAAGACTGAACAGGATAATTGTTTTATTATTCTCCGCGACACGCAGAATTACGTATAGAGCGTTTTCACATGACGTCACGGCGGCCATGTTGGTGTCCCAAACCAACATGGCCGCCGTTCCTTTGTTTTGAACTCTATTTTTATGCAGATACTTTCTTTTGTTTCAGTAAACCAATATGGCCGGCAGTCACGTGAACGGAAACGCTCTGCATCGCAGGATATCTGTTAACTAATGAGTACACGAATACTGAGCGCGCTATGACCATATTTGGATATTGCCACAATGTGTTGAATAATGTTAGATGCATGATAGCTAGCGCAGAACTGTTATTAGGGAGCTTTAGCAACGAGGACGGTAACTTCAACGAAAACGTCTTTTCAAAATATAACTTCTCGTTTTTGTAACTCTTTCTCGATTATTTCAATTTGTTTAACTTGGAAAATGCTGACGAACTATCCAGGGACTAAATGAACATGAATGGCGTTACAGCAAGGAAAAAGAAAGACAAATTTACCGTCATGGCTCACGTTCTCGAGAAAACCTAAACTTTGGTCATTTCAAGTTGCTGTTTTGCAGAGGACGGCAAAGAAATGTATCAGAGAAATACCTTTTGCTCATTAAACCTTTTTTTTTTTGTGGCGTTTTCGTTGTCGTTGCCTTTCTCGTTGCCAAAACTCCTTATTTAATCTGTCGCCTTCCTGGCCGGCCCCAGTCTCAGTTTCTTCCATTCTCTTTCTCGCTCCAGAATTTTCATACCAGCCCAAATGATACTGGCTGCCTCACACGATATCAAGATAAAGGAATCATGTGGCGTGTATGTCGTAATGACGTCTCAAAACCAGAACCGAAAAGAAACTTGTCAAGGAACAGAAGTAAAAATTTTGAATCTCCCGTGTACATGCCCTTATTTTCAATCTTTGACTTTGCCCGCCGGATGTGCTTGTTCATTAACTATTGAGAGAAAAGTCTGGCCTGCAGTGAACTCGGAGTTCTCATGAAGAGCAAGGTTTTGATCCCTCCCCCTCCTGTCGCTATCAATGCGCCACCCGCAAAATCATGCACGCAACAATTGTTTAAACAATTCTTACCACCCTCCCCACCGGTGTTTGTCGGCCTGCCAACCGCTGACTTCTCCTCACAGGACTACCCAGTGAGCCCTGGTTCATCACGTGACGTCTTCTTAACACATCTTTGCCATTGCTGTACATTCTCCGGGACGAACTACCTGAGTGACGCTTGCACCGGCTCAACGCTCTTCTGGGACTACCTGTTACGCGAAGAGATAACAGTTGGTGTGATTTTTCGATTTTATCGACAAATAAGATTTACATGTACATGTAGATGTGTATCAGGGCCTGGTTGTTCGAAAGCCGATTAACGTAATCCAGGGTTAGCGTTAACTTTGGTTGCAGTTTTTAACTTTTGGATGAAAGTTTCTTTTGCTGCTTTTTGCTTTTCAGGATTGACGTCCTCTAATCTAAAATTTTGCAGTGAGAATGTTACCCTGCGTGAAACAAAGGAAACAGGAGACGTCTGCACGGCGCAGGCTAGCAGAATATCAGCGTTGACCAAACGTTTGTGGATAGAGAAGTAAACGCCTTGGTTAATTTTTAATCTTGGATGAGGGTTAATTGGCTTTCGAACAACCGGGCCCAGGTTTAGACAAAACAATCTCCTCACAGGCAAAACGAAGTAAGAAGTTAGCGAAGTACATTGTAAGGGAAGGTGTTAAAATTAACTCTGCTCACTTCCAAGGAAACCAAGAGGAATGACATTTTCAAACCATTATGCAGGACTCCAAAATATACCAAATCTACATCTTCAGTTGAAGGGTAGAGACGCTCAGTTTCAAGATGACATTGAACTAAACGCAACAAAGACCAACTGTCTTTAACATTGCGCCCACCTTAGCCTGCGTGGCAGGCGTTGTTGGTGAGGGGGAGGGAAGAAAAAAGGGAGAGGAGACGCTCACCTCTCCCCTGAGGAGTGTTGACCAGGCTTTTCGCCGCTGAACAGCACATCGCAGGCAGCACAGTTGGGCTCTGACCGCTGACAACTGAGAAAGTGGCCATTTCGATATCATTGGTTGTAAACTGAGCCGCGGGATCACCTTTGGAAGAGAACAGTCCAATGACGCGTTGAAAAAGAGACGGCTCGATGCGTTCGGATTCCAAAGAGTTCACTGTTCGCTGTTTTTTCCGGCTGTTTCCCCCGCTTTGGTCGATCAAGCGTCTCTTGTTTCTCTCAGCTGTGGAGAATAAAAATTAAATTAATCAGCCACTCTTAAGTCGCTCTCGCTAATAGAATCATTCACCAAAAATAGGGCAAATCTTTGATTATCACACGAATTTCTTGGTCGTGCGGTCGCTCTCACCCTGATTTTCTTTCTCTTCGTCAAGCACAGCTTGCATGGAGTCAATTTCCCATTTCTGGATTGGCTTCACTTTCCAGATTGCCGGCACCAGAGTTTCTCGTGTTATTCTGTACGAATAGAACACTTCAACGTTTAGACGATTTCCTCTTTGCAATTGGTAGGAACACAATTTATCAAAAGGTACGGCGGAAAACATACTTACAGATTTGCTGGAGGACGAAGCAAGACAGGAAGAACAAATGCAATTTCCTTGAGTGGAAGAATCGCAACTGAAAACAAAAATTCAAAACCAGACGACAGCGATATAAAACAAATAACATATACAATTAACTTTGAGAACAAGTTGAGGCCTGATGTGCTACGACAGTTTTCAACTCAGTTGGAGCTGTGCCTGGCATTATTGTTCCAGTTTGTTCCCTCTCCAAAGGCAAACGAGAAACACGAAGCCAAGAAAATGACACGAAATAAGGGAAGCGGAAAGAACGTTTTCTCTTGTCTTTACATATAATTTTCGTCGATCAAAAAAAGACAGCTCAATAGAAAAGGAAACAAGACCATGAACACCTTTGATGTTCATGAAATACTCAGCCAATCTCTGGCTTTCGCAACAAAAATATGCTAGCGCACTGCTGCTTCCATAGTCATCTGACAACTGAACAGCGAAACTCTAAGTGAGTGTCAGTCGAATGCAGTATAGCTACACACAGAACCAAACCTGAGAGCACATCAAGGAGAGCGAGAGCAACTTGGAAGATGACAGCCAAGCCTGTGGATAAAACAGAAAGAGATGTTATGCCGAGTACCACAGTTCATGGTAGTGACATTAAACAAACTCACCCCCAGTAGGATAAAGGGGGTTAGTTTCTGAAGAAACTGTGGTGCTGCGCCGGTGGGGGAATGAAACATGAAAATTTGGTTTAGATTGACCACCGTACAGCGATTAAAAAAACTGACGTTTCGAACGTTAGCCCTTTGTCGGAGCGAATCCAAATCGCTCTGAATCCATTTGCTCTGACGAAGGGCTAACGCTCGAAACGTCAGCTAATCGAATCCCTGTACGGTGGTCAATCTACATTATCAACTCCGTTGATAAACCGAATTTTCGTGTTTTACCCACAGAGGGCCCTCCTTCGTAGTTGTTGTAGCTTCTAGTGCATTTCACTCCCCCAGTAAACACACATGACAGCTGCCTACACTAGGCTATAAAACTAGGCAGCGTTTAGCTGCGTACAGCCGCTGTCGTTTTTCAGATCAACAAGTTTCGAAGTCTCCAACTATTTACTGTATTATTCGGTATTATTTTTAGCTAAACGCAAAACACTGTGTAACTATAATAGTTACAAATGAACTATAATAGTTACACATGCAGTGTTTTGCATTCAGCTAAAAATAATACCGAATAATACAGCCGGTCACGTCTTGCCGATTTTTCTGAAATAACAAAACGAAATACTTTGCTAAAAGAGTAAACAAACTCGAGTAAAAAAGACGAGAAGAACGAAGGTTTGTCTCTGGAACTTAGATTTGTCTCATGAAACCACAAACAGGTAAATGTAACAAACAATGAGCGGCATTTGAGTAGCTATCTTCCATCAATCTAAGCGAACACCATTTAGGTTTAAGCACAATAAATTTTAATATGTTGTAACTTCCAAAACGCCCCTTTTGACGGCGCTTTTAAAGGAAAAAGGCTTTGAGAAACGTTCTTTAACGAGGCAACGTGTAAACAGAAGGAGTAACGAGGAGAGGCTACAAATAACTGCATCGATCAAACACCGACTGGGATGCCTGTAGCACAGCTTACCATCCAACAGTAGCAGGTCCCATATAGTGAGCACAGCATCCCAGCAGGGGAGGGATGTGAACAGGGCCATGAACCAGGGGGTGAGGTACATCAGAGGAGACACGCCCAAAGACTCCTAAGAAAAGAACGAACCGTTCTCAACAAACGCACAAACTTTTTTTTTGAAAATCAGTTCCACAGAAATTGCATTTCAGTAGGTCTGCAACAAGAGGAACTTAGAAAAATAGACAGTCACTGACTGCATGTGGCTAGTGCTGAAGCTTCTTCATTTTCACGAGAAAGGGATACGAAACGATTGTCAGTTGTTTCTTCGTCACTCGAGTCACGCAAGGCAAGCTGTTTACAAGCTAGCGCGTATTATTGCGATATCTGATGAGAGATTTTTTTTCCCGAAATTTACTCGTGTATACAATGCACAACCGTATATAATGCGTACCCTAGTTTTGAAGCCAAAAATAAATAAATAGCAGTAAACCTATCCGTTAAATACCGACCATCCGTTCAGAGAAAATTCTCACCCGATCGAGCCGATGGAGTCACCCTGAGTTATGAAGCTATCTACTCGGGAAAGACAAATTTTTTTGCCGGTGTGAGTAAAGTCATCGGTTTCAAAATAACTCTCATCCATTCTAGCTAAAAAGTTTATTTATCTGATTTTAGAAAGCTTTCGATCACTTTTAGGTTGATCACATTGGTCTAGTACCAAAAGACGGGCTTGTTGTGTTTCGTGTGCTGGGAAATTAAAACTATTTTATCTATAAATTTCCGAACGTTAAGTGACGGCATTGAGAATTATCCAGACGCCCGTAGAAGGAATACTCTTATACTCATAGGCTCTTCGTGGTTGCTGTGTAAACATTTTCGCTTTCATTCACTTACAAAGAGAAGCATCTAAATGTCTTTTCACGCATCCGATGCTGGCCGAAAGGTATTAAAGAAACAGTCGTGAAGTGATATGTTCAATCAAGCGTAACGCGGCGAGAAAGAAAGATATGAATCATCTCCTGTGAAATGCGCCTCTGACGATTTTCATGGTCAAAAGATTTTGAATCTTCGACAGCCTCTGAAAAATATAGCTCATTTATTCCGTCTTCGTTGTGAGCTGCTGTACTTCGCAGCTTCGAGCAAAGTAATTTTGAACAAACTATACGCTGCGTCACCATATGCAAATAAACGAGTGTTTTTGTGTTGTGCAAATTTTTGGCACCCGCTCGCAGTTTATCCAGTCGCTTTATTGCGGTTTATCATCCAATTTCATCTCGCCGATTTTCAGGCTTATTTGCTGGAATTCGAGAACACTTCGTTTACGTGCGCGAATAGAAGTTTTAACGTCTTACCCACTCACCCAGCCCACATATGAATGCCAAAGACAGATCATATAAATACCCAGCGTTATCTGATTGGAGATTTTATTGGAATCTTCGCTCATTTAGTACAACACTCATCTGTTTTCTAATGCAAAGAAATACATCGGAATAAAGTAAAATAATTGAATAACAAAAGTGCCTATTGTGTTATACCTCGTTCTTTAAAGCGTTCCGACAAATGTAAATGATGTGGCCGGTATTCTGAAGTTGCTCCATAAAGAATAATTTTAACAGCGAATGCACACTCCGACTGGAGTTTTAATATTCAACATAAGCATAACATCTCACCGACCGAACAAGAGTCTTTCAATCTGTATTCTTTATGCTACTCTTATTTTGTCCTGTGGAAAGAATTCTCGCGAACGAACAGCAAGCTACAACCCTGCTGTATCGCTGGACGAAAGGCAAACACAAAAGCGTGCTTTGAGCTGAGCAATGCTGACCCTGATCTCCGAACACTTGCCGAACGGAAATGTACACACTCCCACTTACACACTCTCCCACACTCAAAGGCCGTAACATAGTGGCTAGGCCTCTTACGAGGCACTAGCCACAAAAACAAAACAAAACAGAAAAAAAAATCCTACAGTGTAAGTCGCGTCGAGCCGTGTTCACTAAACTAGTCAACTACAGCGTACATGTACAATGTAGTCCGTTTATTTTGACAACGCGTACTTGTTTTTCCATGAATTTTGCCTCCAAGTCTTCACCAAGGAGATGCCGCTGAATTAAGAACAAGCGTCCAAACTCACTCTATTACGTTTAATAATAAGACTCCGGAGTACCTTCAAGGCCTGTTTACACCTTTCAGCTCCAATTACGAACTAAGGGATAAGGATTGCAAATTCACTCTGCCCAAGCCCCATACTGACTACCTAAAACGCAGTTTTTGCTACAGTGGGGCATTGTTAAATGGAATAATCTTCCTCAAAAAGTCAGAGCGATTAGTTCCTTTCAATCGTTCAAAAGCGAAATCAATCGCCTTATGTCTACCTCGCACTCCAACACGGCAAACATGTAAATTAGTTTTCATTTTAATCTTTGTACAGTACTGATGTTTTTATCGTGTATAAATTAAGTCTATGTCTATGTCTATGTCTATGTCTATGTCTATGATTAACACACAAAAATGACTTTCTACTTTTAACGCTTCACCAAATATGAATTACATGTACCCTGAAACTGGGTGCATGGAGTGACCATCAATTTACAGTGCGGGCAAGACAGTGACACCCAGGACTGAATATTAGCCCCACCCACATTTTGAATCGTGTGATCCAACTTATTTCCTTGGGCTGAATATTTTACGGTATTTACCAAGTGTTTGTACAGCTTAGTGCGTCTTTGTCTCATCAGTCTCTGGAAAACCTCAGCATGTTTTTGAATCCTGTAACGTAAATTAACAGAAAAGAAGTTCTGTAGAACATTTTCCTATGTTGATTTATAGACATACAAGCAACTTTTTGTATTTCGTTACGGTTGGTACTAAAATTGAAATGATAATTTTTTTTAAAAAGTTCATACATGTACGTTGTACCAAACAAGTGGATGCCAACACCAAGTTTGTTTCATTAAAAAAAAAAAGACACTTACTTGCCGAGGGAATCGTTAAAATAACCAGCTAAATATTTTGGCCTTTCAAACATAGAAACGAGGCACCAAAACGAATCCTGAAAAAGAGTGACATCTACAGTTGGATAAAAATTGAGTTGAAGAGCATATAGCATACAGTCTGCGATACAAAAGCTCACAAGAAAAAGAAATATGATACAGCTGTGGACATGACTGACCAGTTGGTACAATGTACATACCTCTTCTTCCATATTCATGAGAAACATACCAGCAATGTACGACATCCCTGGAGAAAGGCAAAGAAAATAACATGAAGGTTTTGTGTGGCTCAGCATTTTCACGAATTCAAACAATCAAATTAATGATTCTAGCCCACAATCTTAAAATCAGAGAGTTAGCTGAACATAAGCATAAACCTTATTTTGAAAACATTTCAAAGTTTGTCTATCATTTCACTGGATGAAGCATTGAAGGCTCTATAAGCACCTGGTTGTTGAAATTAGCCTGTGAGCAGGCTCTCTATTGGGGTCTCATGTGATATTTATTGCAGGCGCCCCTGCCCCAATCCTCTTCATGTACAATTCACATAGCTGTATAATGTACACATGTATACATGTATCTACCTTGGCAATATGACACTTCAGGGTTATACATGGCATAGACTGCAAGTACTCTAAACAGAGCAGCTCGGCCTTCTTTCCCTTCACTGGTCCCCTTGATAAACATCTTGTGGCTTGGAAAAGACCTGTCTAAGGAAAGTCACAACACAAAGCAAACTGTGAGCATGAAAATAAGTCCATTAAGCAATGTTGCAGATTCTATGCAAGAAGACCAGAAGCTTTCACAGCCACTTTAAGTGTTTTTCAGACATGCATTGCCTGCCACAACTTATGTTCAAAATTACTCAGGTACATGTAATGGTGAAGAAAATTCTGTCATGAAATTAGTCCATCAATCCAAAATCTGCATACAGATTTCACTGTACTCAGAATACACATTCAAGTTTTTTTAAACTGACTTTTTACCAGTTGTCACCTTCAATATGTTGGTGCCATAATTTCTTAATGTTAAGAACATGGTGAAGAACATTCACAGATGTTTCTGTATGTAAATTACTAATTTAATAAAGTATTTGTGCTGTGGACTCAAGTTAAGGTTAAACCAACTTTAGCATTGCTTGGTCCTGGACAAATGAGGACAGTTGAGCTATGTCAGTCTGCACTGAAATTGCCTGAAACTGAAAATTTTGTAAACCTCAGTTAAAAAGACAGTTTAGCTTTATTTCTGCCAGTGTCAACTTACCAGTATCCAGCATAATTTGCCTGAAAACAGCAATCTGTTTATGGAGTTTCTTTTTCCATTGTCTTGTCATCATGACAGCATCAGGGCTGTCAATCATATTTTCCTTATTGCTTTCCATTAGTGACCCTACAGTTCAAACCAAAAGCAAAAGAAATTCAATATTCAACAGGTCTGGACCTAAATAATTATGGGAAGCCTGGAATCAAATGACTAGATTGTAGTGAAAATACACAAAATGTACATGCAACAATTTCCAGGGACTACAGAGACCATGTTAAAGTAATAGGGCTGAAACATCTGGCCAAGTTCAAGTGGTAAAATAGTCCAGCTTTGAGTTTGCCATGACCGCTGAATAAAAGCACCGAGAATGTATTTGTATAGGGTTCGCCTCAACCTAAAGTAAAATATTCACAAATTCCAGCAAGAAGATGACCTGTTTATAGCTCTATTGTTTAATTATAAAATTTGTAGCACCTTCCCGCCGATATTTGTATTTTTAAAAGAAACACTCTGACTGTGTGTTGCCTTTAAGTCATTTTCATTTTAAACTTCAATGTCTCGTCAGTCATAACTGCCAGAATCAACATCTAGTGGTTGGATACCAGTGGTACGTTCAAACCTGTCTCTCCATATTTTGTCTCACCAACAATCTGTCCCAGTCTTGAAATGCAATTCACTCCTCCATATTCACTGACTCCCAAGTCAACAAGAAGTTGGCGAATTTCACCTAAAGTGGCCTGCACAAATGGACAAAATATCTTTAATTACAGATGTACATTCTATTTGCCAGAATGTTCAACATGCAGCTTCAAATGGCATTTGTCAGTAGTACACATACAGGTGTAAAACCTCTTTTCAACTGACATGGAGTTTTCTCAATATTCATCAAATTGGCTGTTAAAGTGCCTATGAAAGGAAAAATATTTTTTGATGCCATGTTGATTTGTTTCATTTTTAACTCAGAATTGAGTCCCTTTTTTAGACACAACAAACTGCAAATTTATGAAAAAAATAATTCATTTCACAGGCACTTTAAGAGGTTTAAACTAAAAATCACATTAATTTGGCTAATGTACATGTAGTAACTAGTCCATTACACGTGTTCAAGTCTTGTTGCTTTTTTGCCTCTCTCCTCTTCAATACCTGATTGCCACTAAAAAAATTCACATGAAAAAAATGCATGTACTGGCACATGTATTGAATGACTGATCAAACAATTCTAAGCATACAATAATCCATATACGTTTATTTTTTTAATGCAAATTTTAAAATTACCTGATAATTAAAGGAAGAAATGGTCCTGATAGCCTGACTTCCAATCATTTTGTTCCAGACCTGTCCTCTCATCTCATCTGGTATACCCTGTTTGATGTATTGCCGCAACTGCATACAGTAATTGAAGAAAAAGAATGCCAAGAAATATTAGTGTGTAATTTTATACCACAGTGCCACCTGGTGAGTGGACAGTCTGGAAGAACTCCAGACTACTCAGCAGAAAGTTATGAGTCAAACCCCAGACCAGACCACAAACCTTACTCTTAAAATACTGTAACTGATAAGATCAGGCTGCTTCAGTTCAGATGATTGCATCATTGAGTAGGGATGTCAGGCCTTAAACTTCTCAAGTAAAATTCAAAAGGGATGCCAACTTATGCATTGTTTGTAACAAATGGGATACAATAGTTCCTGGCATTCTGCTCTGGCCTACATTAGAGGTCTAGATTTCCTCCCCAAAGAAGACTCTCAAAAGTTCAAAAGCTGATTGTTTATAAGGAAAAAAGTTAATATTTATGGAAAGGACACCCATTCGTTCAGCAGTTACTAGTTCATGTTTGAAACACACACCCGTGTCATTTTCTATATTTCCATTGACCATTCTTACTTGTTTTGGAGAGAAGAGTTGGTGTTTGTCCCAATTTTCCACCGTCTTTGTCCAGTATTCTTTTGATTTGGAGCGTTCTACATCAGATTTTACTCTAAACAAAAAAGTCCAAATAATGCTCAATATGATTCAGTCATTATAACAAGTGCTCATACACCAAACACCACGATATACAACTTTTGATTTCGGCTAGGTACAGCTGCAGTGAAAATCTATAGTGCATTTTCACATGACATCACAGCTGCCAATAATTATTGTTGAAGGTACAAAACAAAAGAATGATTTTCCTTTGGGAAATACGTTTTATTGTTGTATAAATAATTGTCATTGTTTTGTACCTCCAACATGGCCGCAGTGAAAACCCTCTATTGACACTGCCAGAAAGAGCCCTCACCAAAAAATTTAAGCTTCATAGTAAAATATTAATAGCGAAAATGTTGCGAAATTTTACAGAAGTTTCTTTGCTGGGGGGCGAGTTTGTGCCCCCAGCATAGAATTTCCCAACTTTAAGAAGTTATAACTTCGCCATTTTAAAAGATAAACCTCCCTAAATTGGGTATTTTACTAATTTTTAGGTGCTCTTTCCAGCGGATACACCAGCCTACATGTATACATGTACATCAAAAGTTAAAAAATCAGTGGAAAGGTCTATTGCCTCTTGCATACTTGTAATCGTGACTTCTGTAGTCCTCCTCTGCAAGCTCTGATTCTGGATTGTACACAGCAAATCCATAGTGATCGAAGAAAGACATTTGATCAACACGATAATCATCGCCTTGCTCCGCCGCCATTTTGTTCTTTGAAGAAAAACCAGCTTTGAATGATTCTGAATGATTCTAAATGCTTTGAACAGTTCCTTACTTCTTGAAAGCTTGCGCAAAGTCAGATTGCTCTGAATTGTAACCATTCACAACAGAGAAAGGAACAAAATCATTTTTGTTCGACTTTCGAGCTTAAAAATCCAAACACATAGCTGCCCTTCTACGAGGACGGGAGGAAAATCATTTGAAAACAACCGCTTTCACCGCTTGCGCGAAGACTGGGGCGACTAGATTTGGTTCCAGTCCAGTGTCGTTCAGCTCACCCGGCCATGACAAGGCCATCCATTCCTTTGATAATCGATTGTGATGTCATAAAGGAAAATGATTTTAAACAAAGCTTGTTAGTTCTATTAGTTTCATATACTAGATTTTATGTCTCGAAGTTTGCATTGAATTGATGACGATGCTCTCTCCGTATCACACCACAAATCTGATCACCTTCCAGAATCCCAACCACATGCCTGGGTAAGTTAACTTTTAATTTCGCCCACTGATCTTTACAGTTGAGTCAATCATGATCTATTGGCCTATTGGTCTGAGTCAGAACCAATACCGCGCTTTCATTAATTAAACGCCAAGATTCTTACATAGTAGAGAAGAATCAGCTAATGAAATGGAAGTACATGGGAGTTGTGCGGGCATTGCAGAAATCACTGAAACTCTTACGAAGTTTCCTACGTTCTTGGTTGTTTTCTGTCCCCGTTCCAGTTTGGTTTCCACGTTTATCGTTGGTAAGCGAAAGTTAGTGCCAGTAAATATAATTATTGACAGCACACATCCTCTGTAGATATGCTGGTTACTGCTCTCAAGCCAAGTTCTGGCATTACGGTGACACGTTCGGTAACACCACAGCTAAATGCTTCCAGGACAGACGAACAGTTAAACTCAACACAAGCGTAATGAATGATCCAGGAATCAGTGGAGACGGACAGCACAAGTTTCCAACTGTATACTGCAACTTACCAGACCTTGTTCTCTCGGCGCGAGTGAGAACAAGGGAGCGATGGCTCAATGTTAAGAAATGTGCGCTGTTTAACGCGCACGAAAGAGGAAGAGAATTACAGGAATTTGACAAGGTTATCTATCCTCTTTACAGTTCAAGTGCACCTAACCAAAAATATTTTTACGCTCATACAAAACTACGTTTGAAATAGCTTAATTTATGTATTGTTTTCACAACAACCTATTGCCTCCATTGTTTGTCAAGTTGTTTCTTACAAATAGTCAAATTCATAGCTACAGCACCAGAATAGCCAACAATTATCGCGTGCATCATTGCCGAACTAATCTGAAAAAAATTCACAATTCTTTACCAAGGTCCAAAGATCTGGAATTCCCTCCCTATTACAGTCACTTCTCTATCAAGTTTTCCTAACTTTAAGAAGAAACTGTTACAGTTTTTAGTAAAATAATTACTGAATTGGCTAGGCCGCACACTTGAGCACCATCTATGTAAACATATTGTCAATATGCACAAGGTGGCCTCAACTAAAAGCCTGGTGGTTTCTAGAGGTCACCTTGCCACATACTGTACTTCTCATAAATTGTTAATGTATTAGAAAAAAGGCAAATAAAAAAACTAAAATGAAAACTGAAATGAAAAACTTCCCACCTATTCTGAAAAAAAAAGCCTTTATTTCCAGTGTTGGGACTTTTTTTGGCTTCACAACTTAAAAAAAGCTAAGCATCATTTGACCGAAGTTGATCTATTCTTTACATTCATGTTTACATTACATTTCATGCTTTACATTCATGTTTACAAAGCCGGACTTGTCACGATGTAAACCAGTTTGTGACTTCAAATCAAGAATAGACCCATGCCCCCACTGGCTCGGTCGTGTGACCGATAATGGATAGATTAAGTAACTCTTACAGCCTACAAAAAAGGGAGCATAAAAACGTGCAATGCGTTTCGAACAAGTGCAAACATTTATTTTCGCCTAAAAAATAATTTGTGTTAGGTCCACTTTAAGCGCTGCTCGAAGCAGAACCTATAGCCTTTTTGTATAGCTCCCTGGTGAACCAGCCAGATGACCGGAATTTGTTTTCTATTGCGCTAATATGGAAAAAATTATATGTGATGAGCACTTAAGCACCGGTAATTTAGAATGCATCTGGAGGGAATTTTGTCATCCTTAAGTTTAGCGGGCAAGGTATGAAGGTTATTTGCTTAGAGGAAAACTTAAATTTCATTATTCTTGTATTCATATAATAGCTATTTATGTTTTTATTGCAAAAGCTTGCGCAGAAACACCGAGAACACTACATGGACAAAAGCGGCACAGTTGAGAGAGTGGAAAGATTTGTTGTCCCGCGGAAACGACCAGCTACAAACGGGTGAGTCGACTAATGAGTGCGATTATATTAAAGAAAAGAAGCTGAGCTATCGATTAGTATCCCACTCAATTTAGGAGAACCAGAGTTCCCGTATATCCGTTGGTCAGGAAACTTCGGCAACAAAATATTCCTGCCGCTCGACACGCCACCTCTATTGCGCTACTTTGACGCCTGCTAACATTTCCCTTCTGGATAGTCGAACGGAGGCATAAAACGCGATGCGAACGACGAGGGACAAGGTAAGACACCTTCCCCCAGTCTCTTCTCGTTTTTCTCCTCGCTCCAATCTAGCCACGCTGTTGTTGCTGGTCTCGGCTATTCAGGAAGGGTCTGTCAGCAGACTACGCTCTTTGTTAACGGGAATTTCTTTTGCCATGAATCGTCAAGCACAAACAAAGCTAACGTTCAACTTGAGCATAGGACGACGCTGTGGGACTTGGGAATAAATACCCTTCGTCAATAGCAAGAAAGATTACCCGAAAGAAATCGATACATGTAACTAAACAAATAAATAAAAGCGCACGAGACCATACTTTAAGCACATAATTTCCTTTCTCTATTCTCAGCCTGGAAGGTACTGACACCAGCAAGTTCCTGAGCAAAGGTGTCAGAATTAAATGTCCCCTGACCGGGAAATTTGAATCAGCGGACAGCATCAACACTCCGTACTACAGCACCCTCCTTAAAATGAGCCACCCTCCAACGTGCACCTGGAGGGACCGTGCCTTGAGGGATGTGTCCTTTGAGAAGAGATAGAACACAGTCTTCTCTGACCGAGCGTTGGCTTTAAAACTAATCCCAAGGCAAACTGACGAACCTTTTGTTCCCGGTAGAATTTAATCTTTAGGCAGCATCCTTTTTTTATGCTTTTCTTTTCCTAATTTTTCTCGTTAACATTGCTACACATCATGCCATTTTTGCGCTCGGTCGTTAGTTTTATAGTTCTACATTTCAGCGTCTTTTGTGAATGTTTTTCAAGCATTTTAAAGTACGATTTCAGAAAGGAGCAGCCAATAAAAGCTAATAAAATCTTCCTGCTGGTGAACTTTCTATAGTCCATCTTACTGAAAACAGGTAGCCGTACCGCGCTTCAGCTGAACTCCAGAACAGTTTTAACTCAGTCCAGAATCACGATTTCTTCATCGCCATCAGCATCCGACTCGTAAACGTACACTCGCTTCGAATGCTTCGCTCGTTTAGCGCTACTAACGAAGTCAGCGGTTTCGCCATTTTCGGCAGTTCCCGAATGATTATTGATTGTTTCACCATCAATCTCCGCCAAACTACTCTTGCTTGCAGTATTCGTCGCTGTGCGCTTTGAGGCTCGATTCAGCGGACGCTTGTTTTTCTTCTGCTGGGTCTACAAATGGTATGAAAAAAGCAAAAAAGGTTCGTCAGCCATAATGAGACTATTGTCGGGAAACCTTCTAAAAGACTTCATTGCTAGCCTCCTGCGAAGCCGTTCTTTTTGTCGTCACGCAACGCTGCGTGACGAAACAAAGGGCGGCTGCGTAGAAGACTATGTCTAAACCTGCACGTTTCAAACAGGATTCGTGATAATGGTTGGACCAAAAACACTTCAAACTGAATAAAACGTTATGGTATTCATTTAAGGGGCGTTATACCTGGATGTTGATGAAATAAGAAGTGATTTGATGAAGAAATTAAAATGGGAAATTAAGGCATATACAAACACTCAGACAGTCCACTACACACGGGTGCGCGTCAGGTTGAGGACGAACTGTTTGGTGTTTGTCCATTAATTTTTAACCTGCAAATTTAATTTTCAATCACTTTACAATTTGCATTTTCTCATCTTCCCTTCAAACACTCTCCCCCCACCCCCCCCCCCCCCCGCCCCTTTCTCCTTCTTTATAAACACTCTAAAAATCACCAAAAACTTTGAGATATTTATGGGGCATTGCACTACTAAACTATGATGGCTTTTTTGGATTGCATGAAATCTCGAGAACATAATAAGGAGAAAAGGTCAAAAGGTCACAAAAACGTAGCATTCAGGTGTAACTCCCCCTTAATAACCAATTGCTGTCATTTTTTAAAACAATAACTAGAAGTGATTGACTTAGCTGCTCATACTTCAGTGTTCACGAAAATTTTGCTTATCAACGGAGTTGATAATGTAAATTGACCACCGGACAGGGATCCGATTAGCTGACGTTTCGAGCGTTAGCCCTTCGTCGAAACGTCAGCTAATCGAATCCCTGTATTACGTACTGTGGTCAATTTACATTATCAACCCCGTTGATAAACCAAATTTTCGTGTTTCACTCCCCCACCGACCCAGCACCACAGTTTCTTTAGAAACTAATCCCCTTTGCTCATCCTTCAGTCGAGTTTGATGCGTCGACCAATTTACCTCTTTGGAACCAGCGTCCACTCTGAAATCCATGAACAACCGCTTTCCAGCATGCACCAGCTCTGCTTTAGGACCCGGCAAGAGATAACTAATGGTAGAATAAGGGGTGAAGTGAAAATCCTCTCGCAAAACGCCTTCCAACAGCATATCCACTATCACTCGTTCACAGTCTTCGCGCGACAGATCCGGGGGTTTTACATCACGCACGCGCAGACTTGTCTGTCCCTTGCCGCACCAGGCGTCCACGAGTTTGTTGGCCGTGACTCGCTCTGAGAGGGCTGAGGCCTGTACCAGGATTTTGAGAACATCAAGACAGTGCTTGGTTATGTCGCGGGGTTTGAAAGAACTTGGGCCTGTAAAAAATATAGTATTAGACAAGACAAGGTCAGTTTACAATTTAGTACGCAAAAATGGCTTTGTATAACTCTTCGTTTTGCATAAATGCCTGTCAGAAAGAAACGTTCTGTACTTTGCGGAATCCGGGCCTGAGTTTAAGCGACGCGACTTATAAATTGGTCTTCGCTTTTCTTGAATTCCCGCATATGGCAACAGTTGCTTGCCGGATTTTCGACTTCTTGACAATCACCTCGTTTGCCCGCACTTTTTGCTTTCAGTATGTTTTGACAAGCACATTGTGTTTGCTGCAAACATGATTGACTACGAGTGTATTAATAGTATCAGTGGTTTTGACTTCTCCAACAGCGATGAGAAAGTTTACTAGAACAGCTCACAGAACTTAGCGTTATAAGAACACCCTACCATCTTGTTGGTCACCAGTCCTTTTGCAGTTGTCGCACATTTCATGACATTGATTTGGATTCCACCGCTCTCCAAAATGACGTGCAATTAGTGCACGACGGCAAGTCTTAACATCTTGGCAGTAGGACACCATCCCATACAGATTCTCTAAACCTATTGAGACGAGAGGTTACTTGTCAATATAAGCGCATGCAGGACTGTCACTAATTTTCGAAGTACGCGGGGATTTGCAAAAAGTATCGGGGATTGCTGTTGCGGTGAGGTCAATGTGTTGTTTTTCTATCAAAGTTGCAGATAATCGAAACTCAAAATGCCCGGGAAAAATTCCCGTTCCCTGGCCTTAATGGCAGCCCCGGCGTGTATTGGTGCCCGGTTATTTATACCGAGGTTACAAACGAAGGGACTGACATTTCCAGTCTCTGAATTGTGGCCTTCAAAGCCATATTAGAGTAAAAAATATATCAGCGTATTAATTAAACTGGAAACGATGAACACAAAAAACCTACATATACGCTGTAATATTATGACAATGTTTCAACAAATGCATGCTTTATAAAAAGTACTAATTTTAACGCTATTTTATTCGTGCCATCTTTACTATGACGGAAGCGCATTTATATCCAGCCATAAAGACATATATACAATATCAATATGTCGTACAAGCAACCAGTGGTCCGTAAGACGAAGTGGAGACAGTCAATGATTTTCCGATGATAATTCTTCGCACATTCCGCACATTTTGGCGTCTTCAAAATGGAGGTAGCGATATTCAGTACAAAGTACAGCACGGGATACACCAACCAGTTTTTCGTAGTCGATGACAGGTTTCTAAAGCAGTGCTGTCATAAATTATAACCACAAATGAATAAATAAAATCCTCCGATGAAACTAACCTTTATTCCGTTTGTACATTTGCCAGAATATTTGTTTGGATACCACTGAAGTTGCCGATCGCCCAGCGATTAATCCCCGCCATTCAAAGACATTTCCCGAAGACCAAACAGCAACGTTTCAACTTTTTAGGAGCAGTATTCGAGAAATTACCCACTCCCTTTTGTAAGCCTGACTAGCAACCGCGAAAACGTCTCAAAATTCTACCAATTAAATCTTATGCTATACGATCACGCGCGGGTCATGACGGGATCTGATGCCACAGGCATGGAAATCTAATAAATGATATAAAACCACAGTTTCTATAACCAGAAATTCACGTCTTTCTCATTTTCGAGCTCTCGTTGACAGCCAGTTTCCGTGTGAGGTTAACTTACAGTGTGAAATTATTTCACGCTAAAGAGTGCAAGGTGTTGGGCATCACTTGCGGGTCGCTGCAGGTACTGAACCTTGTACTAACCATATGTACTAACAAAGACACTGCTAAATATACACTAGGTCATTGAAGACCATTTTTAGATTTGATGCGAGTAGAACTTATTCGGTGATACCTGCCACCCTGCCACCCTGCCTTTCTTTTGATCGTTTATTGGAAGTGCGTAAAAGAAAGAGAATAAGGCGTTTTCGTTTCAGGCGAACGAGCTTTCATCCGAGAACATCAAACGTGCGAAGTACCAGCACCATCAAGTTCGCGAAACTTGTCGAGTAGGATATTACGACAAAAAGGAACTAAACTTGCCTGTTTGCTCCGTGAACACCATAGTACTTTGCTGAAAAATGTCAAATGGTCGGTAGAACAGGATACAGTGGGAGCTGTTGTCATCTCGCCCTGCTCGACCACTCTCTTGATAATAATTCTCCATTGACTTACTCAGGGAGTGGTGTATCACAAAGCGGACATCAGGTTTGTCGATACCCATTCCAAAGGCAACTGTAGCGACCACTACCTAGACAAATCAAATAATTTCAATTACCGTATTTCCTCGAATAAGCGCTCACGCTCAAGTAAAGGCCCTCCCGCGAATAAGCGCCCAGTCCCTCGACCGAAATTCCAAATAAGCGCCCCCCCCCCCTCCCCCTCACTTTCTGTTTCTATCGTCACTTTATTTGTAACTTTTTTGGCTTCAACTACACCAGCATTAGCACATGTTTGAGAAACAGTTCATTTTCCGTTAAGTCACTTCCAGTTACATGTATTTCTATCTCCATGCGCTTGAATAGTGTTCTTTTATGCACTTAGGAAACGAAAAACTTAATAAGCGCCCCCTCGATTTAAGCGCCTCCTTCAAATAAGGGCCCATTCTCTTAGCCGAAATTTCAAATAAGCTCACGAGCGCCTATTCGAGGAAATACGGTATTTAAAAAATACCGTGACAATGGCATTAATACGAACAATAGTGAGATCAGAAGTTTTAACGAACATCTTGCATTCTTAAATATGAGACTGATCATCGCAGTTATGAACACTACTTAAGCAGTAGTGAAAATAAAGCCTAAAAAAAATCCAGGCTTGTACAGGACTCGAACCCACGACTTCTGCAACACCAGTGCAGAGGTGTCGCAGAAAGCAAAGCTCAACAACTTCTATTTGAATGGTCACAGCTAAGAAGTTCATCTACAGTTTCAAAAGAAGTTATAATCACCAGATAAAGCATATTTGATAATAGTTTTATCAACAAAATGAAAAACAAACGGTCTCATAATGCTCTATTTAAGTTAAAATTGTGTGTGTTGACGTGTTTATTCAAGATTGACAGGCAGTATAAGGCTCAACTAGTAGAAATCCTGTGGAAAATTACACGTTTCTGATATATTAAGAAACCCTTTTATACTGTTTGTCATAGTAGAAAGGACAACAGAGGTTGTAAGTGGTGGTGCTGGGATTAAGGTTGCAGTCTTAATTAGGAAAAAGCTATCATCATGAATTCTTCCCACATGAAAAAAAGTGGCTGAGAGGTGAAAAGCTAAAAAAGAACTGTGCTTCTCATTACTTGTATTGCGTTACTTGTCCAGGCTGTATGCACATAACTACGAGAGGGACCATCAAGATCACCATGGTAACAGGCTGCCTTGATACCTCGAGACTTCAAACTTGATGCAATAGTTACAGAGTCCTTCCTAGAAAAACAATACACAATGCCTGCAAAGGGTAGCAACAAAAACAATTAGCTTTCAGTTGGGTCTCGAGCTAACATATTTATCGGAAAATCATAGAAGAATGCAGTAAGGCCAAGTGGATGCCAAAGTGGAGTACAATAAATAAACTTCAACTGATAATTCATAAGAGTTATGACCAATCTACATGTATACAGGCAGTATTTGAGTCACATGTATACCTCTTTAACCTCAATAAAATTCAACTGCTGCATTAAATTCATAAAAGTGTACAGTACACACTTTTATATGGATTAATCATAAATCTAATTCAGCAACTCTTGTTTTAATTACAAAGAAGTGAAAAGTTACACCTGATTGTCCTGGAAATTTTTGAGTCAGAAGGAATTTAATTTCATCCATACACTCTTCATGCTTTGATGGCTTGTACCTCACCTTAAGAATTAACTCAATATTAATAATTGTACTTGACTAACCTGAATAACAGTAAAGTGGAAGACAGAAAATACATGTATGATATCAGCAACCAAAAACATTAATTAACACTGTAAGTCAGGACCAAAGTGAGTAATGATTACAGGTGGAGGGTTATAAGGGTTATCTGAACAAGCCTATCTGTTATGGAAATTCCAAGCATATAAATTAATTTTAACCTTTTAACTGTACAAATTAAAACCCTCCTTTATTCCTGATACCATTACCAGGTCGTATGCCAAAGCAGAGTGAGTTTTGAGAAATTTAATAATAATAATAATAATAATAATAATAATAATAATAATAATAATAACAGGACTCTTACAGAAAACAGCCTTGCTAGGAACAGGAAGGATTCTGAGAAAGGTTCTAGAAAGCTAAACAAGAAGGAATGACCCAAAGGACCTTTGGCCTTGGCTATGGCTTGCTTCTTTGGTTTAAATGCGGCATAACATCTGCCAGAGCATAAGCATCATGAGAAGATAATAATAATAATAATAATAACATATTTAACCAGGGTAAACCCATCAGCTGAAGCTGTTATAAATGGGTGCCCTCAGGGCAACTGAAAAAATTAACAATTAAAGGAAAAATAGCTACAACAGATGAACAATCAGGAAAATGTAAAAACTATGCACAATATCATGGATAAAAACTAAGAATTTTGGATTGTGAAGGCCGAAAACCTACATTCAACCTTTTGCAGAAAGTCCTTTACCTACAATCAAAGTGGGTCAGTAGTGCTGCAAAGGAGACTAGTTTATGTATATCTGTTGTGCTTCAATTTTATCCTTGGTTCAATTTTACCAGAAGTGTAGGCCAATGTGACAGTGTTTAACTTTGAATAGTTGTTGATGGCTCGAACTCTAATATCTCTTTATAAGTTATTACAAAGATGCAAGAAATGTTTTCTAATGAAATAGTGTGTATTAATCAAATCATTTTTCTCAACCTCATAGAGCAAGTTGGGTCTGTTAAAGGAAGCCTTGAACAGTACACAGTCCTCTCCGAGACCAAGGATCTTCTTCACATCATCAATAACTTTTGTAGTTGCTGTGGCTGTTAGACCCAAGATAGGAATGCCTGGAAACTGTCGCTTCAGAATTCCAAGGATTTTGTAGTCAGGTCTGAAGTCATGACCCCACTGACTTGTGCAATGAACTTCATCGATGACAATTCGTGACAAACGGCCACCTGCAAAAATCCAAGACATACACGTAAGTCCCCAATAGATTCTACAATTCATGATTGGGTTATTGTTCATCTAAATGCTCAGTAAATTTTCATCATCGCTGTCTCCCTCATCATCATCCCCACCATCACCATCATCACAATCACCGTCACCATCACCATCACCACCACCACCATCACCATCACCATCATCACCGTCACAATCACCATCACCATCACCACCATCACCATCATCACCATCATCACCATCACCATCATCACCATCACCACCATCATCACCGCCGCCACCACCATCATCAACACCATCATCATCATCACCATCTCCATCACCATCACCATCATCCTCATCCTCATCCAGGGACGGATCCAGGGGGGGTGGATTGGGTGGCTAGCCAGCCCCCTCCCCTTTAGAACAGCCCACCAAACAAATATAATAAGTGGAAAAACAAACAGAAATTCATCCTACCTAAAACGCCATGTTTTGGGACAAACGTAGGATAACTTAAAATAAATTAACACATAGTTTGGTGGCTGATTGGTATCAGCCACCCCCCATTAAAAAATCCTGGATCCGCCCCTGTCATCATCAACAACAACAAGAAAATTGAGATACGTTGATTTCAGTATATGCATTACTTCCCTATGTTCTATGCCGTCTTAAAGGTTCTTGCTCTTCTCATGTAGATGCTAGCTATCTGTGAATATATGTGGATACCTATTTATTTATTTAGATATTTACTTATTTATTTATTTTACTTTTATTTACTTATTTATTTTTTTACGCGATTTAGCAATAATTTATTTTGCTAAATTTGATTGTAAGTTACACAACCTGCGTCGATTAGCTTTGCTACATGCGGGTTGTGTATTTTTCTAAATTGTAAATTATAAATTATTGAAATAAAGTGAAAGTGAAGTGAAAAAAGTGAAAGGAATTTTTAGGAAATTGGCAAAGAAAATATGAAAAAGGAAACAAAAAAAATCGCGCGTTCAACAGCGCTTTTACCTTCAAACGTTTTCTCTAGTTTGGCCATGAATCGTTTGCTCTTAGCAATTTTCTCAGGTGTGACATACAACAGTTTTAATGTCGAGCTTTTGTCAACCATCGCACTATGAACTGTATTAACTTCTTCTTTGGAGCAATTTGAATTCAGGAACGTACTCTCGATTTTCAGCTCATTCAGAGCCATAAGCTGGTCTTCCATCAATGAAATCAGAGGAGAAACAACAAGCGTTATCCCTTTGGAAATCACGGCAGGCAGCTGAAAGCACAAGCTTTTACCACCGCCGGTTGGCATGATCAAAATGCAATCTTTTGCCGCCATAGTTGCATTAATGCATTCTAACTGCAGAGGACGAAACGTTCTTATCTTGAAGATTTCTTCTCTCACTTTTTCAACCTTTTTTGACCACGGAAATGTCTTTGCTGTCCAGTTCTGGTCATCTTCTCTGGTCTCTGATGAAGAGGGCAAGCAGTTATCAATACGACTGCAAATTTGGGATTGCAAGAGCTTTTTGCGCGACTGGAGAAATTGCTGCCTTTCGAGCAAGCTTTCAACTTTTGTCTCAATTTCTTTGAGTTCGCGGTCAATGTCGTCCAATTCCTTTGATAGCTCCATAGCAGATGTGCCTGATTCTTTTAGCAAAAAGAAACAAAAAAGGTGGAAATGTGCACGCTGCAGTTTCAATTTCGCACGATTTCGTCTTATCTTCATCCATTTTCATCCACCATCTTGAATTTTTGGAAGAATCCGCTGGATTAACGAGGGCACAGCTTAGTGCTCAGGCCTTGACGAGGCCTTGACGCAGTTGATGATGCAGCTGGCCGAGCCAGTTTGACTTCCGTTTGTTTTTATTTGCAGCAAGTTGCTATAGTAAACATTGTACTTTTTCCTAATTTAGAATTGAAGCAACTTCCTTGCGTGTAATAAGGAAATACTCGGCAACTTGAGCCCCGCTCGCCAGTTCGCCGCCATTTTGACTTAATAACCCCGTGACATATCCAAGTCTTGCTGCAAAGTGACTGGATGTCCGGCTAAAGACTTTTTCGATTCAAGTGGGACATTATTAACTCTCAATAAAGAATGCGCTTGACTATGTTTCATTGTAACACAGCTTTTTTCGTGGCTATCTATTTACCTGGTGCACTATTGATGTCGTCCGGCACCCCACAAAAAGGGAACCGGTGAAGGTTGCCTGTCCGTTCACCGTCCAGCAAAATGCAGTTAATTACAGTGTAGAAGACTATAAGTACGTCATTTCAGTAAGAAGATTGACACTTCTCTTCAGAAAGAATTTGTTAGTATTGTGACTAATAATAATAATATATCACATTTATATTGCGCATTTTCTATGCAATATTCAAATGCGCATTACAACACTGGCCGGGGGACTTTGCCAGACTGCTTATAACGCAGTTTACAATTAATGAAGATGAGTTATGAGTGCCCCCGTAATGTAAATATCAAATTAAGACAGACACTAGGGGTGGTCACTGCCAGAGTTTTGTTGCGTCCCTAGTGGTTCTTTTACGTCCCACAGAATCAGAGAATTATGAAGAGTTGTGAGACGGGGCCTACGGTTTATCGTCCTTATCCGAGAAGACTAGAAAGTCTAACCGTTTGTAGATGTCATTACAAAGGCAGCACTTTCTCCTCAATTATTTAAAGACCCTGAGTGTTGGTCCGGCCGGGGTTCGAACCCACGACCTCCCGCACGGTAGTCCGGTGCTCTACCACTGAGCTAACCGGTCGGCGGTCGGACTAACTAACCATGAAAGGTCATGGTTCGAATCCTGTACACTGATTTGTTTTGTTGTTGTTTTTTCCACGCAACTGATAAAGGTATTACGAATTGTCGTTAGGTTTTATAATTCTTCAAACTTGTTTAAAGGAGCACGGTCACGATATTTTGGGTCACTATCAGAGATATAAAAAAAAATGCACTTAAATAATGCGAAACAGTGAAATATTAAATTTTCAGGGAAGATAAGCACCAAAGAGACAAGAATAAATGCAAATATGGCGAGGATGGTGAAGGATGGAGAAGATTAAAACGGATTACAAATCACCTTTTTTGAAAAATTTGGCCTAAATTTTTCAAAAAGGTGATTTGTAATCCGTTTAACCAGAAATGAGGAGTACCGCTGAGGCAATGAAAACAAACATTGCTGAAATTATTTTAGCGAATATCATTGAGTGCAAACATATTTTAAAATGTTTTATACGCGAATCGCGTGGGAGTCTCGCACAGTGACAGCACTGATTCACTCACACACTACCCGGTTTTTCGATATCTATCAAGGGGTTCCAGTCTGAACAAAAGAGTCAGTGTGGGAGTGAAAACGAGTCAATTCAGTTGGCTTTGCCCGAGGCATCCCTTCTTAAAAAAGCTCCACACGCACTGTAGAAAATGCACCTCAACTCAGTTGATGAAATCACAGAAATCAAACTGATTGCGTACTCTAACTACAGCTACGTACAACTTCCCAAACTTGCTCTAGTGGCACAAGATTTTCCGGAGATGGGTTTTAGTATTCCATCGCTGCAAACATCAGTTACTCGTCAGGAAGTGTACATAAATAAACGAACATTTTATTTTCGTACGGAATTTTCTAAAGGAATGAAGGAAACTGTAAAGGAGCTTAACGATATTTGACGACATAGTCTGGGTTTGCGTGCTTCCTGTTTTAGCATTTAAGCTGATCCATATCTTATTTTATCTAGTTTGTATTAGTTAGAAGCGCAAGTGCACTTAGATATCGGCTTTTTTCTTGCTAGCCCAAATATTATCTCAGAATATTTAATTTTCTTTTAGTGCAATGAATAGACTCTAGAGTCAAACGAATGGACACTCAAAGTTTTCTCTTTCTTTCAAAACACCAGAGGAGGACCTTTGACCTTTGACGTTATTCTATAACGTTTTCCCGTAAATGAACCATAGACCAAACAGTCTCAATGAAAAAATCGCAGCGTGGATAGATTCACTGGAAAATTCATATCAGGCTAAATATTGTCTCTTAGTTACTGATGGCCAATACAAACAAACACGTCAGAGAAAAGACAATGAATTACCCCCGGGCAAGTTCTTTTTAATTCTATGGAAAGTACCCGACTCATATTAGCAACCTGTTTCATGTTTCGTGTGAGACGGCAAATATAGGTGTTATGCAATACTGGTGTTGGGTCTCGGCGTGGACAGAAAAATAACGGCTAAATATAGTTTTTGCTGACTAGCTGTGAAAGATACAGAAATTGTCAAGACCGAATAGGGAGTGTCTGCAACAACATGTGTTTGTTCTATACAAAAATGCAGACGTTTCCTGGGTTGGAAGATTCCTCATCGAAATTTGCTAGAAAATGTTACCATATCTAGGATGTTGATCGAAAGAGGAAGCAGACATTTGAAGAATTAAGAGTTACCGTGGGATTGCACAAACACCATTTATCGTCAGCGGCAAATACTTTTTAATAAGCCGATTTAGAAGTGCATGAAACCCGTCCAAAGAGATGTTTTCAGGCAGAGATTATTAAATGAATCCACTGAATAAAACAATGTTTGTTAAATGAATAAAGCAATGTATCATTCAGTTAAATGTATTAAAGGCTTTCATGTTTGCGATCCTCTAATGGGCTCTGGATAACTGCCAGTGTTTAAAGTCGTCCAAGTTAGCATGAAGATAAAAAAAAACTGAATTTTATGGGCCAAAATATAAACCGAACATTGTGCATCAAAGAATTTTTGCAAGATTGGGCAGCAGCGAAGTGGAAAGTTTCCTTTGACGCAATAGACCGCAGACACGGTCAGAACGAAACGTACATCCTGCCTGCCATATCCTGCAAAACGTAAACCTTTGCTTAATAGGATCAAATGAGGAACATGGAAAAAATCTGAGAGAGGAAGCCATAAAAGTTAACATTTTAAAATTGCTTTCAGTTTCCCGATCATCCTCCTTTTTTAATACCCTAAAAAGTGTGTGATTACGAAACCAATATTGGTAAACCTAATGAAATTCAATGATTAGAAACGTTTTTGTGTAAAATTATCTCCCGTCTTTGTTACGTATCATCCCACCACGTCATCCCCATTTCCGAAGGATGTCGTTCAGATTGGCATCCTTGTAATTATAAAAGAAGCTGACGATGCCAAAAACTCTTTAATTCGCTCCAGTTGACTTCCAGAAAAGACTCGCCGAGTTCTGAAGTTGTAAGAGCACAGTAACCAAAATGAAGGGAGTCGTCACTTTTGCTACATGTTTTGTAATTTTAGCTGTTCTGAAGAGTGCTTCACCTGCAGAGACAGAACATGAATGGCTTGCCGTGATAAACGATGTTTTTCCTAAAAGAAAGCTGAGGTAAAACGGAATTCAAACGTTTCCTAGACGTGTTTAATACATTTGTATAAGTTTTGGTTTTATGAAATGCAAATGTTCGGATTTCAGGAAAAGTTAATTAAATGTTTTCAACCTGGTGGCCCGTTTCTCGAAAGTCCCAGTATGTTCGGTAACCGTTAACAGGCCCGAAACCATGTTTTGAAATCAAAATCTCAAGAAGCGTAGGGTGTGTACTAACCTCTAATGAAGTCCAATTTGTTTCTTTAGCTAATAACTTTACTGCATGATTTTCAAAACTTTTGAAACGAAAAACAAAACAACTTAACGGGCCCGGTAATTACCGAGAACTTCGCGAAATGGGACCTAGGCCCCAATTATTCCCAATTAGTTTGAACTGACCACTGGGGCCAGGACTATTATTCTAACTTTGATCAACATTAGATTATTTCCGTTTACCTTTTCATTTATCTCTTTTTGGTATGCAAAGTGGTTTAGCCTTAAACCCTTTTCCCAGGCCTTTCCTTCTTTTTACGCCAGAAAAAGCTTTTAGCGCTTAAATCTCGCGGAAGTCAATGAAAAGGTCTTTGGATTGCTAACTTAACTGGCATCTGAAAAGAACGAAGTGGCGTTTAACCATTTCCCAGAATTTGAAGAAATTTAGACTGATTACCAACAACAGAATCCGGCTCTAAAACAATACAGAACGCTGAAGGATTCTGAAGGATGTAAGAAATTGGAATCACTCTTCTTAACTGTTGTAACGTTGTGTATCCCATTTCCATTGCAGTTTATCAGAAGTTATTTTACAGCCACATCGCCTGAGAGCTAAACGCGCCCTCCGATTTAAACGCTGGTGGTGGTGTGAAGACAACGAATTGCCTGGTTGTCCTGAGAAAATATCTGTGAAGAGACAAAGTAAGTTGTACAAGGTTTGCTCGCTTAATTATCCGGAATACAATAAAAATACACAATTATATGATATATTATGTTGGTGTGCAAAATTGTTGCATAATTCCGGCAGTTGTTTTATTTTTCTGTTATACCACTGAGTTCTATTGTTGTACATGAAAGAGCTATATTTGTGTTTAGTTGAACATGCGTGTTAGTTGAACATACAAATCACAGAAAATCAAATGTGTAAAAGAAGCGTACAAAGAGGAGGTGACATTATGAATCGCAAAAATGTTTGGAGCGCCAAGTGGTTCTGGAATGAACACGGAAGTATGGGAGAAATAGAGAAAGTCGCTAGTTATGAACATTCTTGTATAAGAAACAGAACAAATCTCTCTATGAAAATTTTTTACAACAGACTAGACATCTTTTATAAAAATATCATTTCTTATCATAAGCAGGGTGTACAAACCCTAATATTAGCTGCAGCAGACAATGTTGGCGAGGAGGGGGGAGATGGAGAGGAGAGCAGAGTCATGCGATGTATGCAAGAACCACGCAAATTGCATATTGTTTTTAGTACCTCAAGAGAGATGGATAATTCAAAACCGAATTTGAGACAAAATGATGAATTTCTAGAGAATTTAAAAGCGACTCTCTTAATTTGAAGCCAGAAACAATTTAAAATTGATGCAAGACGATCATTGAATTAATAATGGTAATTGAACTGAGTGGAGTGCAATTTGGTCTGAAATCATACGCGTGATTTCAAAATCAAACGAGCGCGCAGCGCGAGTTTGATTTGAAATCACAAGTATGATTTCAGACCAAAATTGCATGACACGAAGTTCAATTACCACTTTATTACACCCATTTTGAAATCACACAGCTGTTTGTCAATATTAATAATTGTTTATACATGAAATTTGATAGGTTAGTATTATTTCACTTTGATTTTGATGAGTTACAGAAAGGATGCGATTTAGAGTAAAAAGTGATGCAATTTGGGGTTAAATTGCACTGTTGAGAGCCAATCAGATTGCAAGGATCACCAGTGATTTCAAAATGGGTGTGATAAATTCTTTATTTCGATTTCCACACAGATAAACAAAGCAGAGTGACGGAACAAGTTACTCAGTGATGCAAGTAGGAAGAATGAACACGAAGAAGCCACTTCATTTGAAGACAAACCACAGTTCGTGGAACAGTTTAATTTAGTTATAGTAATTCAGTTTATAGTTATTATTTGGTTTTTTAGTGACGTTTACAAGCGTCAAACTGTATTTGTGTAACAAGCTATTTATAAACCATGATGTATAGGCACGTTTGATAATTTTATCATAACAGACATGTAAGTATGAGAATGAATATATGAAAATCATATATTTGAACTGCGAATTAATGATTGAATATGTGAATGATCATCGCAATTATGAACACTATACCGGTGCAGAGGTATCGCAGAGGTCGTGGGTTCGAATTCCGTACAAGCCTGAATTTTTTTCAGGCTTTATTTTCACCACTGCTTAAGTAGTGTTCATAACTGCGATGATCATTCACATATTCAGACATGTATGTGTTTCTCAATTTCCTTGCCAATGGTTTTGTTTGGATTCGTTTGATTGTTTCTTTAGTTTTCGCCCTCAGTCTGTCAATTGGTCTCCGCTGATAGGTTTTTCAAGCTAAACAGATAGAATTATCCTGGAATATACGTAATTATGCGTGTTGCGGAGAAAAAATGGCGACGTTTCCAGCTTTTCTGCAATTAACTTTGTAAATTGTGCTTTGTTATGAATGTGTTGAACAATAAAACAATTATTCTGCTCAATCTTTCGTAGTCTCCTACGCAGCCGTTCTTTGTCTCGTCACGCAATGCTCCTCTCTAGGAGCGTTGCGTGACGAGGCAAAGAACGGCTACGTAGGAGACTACGAAAGATTGAGCAGAATAAAATCTTTCGGAATATCGTCTACATTTAGCCAACATCGCAACATAAAGCATTGTAAAGCGCTATGAACAATTAATGTAATAGCGCTAAATAAATTATTAAATTATAAATTATTATTAATAGCTGTTTGCTGTTTGTTTTCCGGTGAGTCTACTTTAATGGTTGTAAAATTCCCACCCTTGGTTTAATCGATCGTGCAGTTAAAAAAATATCCACAACGTGGGCGGTAAAACTCATAGAAAGAACATAAATACCGCCAATATTATACCTTTCGGAAGTCTTCTGAATATCAACAGACAAGGTCTCGGATGTAGATAATACTCCCACTGACAAAGATGAAAGTGGGTTGGGGTTCCGATACAGAAGACGGTCATTAGTGAAATAATAGATTGTTCATTTTTTTAAATATTTTTTCCCCAGGAAACGTTTATTTTTTTTCCTGAGCTTTATTGAAAAACACACAATATAGATTACAACACAGAGAATTACAAATGTCAGGTACTTAGGACTACGCTCAAGCTAATCTGAACTGGGGTTACTTGACAAACTTAATCATTACGGTTTTCGAGGAATTATCAATGACTGGCTTAAATCCTATTTGACTGATCGCACCCAAACAACCCAGACAGACTCCCACATCTCGGATAAGTGCGCATGCACATGCGGCGTACCACAAGGCTCAGTATTAGGGCCCCTTCTTTTTCTACTTTATGTAAACGATATCCATAATTGTTCTAGCAAATTGAAGTTCTTTCTTTTTGCCGATGACACCAGTATTATATTTGCTGATAAAGACCTGAAAAAATTAGAAGTGACTGTAAACAACGAGATTGAAAAACTTAACGATTGGCTAACTTCTAATAAATTAACATTGAATACTAAGAAATCTAACTATGTCATCTTCCGACCCTACCAAAAGAAAATCCAAAATATTCCTCAAATTTGTATATTTGATCATGATTCAAACAAAAATGTAAACCTTGAATACAAAGAGTGTATTAAGTATTTAGGCGTTCTTATCGATGAAAACCTTTCCTGGAAGAACCATATCGATTCTGTTATAACCAAAATAAGCAAAAACTGTTGGAATGTTAAGTAAACTAAGACATTATATACCATTTTGTATTCTTATAAACATCTATAATGCTCTTATAACACCTTATCTCTCCTATGGACTTATTACATGGGGCCACGCCTCTAAAACACATCTAAATAAACTCACTATTCTACAGAAGCGCGCACTACGCTTAATTCACTTTGCAGACAGAAATGAGCACGCTATCCCTTTATTTGTCAAAACTAGCGTTTTACCTTTAAGTTTTCTTTATGTCCAAGCGGTCTCAAACTTAATGTATGATATAAATGCAAAACAAGCACCGCCAAATATTCTAAATCTTTTCTGTAGAACTTCTAGCATACACAAATATGCTACCCGCTCGTCAACCTCTCAGAACTTTTATATTAAAAATTCTAGAATCGACCGACAAAAATACTCTTTTTCACGTGTTGGAGCAAAAGTGTGGAATGGGATACCTGCAAGAATAAAAAAGTTGCCAAAAAATAGTTTTAAGAAAGAAATGAAAAGAATACTATTTGACATTTTGAAAACTGAAGATAGCTACATTGAAATCGATAAAATAATATTTGATCTAAAGAATCATTAGAGAAGACACAAGTAAAAGTACTTTTATTATCTTAATATCTCAAGCTCTCCCTCTCTCTTTTCTCTTTTTTTTTTTTTAATTTTGTTGTTGTTGTTGTTGTTTTTTGCTTTTGTTTGTTTGTTCAATCTCGCACAAATACACTTATCTTTTTTTTTTCTCTTTTTTAATCCTGTACTGTAATATAATTGCTTCTGTTTCAATAGACTGGCCTGCCACGATTAGCTAAGCTACCTGCAGGTCAGTCTAAATTGTAATATCTCTATTCACTTTATTTTTTAAATAAACCTTATGACAAACCTTATGGGTTAAGATTAATGATTCAAGGTGTTCTATTTACAGAAAAAAATATATTAAGACCTCTTGACTGCACGATCTCTTATTCGTTATAATATTTTACTTGTAACTTAGTGTTATAAATTGAGTAAGTGTTACAGAAGCAACTTTTCAGGATGGAATCTAGAATAGAACAATTACCTTAAATTCTTCTAAAGATATCTTATTTTGTGCTAATTTTTGCGTGTACAGATAATATTTAGCAAAGAGGAGGGTACAATTTAATTCCCGTATTATTGGATCGGTCTTGAAGGGGGCTTTGCTAAAGAGAATTTCAGTTGGAGATAGCGAGAGAGATGCAACATTTTCTGCATTAAACCATTTAATAACTTCCGAGTAAAATTCTTCAGACCAGTGACAGTTACAAGAGGTATGGAATCATTCTCCCGGCAGTAGATGCAAATCGTGTCGTTGACGAGACCAAACGAATGTAATTCTCTTTTTGTAACAACTATTCGGTGCAGGAGCTTGAAATAAAATTCTCTTAGTTTATTATCGCTTGACAATTACTTTACACTGCTGAAGAAAGAATCAATCTCGGTGGCGTGTGACTGTAAATCTCTCTGTCATTTTTCAATCCCCTTCAATGTGTGTTTGTACTTTGGATTTTTTATCAGAAGCCAGTAATAATCCCTATTTTTCATTTTAAGCAAATTTATAGTAATATCAGTAGTTAGCTGGAACTCGCTCGTTGAAAAAAGGTGGATTTGTCTATTAGTTTTGCTCTTGCCTTATCAATAAGAGACTGTGGGATTGCCGATACAATTATATGTATATATGTTGTGCTTCAATTTTATCCTTGGTTCAATTTTACTAGAAGGACATCTTAAAAACAAGGAAGTAGGCCAATGTGACACAGATTTTAAGTGAAAACATTTAAAACTTTGAATATAGTTGACTTTGACGTTATCCTATAACGGACAAGTCTTTATCGTTTTCCTCGTGAATGAACTCAGTATTTTCTTGATTGAATTGACCAAACAGTCTTAAAGAAAAAATCGCAGCATGGATAGATTCACTGGAAAATTCATATCAAGCTAAATATTGTCTCTTAGTTACTGATGGCCAATACAAACAAACACGTCAGAGAAAAGACAATGAATTAGCCCCGGGCAAGTTCTTTTTAATTCTATGGAAAGTACCCGACTCATATTAGCAACCTGTGTCATCTTTCGTGTGAGACGGCAAATATAGGTGTTATGCAATACTGGTGTTGGGTCTCGGCGTGGACAGAAAAATAACGGCTAAATAGAACTTTTTCTGACTAGCTGTGAAAGATACAGAAATTGTCAAGACCGAATAGGGAGTGTCTGCAACAACATGTGTTTGTTCTATACAACAATACAGACGTTTCCTGGGTTGGAAGATTCCTCATCGAAATTTGCTAGAAAATGTTACCATATCTAGGATGTTGATCGAAAGAGGAAGCAGACATTTGAAGAATTAAGAGTTACCGCGGGGTGCACAACACTATTTATCGTCAGCGGCAAATACTTTTTAATAAGCCGATTGAGAAATAAAGTGCATGAAACCCGTCCAAAGAGATGTTTTCAGGCAGAGATTATTAAATGAATCCACTGAATAAAACAATGTTTGTTAAATGAATAAAGCAATGTATCATTCAGTTAAATGTATTAAAGGCTTTCATGTTTGCGATCCTCTAATGGGCTCTGGATAACTGCCAGTGTTTAAAGTCGTCCAAGTTAGCATGAAGATTAAAAAAAACTGAATTTTATGGGCCAAAATATATATAAACCGAACATTGTGCATCAGAGAATTTTTGCAAGATTGGGCAGCAGCGAAGTGGAAAGTTTCCTTTGACGCAATAGACCGCACACACGGTCAGAACGAAACGTACATCCTACCTGCGGACAGCCATATCCTGCAAAACGTAAACCTTTGCTTAATAGGATCAAATGAGGAACATGGAATAAATCTGAGAGAGGGAGCCATAAAAGTTAACATTTTAAAATTGCTTTCAGTTTCCCGATCATCCTCCTTTTGTAATACCCTAAAGAAGTGTGTGATTACGAAACCAATATTGGTAAACCTAATGAAATTCAATGATTAGAAACGTTTTTGTGTAAAATTATCTCCCGTCTTTGTTACGTATCATCCCACCACGTCATCCCCATTTCCGAAGGATGTCGTTCAGATTGGCATCCTTGTAATTATAAAAGAAGCTGACGATGCCGAAAACTCTTTAATTCGCTCCAGTTGACTTCCAGAAAAGACTTGTCGAGTTCTGAAGTTGCAAGAGCACAGTAACCAAAATGAAGGGAGTCGTCACTTTTGCTACATGTTTTGTAGTTTTAGCTGTTCTGAAGAGTGCTTCACCTGCAGAGACAGAACATGAATGGCTGGCCGTGAGAAACGATGTTTTTCCTAAGAGAAAGCTGAGGTAAAACGGAATTCAAACGTTTCCTAGACGTGTTTAATACATTTGTATAAGATTTGGTTTCATGAAATGCAAATGTTCGGATTTCAGGAAAAGTTAATTAAATGTTTTCAACCTGGTGGCCCGTTTCTCGAAAGTCCCGGTATGTTCGGTAACCGTTAACAGGCCCGAAACCATGTTTTGAAATCAAAATCTCAAGAAACGTAGGGTGTGTTCTGACCTCTAATGAAGTCCAATTTGTTTCTTTAGCTAATAACTTTACTGCATGATTTTCAAAACTTTTGAAACGAAAAACAAAACAACTTAACGGGCCCCGGTAATTACCGAGAACTTCGCGAAATGGGACCTAGGCCCCAATTATTCCCAATTAGTTTGAACTGACCACTGGGGCCAGGACTATTATTCTAACTTTGATCAACATTAGATTATTTCCGTTTACCTTTTCATTTATCTCTTTTTGGTATGCAAAGTGGTTTAGCCTTAAACCCTTTTCCCAGGCCTTTCCTTCTTTTTACGCCAGAAAAAGCTTTTAGCGCTTAAATCTCGCGGAAGTCAATGAAAAGGTCTTTGGATTGCTAACTTAACTGGCATCTGAAAAGAACGAAGTGGCGTTTAACCATTTCCCAGAATTTGAAGAAATTTAGACTGATTACCAACAACAGAATCCGGCTCTAAAACAATACAGAACGCTGAAGGATTCTGAAGGATGTAAGAAATTGGAATCACTCTTCTTAACTGTTGTAACATTGTGTATCCCATTTGCATTGCAGTTTATCAGAAGTTATTTTACAGCCACATCGCCTGAGAGCTAAACGCGCTCTCCGATTTAAACGCTGGTGGTGGTGTGAAGACAACGAATTGCCTGGTTGTCCTGAGAAAATATCTGTGAAGAGACAAAGTAAGTTGTACAAGGTTTGCTCGCTTAATTGTCCGGAATACAATAAAAATACACAATTATATCATATATTATGTTGGTGTGCAAAATTGTTGCATGATTCCGGCAGTTGTTTTATTTTTCTGTTATACCACTGAGTTCTATTGTTGTACATGAAAGAGCTATAGTTGTGTTTAGTTGAACATGCGTGTTAGTTGAACATACAAATCACAGAAAATCAAATGTGTAAAAGAAGCGTACAAAGAGGAGGTGACATTATGAATCGCAAAAATGTTTGGAGCGCCAAGTGGTTCTGGAATGAACACGGAAGTATGGGAGAAATAGAGAAAGTCGCTAGTTATGAACATTCTTGTATAAGAAACAGAACAAATCTCTCTATGAAAATTTTTTTACAACAGACTAGACATCTTTTATAAAAATATCATTTCTTATCATAAGCAGGGTGTACAAACCCTAATATTAGCTGCAGCAGACAATGTTGGCGAGGAGGGGGGAGATGGAGAGGAGAGCAGAGTCATGCGATGTATGCAAGAACCACGCAAATTGCATATTGTTTTTAGTACCTCAAGAGAGATGGATAATTCAAAACCGAATTTGAGACAAAATGATGAATTTCTAGAGAATTTAAAAGCGACTCTCTTAATTTGAAGCCAGAAACAATTTAAAATTGATGCAAGACGATCATTGAATTAATAATGGTAATTGAACTGAGTGGAGTGCAATTTGGTCTGAAATCATACGCGTGATTTCAAAATCAAACGAGCGCGCAGCGCGAGTTTGATTTGAAATCACAAGTATGATTTCAGACCAAAATTGCATGACACGAAGTTCAATTACCACTTTATTACACCCATTTTGAAATCACACAGCTGTTTGTCAATATTAATAATTGTTTATACATGAAATTTGATAGGTTAGTATTATTTCACTTTGATTTTGATGAGTTACAGAAAGGATGCGATTTAGAGTAAAAAGTGATGCAATTTGGGAATAAATTGCACTGTTGAGAGCCAATCAGATTGCAAGGATCACCAGTGATTTCAAAATGGGTGTAATAAATTCTTTATTTCGATTTCCACACAGATAAACAAAGCAGAGTGACGGAACAAGTTACTCAGTGATGCAAGTAGGAAGAATGAACACGAAGAAGCCACTTCATTTGAAGACAAACCACAGTTCGTGGAACAGTTTAATTTAGTTATAGTAATTCAGTTTATAGTCATTATTTGGTTTTTTAGTGACGTTTACAAGCGTCAAACTGTATTTGTGTAACAAGCTATTTATAAACCATGATGTATAGGCACGTTTGATAATTTTATCATAACAGACATGTATGTATGAGAATGAATATATGAAAATCATATATTTGAACTGCGAATTAATGATTGAATATGTGAATGATCATCGCAATTATGAACACTATACCGGTGCAGAGGTATCGCAGAGGTCGTGGGTTCGAATTCCGTACAAGCCTGAATTTTTTTCAGGTTTTATTTTCACCACTGCTTAAGTAGTGTTCATAACTGCGATGATCATTCACATATTCAGACATGTATGTGTTTCTCAGTTTCCTTGCCAATGGTTTTGTTTGGATTCGTTTGATTGTTTCTTTAGTTTTCGCCCTCAGTCTGTCAATTGGTCTCCGCTGATAGGTTTTTCAAGCTAAACAGATAGAATTATCCTGGAATATACGTAATTATGCGTGTTGCGGAGAAAAAATGGCGACGTTTCCAGCTTTTCTGCAATTAACTTTGTAAATTGTGCTTTGTTATGAATGTGTTGAACAATAAAACAATTATTCTGCTCAATCTTTCGAAGTCTCCTACGCAGCCGTTCTTTGTCTCGTCACGCAATGCTCCTCGCTAGGAGCGTTGCGTGACGAGGCAAAGAACGGCTGCGTAGGAGACTACGAAAGATTGAGCAGAATAACATCTTTCGGAATATCGTCTAAATTTAGCCAACATCGCAACATAAAGCATTGTAAAGCGCTATGAACAATTAATGTAATAGCGCTAAATAAATTTTTTAAATTATAAATTATTATTAATAGCTGTTTGCTGTTTGTTTTCCGGTGAGTCTACTTTAATGGTTGTAAAATTCCCACCCTTGGTTTAATCGATCGTGCAGTTAAAAAAAATATCCACAACGTGGGCGGTAAAACTCATAGAAAGAACATAAATACCGCCAATATTATACCTTTCGGAAGTCTTCTGAATATCAACAGACAAGGTCTCGGATGTAGATAATACTCCCACTGACAAAGATGAAAGTGGGTTGGGGTTCCGATACAGAAGACGGTCATTAGTGAAACAAGAGGCTACAATTAGCCTAAACCCGGGCTTGCAAAAAACAGTATTGTATCCCTAACTTAGTGCTAAACAAAAGAATAGAGGGAAGTCTGTCTTTCTTACATCGGACGCATTGTGTTTAGCTTGTGTCGGAGTCTATTTCTTTAGACCCCTATCAACATATATTCCTCTAAAATACAGCTCAACCATTGAGCACAATAATTATAACACTTGTAAAAAATATTTCTAAAAGAACAAGAAAAAGAGAAACAGAAAAAATAAAGCCCGTGATATATACCACTAAAAGACATCGAACCCGGGTTAGCTGCGTCACAGGCAGGAACAATGACCTTTAGGCCACAGAGGTTTATCGTTATGCAGGGGTGATAAAAATAGTGTATTGATTCGAAAACAAAAAAAAACTAAGCACACTTGTTTTCGCTTCGATGGATAATTGTTTGAGAAAGGAAACGCTTATCGAACGATGTTGGATTTTTTCGCATAAATGTGAATGGAGTCTCGGTGAAATGTGAGTAGAAAATTAATTAGCAGAGTGAAACTGTTTACAAATACGTCAATCCAGGGTCATTTGAAACACAAGAAAGGAACGTTTCTGGACAGTTTCAAGGGACGCTAGTACATTTGTAAAATATAATCGCTTATCATTCAAAAATTAAAGTCCAGAAATTGAGATATTGTGGCAAAATAGTAAATAAACTACCTGTCAAAGTCTCAGGGGTGTGTGATATCCCGTACTTGAGTTATTCAACAAAATGTACATCTCGATGGAGCGGATACGGGAACGCGGTAGTCCATCTGGAGTTAAATTTTGGTCATGTTAAAAGCTTTCTTCTCGCTGTTGAACTTGCAAACATTCGTATAGACACTTGTCTTAACATATTAGTTGTTCAGACTTCAAAAACACAAGGTGAATCGACGTTTTCCGATACGTGACAACAGGCATCATTCTTGCTGTTGATATGAGATTTACACTCGAATCACTCGGCCGTGAAAGGTCACACTCCCTTTGTCTGTAGTCTCTAATTTTTGGCGCTCCCCTCGCGTCGCGTCTCCTCGCAACTTCGCGCGCGCACGTGCCCCCACAATCCGTCGCCAAAATTAGAGACCACTCGCTGTCTACTGAAGCAGATACGGGGAAACACGGCAGTCCATCTGCCGTTAAGTTTACTCATGTTAAAAACTTTCTTCTCGCCGTTGAACTTCCAAACATTCGCATAGACACTTCTCTTAACATATTGTTTGTTCAGACTTCAAAAGCCACAAGATGAATCGACATTTTCCCATACGTGACAACACGCATCACTGTTGTTAAAAATAGTTAGCGCTTGCGCAGAAACGCCGGAAGTGCCATTTGTGGATGATACTCAACGACGAAAAAGAAGAACCGTCGGTAGTTTAAGACCCGGGCGCCGCGCGAGACGCGCGCAGCCCGGGTAATAATAGATTGTTTATTTTTTTAAATATTTTTTCCCCAGGAAACGTTTATTTTTTTTCCTGAGCTTTATTGAAAAACACACAATATAGATTACAACACAGAGAATTACAAATGTCAGGTACTTAGGACTACGCTCAAGCTAATCTGAACTGGGGTTAAGATTAATGATTCAAGGTGTTCTATTTACAGAAAAAAAATATTAAGACGTCTTGACTGCATGATCTCTTATTCGTTATAATATTTTACTTGTAACTTAGTGTTATAAATTGAGTAAGTGTTACAGAAGCAACTTTTCAGGATGGAATCTAGAATAGAACAATTACCTTAAATTCTTCTAAAGATATCTTATTTTGTGCTAATTTTTGCGTGTACAGATAATATTTAGCAAAGCGGAGGGTACAATTTAATTCCCGTATTATTGGATCGGTCTTGAAGGAGGCTTTGCTGAAGAGAATTTCAGTTGGAGATAGCGAGAGAGATGCAACATTTTCTGCATTAAACCATTTAATAACTTCCGAGTAAAATTCTTCAGACCAGTGACAGTTACAAGAGGTATGGAATCATTCTCCCGGCAGTAGATACAAATCGTGTCGTTGACGAGACCAAACGAATGTAATTCTCTTTTTGTAACAACTATTCGGTGCAGGAGCTTAAAATAAAATTCTCTTAGTTTATTATCGCTTGACAAATACTTTACACTGCTGAAAAAAGAATCAATCTCGGTGGCGTGTGACTGTAAATCTCTCTGTCATTTTTCAATCCCCTTCAATGTGTGTTTGTACTTTGGATTTTTTATCAGAAGCCAGTAATAATCCCTATTTTTCATTTTAAGCAAATTTATAGTAATATCAGTAATTAGCTGGAACTCGCTCGTTGAAAAAAGGTGGATTTGTCTATTAGTTTTGCTCTTGCCTTATCAATAAGAGACTGTGGGATTGCCGATACAATTATATGTATATATGTTGTACTTCAATTTTATCCTTGGTTCAATTTTACTAGAAGGACATCTTAAAAACAAGGAAGTAGGCCAATGTGACACAGATTTTAAGTGAAAACATTTAAAACTTTGAATATAGTTGACTTTGACGTTATCCTATAACGGACAAGTCTTTATCGTTTTCCTCGTGAATGAACTAAGTATTTTCTTGATTGAATTGACCAAACAGTCTCAAAGAAAAAATCGCAGCATGGATAGATTCACTGGAAAATTCATATCAAGCTAAATATTGTCTCTTAGTTACTGATGGCGAATACAAACAAACACGTCAGAGAAAAGACAATGAATTAGCCCCGGGCAAGTTCTTTTTAATTCTATGGAAAGTACCCGACTCATATTAGCAACCTGTTTCATGTTTCGTGTGAGACGGCAAATATAGGTGTTATGCAATACTGGTGTTGGGTCTCGGCGTGGACAGAAAAATAACGGCTAAATAGAACTTTTTCTGACTAGCTGTGAAATCAAGACCGAATAGGGAGTGTCTGCAACAACATGTGTTTGTTCTATACAACAATACAGACGTTTCCTGGGTTGGAAGATTCCTCATCGAAATTTGCTAGAAAATGTTACCATATCTAGGATGTTGATCGAAAGAGGAAGCAGACATTTGAAGAATTAAGAGTTACCGTGGGATTGCACAAACACCATTTATCGTCAGCGGCAAATACTTTTTAATAAGCCGATTTAGAAGTGCATGAAACCCGTCCAAAGAGATGTTTTCAGGCAGAGATTATGAAATGAATCCACTGAATAAAACAATGTTTGTTAAATGAATAAAGCAATGTATCATTCAGTTAAATGTATTAAAGGCTTTCATGTTTGCGATCCTCTAATGGGCTCTGGATAACTGCCAGTGTTTAAAGTTAGCATGAAGATAAAAAAAAAAACTGAATTTTATGGGCCAAAATATAACCGAACATTGTGCATCAGAGAATTTTTGCAAGATTGGGCAGCAGCGAAGTGGAAAGTTTCCTTTGACGCAATAGACCGCAGACACGGTCAGAACGAAACGTACATCCTGCCTGCGGACAGCCATATCCTACAAAACGTAAACCTTTGCTTAATAGGATCAAATGAGGAACATGGAAAAAATCTGAGAGAGGGAGCCATAAAAGTTAACATTTTAAAATTGCTTTCAGTTTCCCGATCATCCTCCTTTTTTAATACCCTAAAGAAGTGTGTGATTACGAAACCAATATTGGTAAACCTAATGAAATTCAATGATTAGAAACGTTTTTGTGTAAAATTATCTCCCGTCTTTGTTACGTATCATCCCACCACGTCATCCCCATTTCCGAAGGATGTCGTTCAGATTGGCATCCTTGTAATTATATAAGAAGCTGACGATGCCAAAAACTCTTTAATTCGCTCCAGTTGACTTCCCGGAAAAGACTTGTCGAGTTCTGAAGTTGCAAGAGCACAGTAACCAAAATGAAGGGAGTCGTCATTTTTGCTACATGTTTTGTAATTTTAGCTGTTCTGAAGAGTGCTTCACCTGCAGAGACAGAACATGAATGGCTTGCCGTGATAAACGATGTTTTTCCTAAGAGAAAGCTGAGGTAAAACGGAATTCAAACGCTTCCTAGACGTGTTTAATACATTATTTTGTATAAGATTTCGTTTCATGAAATGTAAATGTTCAGATTTCAGGAAAAGTAAATTAAATGTTTTCAACCCGGTGGCCCGTGTCTCGAAAGTCCCGGTATGTCCGGTAATCGTTAACAGGCCCGAAACCATGTTTTGAAATCAAAATCTCAAGAAACGTAGGGTGTGTTCTGACCTCTAATGAAGTCCATTTTGTTTCTTTAGCAGATAACTTTACTACATAATTTTCAAAACTTTTGAAACGGAAACCAAAACAACTTAAGGAGTTTAACGGGCCCGGTAATTACCTGCAGCTTGGAGAAACGGGCCCCAGGCCCCAATTATTCAAAGAGCGGATAACTCTATCCAGAGGATAACTCTATATGGAGGATAAAATGTATAAGTTGCAATACATTTTATACACTGGATAGCGACTGATCTGTTGGGTAAAGTTATCCGCTTTTCAGTTTGAACTGACCACTTGGGCCAGGACTATTATTCTAACTTTGATCAATATTAAATGATTTCCGTTCACCTTTTCATTTATCTCTTTTTGGCATGCAAAGTGGTTTAGCTTTTTAAAAAACCTTTTCCCGGGGCTTTCCTTCTTTTTAAGCCAGATGAGAAAAAGCTTTCAGCGCTTAAATCTTGCGGAAGAACTGCTAACTGACATCTTAAAAGAACGAGGGGGGCGTTTAACCATTTCCCAGAATTTGAAGAAATTCAGACTCTGATTACCAACAGCAGAATACGGCTCTAAAACAATACAGAACGCTGAAGGATCCTGAAGGAAGCAAGAAATTGGAATCACTCTTCTTAACTGTTGTAACGTTGTGTATCCCATTTTCATTGCAGTTTATCAGAAGTTATTTTACAGCCACATCGCCTGAGAGCTAAACGCGCTCTCCGATTTAAACGCTGGTGGTGGTGTGAAGACAACAAACTGCCTGGTTGTCCTAGGAAAATATCTGTGAAGAGACAAGGTTTGCTCGCTTAATTTTCCGAAATACAATGAAAATACCGTCACAGTTATATTATATATTATATTGGTGTGCAAAATTGTTTCATGATTCTGGCGGTTATTTTATGTTTTTCTGTTATACCAGTTCTATTGTTGTACATGGAAGAGCTCATACTTGCGTTTAGTTGAACATGCGTGTTAGTTGAACATACAAATCACAGAAAATTAACGCCTCAATCAAATGCGTAAAAGAAGCTTACAAAGAGGAGGTGACATTATGAATCACAATAATGTTTCGAGTGCTAAGTGGTTCTGGAATTACCCTGCGAGCAGAGTCTCCTTCGATCGAAGGAGACTCTGCTCGCAGGATATTCTGGAATGAAGACGGAGGCGTGGAAGAAATAGAGAAAGTCGCTAGTTATTAACATTCTTGTATAAGAAACAGAACAAATCTCTCTATGAAAATGTCTGTACAACAGACTGGACCTCTTTTTATAAAAATATCATTTCTTATCAGAAGCAGAATGTACGAACCATAATATATTAGCTGCAGCAGACAATGCTGACGAGGAGAGGGGAGATGGAGAGGAGAGCAGAGTCATGCGATGTATGCTAGAACCACGCAAATTGTTTTTAGTACCTAAAGAGAGATGGATAATTCAAAACCGAATTTGAGACAAAATGATGAATTTCTAGAGAATTTAAAAGCGACTCTCTTAATTTGAAGCCAGAAACAATTTAAAATTGATGCAAGACGATCATTGAATTAATTCTTTATTTCGATTTCCACACAGATAAACAAAGCAGAGTGACGGAACAAGTTACTCAGTGATGCAAGTAGGAAGAATGAACACGAAGAAGCCACTTCATTTGAAGACAAACCACAGTTCGTGGAACAGTTTAATTTAGTTATAGTAATTCAGTTTATAGTTATTATTTGGTTTTTTAGTGACGTTTACAAGCGTCAAACTGTATTTGTGTAACAACTGGGGCTATTTGTAAACCATGATGTATAGGCACGTTTGATAATTTTACCATAACAGACATGTATGTATGAGAATGAATATATGAAAATCATATATTTGAACTGCGAATTAATGATTGAATATATGTGAATGATTATCGCAGTTATGAACACTATACCGGTGCAGAGGTATCGCAGAGGTCGTGGGTTCGAATTCCGTATAAGCCTGAATTTTTTTTCAGGCTTTATTTTCACTACTACTTAAGTACTGTTCATAACTGCGATAATCATTCACATATTCAGACATGTATGTGTTTCTCAGTTTCCTTGCCAATGGTTTTGTTTGGATTCGTTTGATTGTTTCTTTAGTTTTCGCCCTTAGTCTATCAATTGGTCTCCGCTGATCGGTTTTTCAAATATTATTATTATTATTATTATTATTATTATTATTATTATTATTATTATTATTATTATGGCAGTTTAAAACTCCTGAATGCCAGGTCCTTACTTACAAATACTAGGCGTGTAAACGTAGCCAGTATTATATCAAAATTTACAAATGCACATTAGATAGGAATAAAATTGCTTAAAATAAAATAAATAAATAAATATTAATATTATATAAAATTTGCAAATTTACATTAAATAGGAATAAAATTGCCTAATCTAATATTAATGAAATAAATCATCTGTCTAATAATATCTGCCAAGTGCTAGTTGTGTACTGTCTCATTAGCGACCCATAGGTGTCCAAGTGGCTAGCACATCACTTTAAACGCTTTAACGATGTGAAGAGTGTGGCTCAGGACGGCTCTCTGCATTCTTCTAAGTACCTCTCGTTACCTATCTGAGCCCACTAACGCCTTGACCTCTTCCTTCAGACTCTTTGAGTAGCCACCCAGAGCGTCGATGACGATGTTGAATTGTCAAATCATGAACCCTGGGTTTTGTCTCTTGAGCTCTAGTCGCAAAGGCGCGTACTTATTATTATTATTATTATTATTATTATTGTTATTATTACTATTATTATTATTATTATTATTATTATTATTATTATTATTATTATTATTATGCATTGTGGACAGTGTATCCCTCACATGTTCCCTTTGGGTACCTATTTTTATTATCATTTTAAGAGCGTCGTACCAGCACCGATACAATATCTCTCTTTATTATTCAACACATTGCGACAATGAACAAATATTATCATGGCACTCTCGATATCCTGGAATATACGTAATTATGCGTGTTGCGGAGAAAAACTGGCGACTTTTCCAGCTTTTCTGCAATTAACTTATTAAATTGTGCTTTGTTATGAATGTGTTGAACAATAAAACAATTATTTTGCTCAATCTTTCGGAATATCGTCTGAATTTAGCCAACGCGGCCCACGGCCTCGTCGGTTAATTGCCCGTGACTTCGCAGCATAAAGCATTGTAAAGCGCTATGAACACTTAATGTAATAGCGCTATATAAATTATTAAATTATAAATTATTATTAATAACGGAAGTCAGACTACTTTAATGGTTGTAAAATTCCCACCCTTGGTTTAATCGACCTGACAGTTGTATAAGCGGCTGGGAAAAGAGCAAAACATCGTCTCGCTACACAGGAAAAACTATCCACAACGCGGGCGGTAAAACTCATAGAAAGAACGTAAATACCGCCAATATCATACCTTTCGGAAGTCTTCTGAATATCAACAGACAAGGTCTCGGATGTAGATAATACTCCCACTGACAAAAATGAAAGTGGGTTGGGGTGCCTATCCAGAATGGCTCGGCCGGAAGACGGTCATTAGTGAAATAATGGATTGTTTATGTAACACACACGTCGTGTAACTTCATATGTTTGTCAGCTATTTTTAAAAAGATAAACAGAAAGAAATGCTATACCCTTCCTTACACAGGACGATTCTGCCGTAAAACGTATTAGCTTCAAATCAGAAATACTCATAGAAAAATGGTCCAATTTTTTGTTTGTTTTTACTGCGCTAGGGCACGGAAACTGATCGATGAGTAATGAGCTTCGAAAATATGGGCTAGTTATTGTTAGTTCTGAAGCAGTCAAAATATTGGTTGATGAATTCACCAGTAGTTTCTATAATGTATATCACTTATAATCAGTTCTTTTTCCCTGAGAAACTCGAAAACTCCCTTCAAAATCTCTAAAATGCAAAACAGGCAGCACTCATCACAGGGAGCAGAGGAGTCATATTTGACCGTATTTCCAGTTAAATTCGCCTTACAGTTGCAGCGTTCCAGTTAAATTCGCCGTACAGTTGCAGCGCGAATTGATCTTCTTGGTTATATTATTGATCAGACAACAAACAAACGATCGTGTTACGCTGCATGTGGCTGTCAAAGCTGCTCCGCATATAGTAGTGACTGTGGGCTTATCACTGGTCGACTGGTGGTGACTAACAGTAAATAAAGAGACGTACGGTGATTCAAATCGACAAGACTGACAAGATCGATTCGGGCTGCAATTGTACGGTGAATTTAACTGGAATTTCGGTCAAATAGGACTCCTCTGTTCCCTGTGCACTCATTAGTAATGAGACAGTCATCTGAGTCATGGGTATTTCAGGCAACGAATGTTGCATAATAACCGGAATTCGTCACAACAAACGAAAGCGATGCATTATATAACCTCCCACGCAGTCGTTTTTTAGGGGACTCGTATCTCACCTCCTCCCCCTAAAAACGACTGCATGGGAGGCTATGCATTACATGAACCAATCACAACGCAATACATGAATATGTTGAGAATGTAGCCAGTGCCCAAGCGCGGGAAGTCACGTAGCGTCTGCCAAGTGCGGGAAAACATCCAGAGTGGGAACTCCAAATGTGGACCACGGGTTAAACGCGGGAAAATAAGATCATGATACCGTTCTTCTTCACCATCACCCACGCGCGCGCCACCACCCACGCGCCACCGCGCGCGCATGCGTACAATTACAATAATCAAATACGCGTAACTTTAGCACTGATTAGTGAAAAAAGGAGCATTTTTCCAAATAATAGCAACTTCTGTGTTTATCTTGTAATTCTTTCTTTTTATCCAATATGAATTTGGTTGCATGCCATGAGGTTGAATGCCTTGCAGTTTGTATGTGCAGAAGCGCTTCTGGTATGTGCTATTCTTGTTTGTGCCAGGCAAATGTGTGTTAATTACACTTATGTAACAACCAAACACAACTGTCCCCTTTATACCCTGTCATATGATATGTTTAACAGCGACAGCAACAATAACAACGATAACAAAACGCAAGTTTATTTAGGCCGCCGAACAAATAGAACATTGACTGAAAATTACCACAACACAACTATACCTTAAAAATGGTCGGCTAAGCGTAGTGGACTGTGTTTCAAGTCTCTTAATTCGGTAACACCGCACGAAGCTAGATTTCCAATCGCGTGAGTTTTAGAGGAACTAACTAAAAGCTGGTGAAAAAAAGTAAATCGACAATTAGTAACTGTTGACGTGAGTTAAGGGGCTGACAATCGTTGCATTTGACTGAAAAAATGTCGGCGTATTTTGCTGGAGGGAGCTGGCATTTTGGAATAGTAAACAAATGAACACCGCCCTTGTTATACACGTAAACTAATTTGATAACTATGGAGATCAAATGTTTCATATACTTATGTAAGTTTGTTTACACACAAGTTTAGTCACAGTGATTCTAGCTACGTGCAAACAAAATTTTATGTTAACTGGCGTTCTGACCGTAAACAACTTGGTTGCCGAGGAAAAGCGTTTCAAAAAAATCATAAACTCAGTGTACCAGCTAAATAAATACTTTATTGTTCCTTTACTGAGTAAATATAAAGCAGACAGTTATTTCTTTCACGAAAATTAAACACAGATTGTCTGAGAATGTCGCCTATTTCTTAACTCACATATCCTGTTTCACATGGAAAAATCCCGAATTTTCTAAAAAGAAAATTCTACGGTCTTGTATCACACTCAAATTAGTCTAGAGAGCTTCCAAATACAGCTAGTTTTGGGGTGTTTCACGATTAAAGAAATATTTGTCTCCTTCGACTGAGAAACAGCAAATTAATTCGTAACATTTTGTTGAAGAACATCGCGTGACTATTGGTCAATTCTTCCTTTTCGCGCAGTTGGTGTTCCTGTTGCGGCGACTCCCGAAACGTCATCACTTATTTCCGAGAGACTTCGAAAACACCTTCCACGCAAATATAAAAGAGGTGAATCAAGTGGTGCACCAATAAACTTACTCTAGCTAGAAACGAGGACAGACAGCTGAAGTCGCTACCAACCGAGTGCCCAAAATGAAAGGAGTCGTAATTTTTGCTGCAATTATTGTTGGTTTCACCATCCTGGACGGTGCTATCTTTGCAGAGGCGAAAAACTCATGGCTATCAAGACTAAAAGATGATATTGCTCAAAGGAAACTGAGGTAAAAAGGAAGGTTAATTTTTCGCACGAGTTTTTAAATGTTTATTTACTTCTGACCACAAAAAGATTTCGAGACATATGTTTTCTAAATCAGGGATTTTGATTTTTTTAGTTAAAACTATAGTTACGCTATACTCTAATCTTTGTGTCACCCGCGATATCATCGATCGAGAGGAACATAACTTTTATGTAGAATATAGACTACTAGTTTTATTACTGCTTCATTAAACTCCAAAGAGTTGCTGTACATGTGGTGGACTGAGACAGCAGACCGCAAATTTATGTATTCTCGTCAGTGATGTTTAGCAAACTTGTGGAGTCAGTGAACCACAGAGAATCTGAAATGGGATGAAACCCCTTGCGCCGTTCGAGGCATTTCTAAATTTAAGGAAGAAACGAACTATACACCGGGTATACAGCTTATTAATTTTTGTCTGCCATCTCCGTTCCCCTTGCAGTTTATCGGACGTTATTTTGAGGCCGCACCGTCAGCGAAACAGACGAGCTGTCCGAAGATTCAAACGTTGGTAGTGGTGTGAACAAACTCAACCAAGGCTGCTTGGTTGTCCCCGGCCCAGTACTCCAAAACCAAAGACAGCGACGGAAAGGTAAGTTATGGGTACACACGATTTTATTTGTGTATTTTCATTTTACGATATTTTTTCTGCACAGTGAATTCAGGATCTTTCATCAGGGCCATTACCCTGCGAGCAGAGGCCCTTCGATCTTCCTAGATAGGAAGATCGAAGGGCCTCTGCTCGCAGGGTACAGGGCCATCATACCGACAAAATCCTCATACGACAGCCCCGTTAATTTCTATAATTGGGCGAAAATCCCCTTCACTACAAAACATTAGAAGAATGTATTTTGCTTTTTTTTTTCGCTAAAACTAGAGGCAATGAGGGAAGCTTTGTCGCGTGCACCATCGTGTGTATTTCGCGTGCAAATACTGTCGGCGCCTCGGAGGCGCATGCCCAGAACAAGGCCCGGGGCTGCTTGAAGAATGCCGACTTCATGCTGACCCATTAATCTCTCGGTAAAGCAGACACAGTCATAATGAATTTAATATATTTTCCTTTTTTGATTTTTCTTTACAGACACAACAAGAAGAGTGACAGGGTGAATAACTCCCCACAGTGAATAACTCCCCACAGAGAGAACAAAGCGCTAATTTTATAAGCTTACTGACAAGAAACTATGCAGTTTCGTGAAGAAATGTAAATATGCATATGTGCATCGAGCTCAGTCATTTCGTGCAGATATATTTGTATAACACGTCTATTTATTCAAAAACCATTATATAACGAAATGAGACTTGAGTAAAAGGAACAGTTATATGCCTTGTGAGAAATATGTGTTCTCGTGTTATAATTGTCATTGTCAAGGCTGGTCAAGTGGTGTTAGTAATCTAAAATAATTCAGTCGGTACCACATCTTGCAGCTATAAGGCCAGCAAAAGTATATTTTATTTTAAGACATTAAATAGTACGAAAATATCTTTCCCTAGGCAGTAAATTGCTGGTAGAGAGTAATAAGTTCAAAAACTGCCCTGTAAATTGATGCAAAATTGGCTTGGCTGTTCAAAGTGACAATAAAAGGTGATCATGATTGCCGTTATGCGTACTTTCCATGCCAGTACTCGGTCGGCGCGAGACTATTAAATGAACTCCCCTCCGGCAAAATATTTAACTGATACCTGATAATTAACCGGCGAGGCCGAGATGGGTAAATTCAGGGGATATTCCTTGACGATCTGCTTAATAATAAAAGATTCTAAAGCCCGCCGCACACGTGAGGAAACAGCTGAGCAAAATGCCTCGCGAGGCAGATGGCTCAGCCGTTTCCTCTCATGTGCCGCGAAATTTGGTGAGAAATTCGCCTTGCGAGGCCGTGAGATTAATATCAAACGTGTTGGATTTGATCCATGCAAAGAAGCTGGAAATGAACCGGCCATTAATGATATTGTTGCTATTTTTATAACATTAAGTATTATTAACACAGGAAGTCGTCTTCCTTGCTACTTCCTAGTTCCAAAGTACAGACCCGATTTATGTTGCTATTCGATTATCAGTCTCAAATGTCAAGGAAAAAAGAACAATTTTCTGGGAAGGCTGAAGCTCAAAACTGATTATCCGTATACAGAGCATCTTGAATTTCCCCTGCCACAAGAAACCGTTTTCCTTATTCCGGACATACCTAATAATCTGCGAACCAAAACTAAACTTGTTCGTGCTTTCGCTTTCTTTTCAACTATTCTGGCAGGGTACCAAACTAAATGATCATTTTTTTAGGATGAAGACGAATAGTATAGTTCTACAATTCAAACGTTGAATGAAAATTGGACAGGGTATTCAGTTAGCTGTTCCTGTCTGGCGGGGCCCCAAAAATTGATTAATCACGCAGGCGGCCTGTGAGTTGTTCTTCCTTCCAAAGCCCATACCGGGAATTCACTTGTCTTGCTTTTATTCTGTTGAATTATTTCACTTTTAATGAAAAATCGAAACACTCCACGGGATAGACTTTGCAGCTTAAAAAGCAGTCGCCGTTTATAATGAGACAATCATAAGGACTATTTACCAGTAACAAAACACGAGAATTAAATAAGATTTGTTTTATTGGATGACACATTAGCGATGATTCACAACAATCAAAAACAGGGTA
>JAEMWC010001211.1:125000-132500 GCA_016490735.1 Pachyseris speciosa | reverse complement strand
ACGCTAAATCTGCTTCGTAGCCAATATGGCGGTGGATGGCCGAAGCTGTCTCTCTGCTAACTTTGTGGGATTCCAGGGCCTACCAAGGCAATTTGGGCTAGTTTTGACTGGTAAAAAGTTCAATCGACGTCATATTTTCCTGGTAGTACTGGGTGGCCTTACTTTGAAATAGGAAATGGAAGGGTTCTATGCTCCTGGAATAGTTGACTTTCCCAGAATTCTTTTGGGGCGTGAACAAGACAACTTGAGATACGCGAGATTGGCTCCAATAAAATGGCTAAAGCGTGGCTTGTGGAAGAAGTGAGAGGAAAATTTCCCTCCAGATGCCAAGCTCTGGCTTTAAGGTTTGCTGTAAATGTAGAATTTTGATTTTTGGGCAATGTTTTTTATTAAAAAGTTGACCACGAAAATGTGTAATTTTTGGTGTTGTTCTTTGGTCAAAAGACTAGCATTTTGGGCTTTGCTGCCAAAAAAAAACTGTGCCATGCAGCGGAATTCGGGTATTGTTGTCGGTTTTTTGGATTTGATAATTGCAAAAAGCATCATGTAGTGCTATTTACACATTATGTCTTTGTGACAAAATTTAAACAAGAAATAAATCATAAAAGCAAAAGCGGTATATTTTACGCAAATATGCGTATTTGGTAGTCAAAGGGTTAAGAACCAATCATATTATTGACACAATTACTAGCTTAATAATGAAAAAAAAGTAGAAAAATTTCTCTTCAAAATATAGATAAAACAAAACAGACTAGCAGGTCATTGTAGGGGTATTTACGAAGGGTAATTTTTTTCAGACAGATTATGTAACAGCGATAACAATCAGAAAAAAGACCTCAGATTCTTGTTATCTTTCATATCATCAATAACTTGGACTGTTGTAGCTTCAGAGCAACCCTGGGTGCCAGAGGTTTTTTTCTCCTTGGAGGCGAGCGGCGAAGCCGCGAAAGCGAGTCGCGAAGCGGCGAGAAAAAAACCAGCACTATTCGCTCTGACGCTCCTCGCCGCTGGTGAGCGAGAAGACCTCTGGCATCCAGGGTACTTCAGAGCTTACTGTAAATCGTTGTCAAGCTAACTAGACTCAGGAGTGAACATTACCAAATCTGAATGATATATGAAATGAATCATATATGAACTGCGGAAATGAAATCAAATGAAGAATGATCCTCGCAGTTATGAACGGAATTTATGCAATTGCGAAAAGAAGCCTGAAAAAAATTCAGGACTTTTTTCAGGACTTTTTTCAGGCTTCTTTCGCAATTGCATAAATTGCGTTCATAACTGCGAGGATCATTCTTCATTTGATTTCATTTCCACAGTTCATATATGATTCATTTCATATATCATTCATACTCATTTCTTTCACGGGATCATATGAACCCACAATTGACCTGCTCCCAACGTCAGTGGCTTCATAGCTCAGTTGGTTAGAGCATCGCACCGGTAATCGCGAGGTCACGGGTTCAAACCCCGTTGAAGTCCTGAATTTTTTTTCAGGCTTCTTTTCGCAATTGCATAAATTGCGTTCATAACTGCGAGGATCATTCTTCATTTGATTACCAAATCTGTTGCAAACTTTGGTTACCATACGACTGTAACTGGAAAGGAGCATTTGTGACGTTAAGGTGGGACTTAAGGTGAATTGGAGTGAAATTTTAAGGATTTTAAAGAAGGAATTAAAATGTACAAAAATGTTTTTAAACACCACCAGACAGTTGACACCCCATAAGGGCACTGAAGATTGTTGGGGAACTGTTTTGATGTCCATTTACTAATTTTCCACTTCAAATTCTAATTTTAAACCTTCATTAAATCTTCAATATTCCCTATTTCCCTAAATTTAACTAATCCTTCTAGAAAAATTATCTCTTCCCAAATATGCCCAAAATCACCAAAAAATTCGCAAAATATCCCACAATACAGCTTCGTAGGATGAGCGTAGCGATTTTGGATTGCTTGAAACGCGAAAGAGATATTAACGTCAAATCCATGTTAAGCGACGCAAAAACAGTGCCTGTTTAGGTTAAGTCCATCCTTAATTTAGATGAAGGCGAATCATTTTAACTGATCATGATCTGGCAAGAATTGTACGTAACTCGTATTTCGTGCTCGCCTGTATTTCGTATTTCGTATTTCGTGCTCGCCTGAAATGTTTTAAATTCACAGGGTGCCAGTGTATGAACTGTATATAATCTTCTAATTTTACATTTTTACATTCTCTTGATGTACTTAATAGTTAGGTTTTTATATTTGCATGTGCATAATTCACAATTTAACTTGTTTCGTAATTTTAGTTTGTCGAGCGTTTTTAACATGAGCCTCTGGCTCGGAAGATTGTGCAAACACTTCCCACGTTCTTCGACATTAAATAAACTAAACTATATAAAAAGGTTATGTTTTTAAACTACTGAGTTCCACGAGTAAAGGAAAGGATACATTTCGAGGATGCATTTGTTCAGGTGTTTGTTATATGTAATACGGATAGCTCACTTAAAACTGGTGCAGAGGACCAAAATTACGATGATGTTTGAGTCTCTAAAGCCAAAAATTGATCACCTGCCTAGGATTATGGACCCGGTTGTACAATACAGGGCTAATTCTTAACCTGGGACTAAATCGGCCTAACCTTGGGGTAAATCTTAACCGCAAATCAGTTGCGTTGTTCGACGGAAGGTCAACACTAACCCCAGGTTAAACAGCGGGTTATATTTAACCCACTTAGCGAGCAGGGTTAAATAGCTAACCTCCGGTTAAATAAAGAATAAAAATGGCGAACTTGTTGTTTTACGATTTACGCCACAGGCGACGAAAAAAGAGATTTAGTACCGGAACTCAGTGGAAAATTGACTACATTGACTACCGACTACGACTTCACAGACGAAGAGCTATGTGCTTGATCTTTATCGCTTTCGACGAGAGACTGGTATTAATCGGTGAAGAGTACACAAAAATATATAAAGATATTTATATGAAAGTCAGTATATTTAAAAATAATTACTGACAAAAATATCAAAAATCATGCAAAAAAAAACAACAACAAAAACAAACAAAAAAATTAAGCATTGCTCTTACAAATTTGATTAGCGCTATCCATGTCCGTCAACTAAGTAAATGTTTTGACCTTAAACTGTGCAAGTGTTCTTATAGCTTAGCTCACGTATCTCTCTTGGCAGATTGTCACCAGGCACTCGCAGCCGAAAACTTAAACGAAGTGTGACCACATTTGGTCTTTATGGTAGATCTAATGATGTTGGTTCTCTCAGAGATCGACAATGTCTTTGTGATCAGTTAATGTAACAATGTCCCTAATCAGCGAAGGAGAATCGAGCTAAATATCTTTAATACATCTTATCGAAAAGGTGAATGAACGAATGAACGACTGAACGAATGAACGAATGAACGAATGAACGAATGAACGAATGAACGAATGAACGAATGAACGAATGAACGAATGAACGAATGAACGAATGAACGAATGAACGAATGAACGAATGAACGAATGAACGAATGAACGAATGAACGAATGACGAAATGACGAATGAACGGATGAACGGATGAACGGATGAACGGACGAACGAACGGACGAACGAACGAACGAACGAATGAACGAATGAACGAATGATGAACGAACGAACGAACGAACGGATGGAATACAGCTACTTGATAATTTTTCTGGTTAGCATGCGAAACAGAAAAGAGTCACAGTCAGAATGTTTACACGATTTGAGAAGTTTGGTTTGGCAAAGTTCTGTAGCAACATCAACGTCGAGCGACTGATGTACTTGCTTCCGTGATCACTTGAAAACATGTAATCAACAACGTAACGTACTGTGTGCATCACTGAAGAAAAAAACTGAATCACAGCACTGAATGTTGATGGTAAAGATATTAAAAATTGTTTTGAAAGGAGGCGGCGCAAATTGCAGTAAGCACAGACATTGCAGACCTGGAAACGGAAGTTTCGACATGTGCATTTTTCGTACAATTAACAACTGAAAGCATGTAGGCATGCATCCAGTAGATAAGTTAGAACAAACGATATACAGTAAAACCATTACGCCTTTCTGATATCAGTCCGGTAATGGGTCATTTATACAAGCTTTTAAATAACTGCGGTTTTCTTGTTATAGGGAAGATTGATGGGTCGGAGCCTGTGATATGTGGTAGTCACATATCAACAAAACTCTCGAAATCTGGCATGGCCTATACACGGCATGAAATACTGAAGATGACCGGGCAAAAATGCTGAAGACTCCGATATTCACACTCTGCCTTAATCTGCCTTAAGTTGGAGGTAGGGGTTCTCCTTGACCATGAAATTTATTCTACCATATGGCCAGCTGTATGGCTAATATATGGGAGCAATCAGTTTTAAAAGAAAGCTGCTTTGGGCTACGATTTTTCGACCTATTTCTGGAACAACGAAAGATATAAATCTAGATTTGACATGACTCTTTCGTGGTCAGAAGTCGCGCCTAATTGAGATTTTCGGTGACAGTAGCAAAAATAGACTCATAGACAAACATGCGACGAGCCAGGAGTGGCATTTTTTTGTAAATTTTCTCATTGTACTAAGCAAATGAACGTTTGTCAGGAATGTAAATTTCAGAAACAATTTTCAATTTAAAATTATAGTGCCATATGTTCTGTGTACTATGATTAGTTATGAGAGTAGATATGATCTACAAACACCTTTTGAAAACAAAACAAAAGAGGGATGGCCATAACCTTTTGACAAATCCAATATTGTATTACAAGGCCATTTAATATCGTGATAATATCCGCGATAATATATTTAAAGTTATTTTCAGGAAGTAGAGGGACTGAAATATCTGCAGCAAGAATTGTGTGGCTTAGCGACAGCACATATTGTTAAGTAAGGCCTTGTTTGTTAGAGCTTCGACATTAGGCGACCGGACCTGATCGCATTAAGCAGAGTGGAGCTTTAAACTGAAATTTACACCAGTTAATTACGTGCGGGTAAAGAGCATTAGACTCTGTACAGCCTTGAGAATGAAACGTAAATGTAGAAAGAAATAAGATGTAGCCGGCCGGACGAAAAGTAGAGTACGAAAAGTCTCTGTCTTTCCCGTCCCCTGATTTCGTTTCAAGTGACCGGCGAACACAAATGTGATTTCTACTGATTTTCGTTCCCTCACGAACTACCGTAGTCACGTCGGTCTATTTACTCCGCTAGTCATACAAACAAGGCCCTCCTACAAGCTAGGAGGGTTAGAGGCAGAATATGGAGTTTACTTATCTCTTTCGGTCTTTTGAAAAGGACACGTTCTCTCAAATTTGGGTACAATTATATTTCTGAATTGCACTAAATTTTTGTAGGGCAATCAAGTTTCATTGGGGTCACCACTGAAGAGCTTCGATTTCTGCGAATTAATTATTGAGGACACGTTAGGATTTTTTCCACAGCTTCTTCTTGTATCTATTGTTAACATGATGTGACAAAAAAGAGTTATCTTTCGAAAGCTTTAATTCAGATCATTCCTCTCGTGATCTCATCTTCTTTCAACGCGAACTTTTAACCGGCCCGCGTACAAGAGTTATGTTGCACAATTTTTGTGGCTGTGAAATTGTCTCAGAACTTTATAGGTCTTATAGGAGAAGAAAACGTTAGCGGAATTATCGGGTACAGTATTATCTGCCTCCCCCAGAGATGAGATTGATATGCAACCACCAACGCCAGTGGTCAGGATGAGTAAAAGAATTTCAGTTTAATCTCAAAAGCTATGCACATTATGTAGTGTGCATATATGTACTGATATCGGACAAACCGCTTACTTATTTATGCAGGGCAGTCGGTTTACGTCGATCTGCATGGAGTTAAATTAAGATATGACAGACAGGGCATGCATATCAACTTTGATTTAGTTGTTGATACCGAGGCAACCGTGAGTACTTATTTATGAGAAAGAAATCTGTTTGTTGAAAATTATGTCAACAGCATAAATTGTCGAACTGAAAGCGAATTCCTAAGAACCGCCATCCCTGGACAAATTAGGGCTGATAGGCAGATTTTCAACCTCAATCAATGTCGTTCCATATTCCAAGCTTTTTCATTTCAAGCTCATTTCAGGTTAAACGAATCACTTCACTTATAATTCTGATAATTTAGCCCAAAACAGGGTCAAACCGGAACTAAGTGCCCTTCAGATGTAGAGTCTCAGCCCGCTCGCTAACATTGCTCTGATTGGATTCATGCTCGATTGTCACGAGAAAGCCAAATGGTGGAAGTTGGCGGCAATCAACGTTTTCATTGTTTTTAGTTAATTAACCTTAGTAGCAGGCGCTGAAGCGACTGCTACGCAGCCTGATTTTACGTTAATGACCCCTTTTACGGTCACATAAACCAGAACTGTTCTATCCTGAAACTGGTTGTTTTAAGGAAGTTTCTATACTCGGGATGGTCTTTTCGGTTCAAAAGGCGGTGTTTTCTTTTTTTGCCTCAACCCATCCAAATTTTTTAGTTAAGGGGACTCTCAGGTATATTAAGGTGATTCCCCTCAATTGCATGGCGCATCCTTACTGCGCATAATTTATGGCGTCATTTAGCGCGCGCTCGTGCACACGTACACTAGAAACATTGCGAATTTGCCTTGACGTTGAGCTTTTTCAGCTGAAATTTTCCCTTTGTCGTCGTGTTGTAAAGAAACGAGCGCGGTGACCCCCCTTTTTTATTGGTGTAACGTACTTGTAATAGGCACACGAAAAACATATTTTAAGGAGAAGAAAAGTTTAATAGTAGAAATTGGATTATTTATATATAAATGGGGTGAAACTCTGCGTTTGGAGCCAGGAAGGAGTTTGAGATGATGACGGAAGTTGTCCAGTTTCCTCACATTATTTGCAAGATCGGGCAATTTGAATTCACAATACTAAAAGAATATAGCCCAGAAAAACAATTAGGCTCTAGTTTTCACTACTATTCATAGTTTTTGCTACATAATAACAGCTTTCTTCAGTTGTTCATGCTTCCAACATTTCTCGCACAACTCCGTAAAAACACTTAGAACAACGAGTATGCAGGGCTAAAACAAGCACGGTGACCCCATCTTTTTATTGCATTTTTTCAATGTCCCATGCATGACTATCAATTGTGCCAAGTCTGAAAAAAATCTTAATAGTACATCCTTTTCAGGGGAATTACCTTAAGGAGTGGGTCTGCCATTGTGTTCCCAGAAAGTAAGAGGGTGGTCTAACTTTGAAACAAAGAAGCGATAACAGTGAGACTTGGCCATGGCCTTCGGCTTTAGACACAGCTAAATTGGCACACTTGTTGCCATGGAGACGAATTGCGTGACCACTTTAAGTGACATTTCCGTTTTTTTCCTTAAGGGTTCTGCACACAAGGAAAAACAAGTTTTATTGAGACTTTTAGCAGCTTTTATCCCTAACTGTTGGGGGAAGTTTCCAAATCCAATTGGAATGGTGTACTCCATGTCCCGGATGTACATTTTCTGGACGTTGTGTGACACTAAAATCGTG
>JAEMWC010001211.1:0-117500 GCA_016490735.1 Pachyseris speciosa | reverse complement strand
AAAAATTTCCAAAGAGAGAACAAATTCTTAAGTACCTTTCCCCGCATTGGGTACTGAGAAACAGACCTCGTCAGAAGGCGATGCTTTTGTCAATAGCTTGCGCGTTTGTATGGTCACGCTTGATTTCGTCTGGGTATTCAAACGTATTATATACGTCAGTATAAGAGGAAAGTTAATAAGAAAAGGCGGAAGTTGGGAAGGCTTGGCAACGAGCGAAAGGACAACTGAAAAGAAATCAGAGTCCCAGGCGACCTCCGTAACACATGCCGGATACTCTAACCACTGAGCTACAGGAACCCTGGTGAGCCAGGTCGCTATCTAGGTTCTTATACAAAGTGTCCCACTGGTCTGCGGGCTCCACACTGTAAGTGTGATTCAGCGTGATAATGCAATTATTAATGATGGTAATGGTGTGATGTGCCCGTGAGAAAGATGATATGCTAGTTGCTTGGCAACGGGCGAAAGGACAACTGAAAAGAAATTCAGAGTCCCAGGCAAGAATCGAACCTACGACCTCCGTAACACCGGGGATCCGTAATACCAGGGGTTCCTGTAGCTCCGTGGTTAGAGTATCCGACCAGTGTTAAGGAGGTCGAGAGTTCGATTCCTGCCTGGGACTCTGATTTGTTTTCAGTTGACCTTCCCCCGTTGCCAAGCAACTAGCATATCAACGGTGTAATTATTTCAACAGAGAGGCCAAAATGCGTAGATCCGCTGTCTGAGGAGGTGTACAAGAAAGGTGAAATCTGGAGTCTCAGTGAATGCGCTCACTGTCTGTGTGGAGAATCCCAGACTGGAAATTGCTCAGTGATCAGCTGTCCCAGGCCACAGTGTGATGCACCATTTAAAATGAAAGGGCGATGTTATCCCGTATGTCCCAGGGTTTACGCAAGAGGTAGGTCACTCGTATAAGGTGTGAATTTGGCAAACTGGGAACAAAGTGCTTTTATTTTTAAAATGTCATGCTCGAGATTACGTTTGAAATTCAATTTATATTGGAACCTCGATTTAACGAGCCTCCATATAACGAAGTCCTCGGTATAACGAACGATATATTCTTCAGCCTGGAACCAGAACTTCAATACAACGAGCCTCGATATTACGAAATCCTCGTTATAACGAACACAATTCGAAAGCCCAAAGCAGTATAGTAGGGATGTTTTCGGCCCCATTTTTGCGCAGGAATCTCATCAATTTGCACATGAAGACATGAACGTCGATGAAGTAATAAGCTATTGTCTGTATGTCATGAATAAAATGCGGAGGATTCACATCAACGCGCGGAGGAATACATTAACGTCATTCATGGACATTTTAACTCCACGCGTGTACCGTCCCGGTGATTGCACAGACGCAAAAAGGGTCGGATGATAACCCACCGTCTTAGACACGTACACTAGGGATGAAGATAAGCCTTGTTTCTGCCTTCCTCTGCCTTCCTGGCCACTCAACTGCCTGGTGGACTAGGTAAAATGTCTTCCCGTATACTAATGAGTGTCTTCCCCCATACTTATTAGCGTCACTCTTAGACAATGGAAACAATAGCGTTCCCTAGACTTGCCCGCTGGTGGTTATACTTGGTTGTTGATGAAATAAGAGGTGATTTGATGAAGAAATTAAAAAGGGAAAATAAGGTATGCACAAACGCTCAGACAGTCCACCACAACACAAGTGCATGTCAGGTTGAGGGCGAACTGTTTGGTGTTTGTCCATCAATTTTTAACCTGCAAATTTAATTGTTAATCACCTTACAATTTGCTTTTTTCTCATCTTCCCTTAAATCACTCTCCTCCCCCTCCCCTCCCCCCCCCCGCCCCTTTTCTCCTTCTTCATAAACACTCTAAAAATTACCCAAACATCTGAGACATTTATGGGGTTATGCACTACAAAGCTATGATGGCTTTTTTGGATTGCATGAAATCTCGAGAAGATAATAAGGAGACAAGGTCAAAAGGTGACAAAAACGTAGCACTCAAGTGTAACTCCCCCTTAAGCTATATAAGATGTAGGGAAATACCTGTTATCTTGCATGGATGCCCATCCTAATCCTGGCCCCACTACACATTGCCTTAATCAACATCCACAGCAGCCACCCAAACTTACCAAGTTGTTCAACGCCATTAAGAAGATTCAGCTTAAACTTTACACCAACATCATTTAAAAAAAACTATCTCTTTTACCGGAAGTACAACATAATTCCGAAAGGCCTCCAATCCAAGTGCCGTCCAACCATTTGCACGAGCAATCGCTGGTTCCATGAACAATGGCAGAGACAACAATACATCGCTAGAAGAATCCATATGAAACTACTGACCCTAGAATGCCGCAGAATCATTCAAATACTTCAAGAAGAACTTGCAGTTAAAAAGGAACTCTTACCTAAGAATAATAGTGCAGAATACTTTAATTATTACAATGATAAGCTGACCTCTATGGCTGATTCCTTAGAATTAGTGCTTTTCAATCGCCGACTCCGTAAAAATAATTTAAGTCGCCGTGATAACTCTAATTTAGTTCATGGTCACTCACATGTTCATTCTAACAACCGTCTTCAAGAACCTATCCACGGCCTATCATCGCCCGCTTCCTCTGTAGGGAAGACAGAGATACGGTGCTGAAAGCAAAACGAAGACTGCGAGATTCGACGAAATATAAGAACTCCTATATCACCCAGGACTATGCAAGAGCCATACAAATGGAAAGGAAAGTTTTGATAAAAGCTATGTTTGTAGACCGAGAGAAAGGTATGAAGGCAAAAGTTTGTGGACAGAAATTTAGTTATTAACAACAATGTTTACAATCACCAAAGCGAGTAAATATAATATCTTTAACTTAATGTTTACAATGTAGATAATATTCCTCATGATCTTAGGTCACCTAGTTTTTAAAACATCCATTTCACGTAACTATCGCAAATTAATGCACTTTTAGGACGTTAAAGAAAACCTTCCCAGCGCTCAGTTCGCTTGCCCAGAACAAGATGTTCTACCAAACCCAATGCAAATTTTATCGTATTTTTCTGTTATGTGTTTATCTTAGTTGTATTTATGTCCTGTTTTTTGCACGAGTGTTTTTTTGCTCTTTTAATTTATTGGTATGTGTGTGTGTGTATAAGGCGGTAGCCAATAAGCGTGTCTGTGCCGCTGCAACAATGCCGGCTTTAAATACCAACTTGGCACCTTCAATAATCCCACTAACGAGTTAGTCATCTGCTCTTTAAATGCGAGGGGCTTAGCTAACATTACAAAGAGACGTGAGACTTTTCGATGGCTTAAGACGAAAAAATGTTCGATCCATTTTCTTCAAGAAACTCACTGTACTAAGCAAGATGAGGCATATTGGATATCTGAATGGGGGTACACAGCCGTATTTAGCAGTTTCTCAAGTGCGCGCGCCGGAGTCAGTATTCTTTTTAATAATAATTTCGCTTTTGAAATTTTGAAATTATTTTCCGATCCAGAGGGCCGTTTTATCATAGTTGACATCAAAACAGAGAACAAAACTTTGACTCTTTTGAATATTTATGCACCAAATGATGACAATCCTGCTTTCTTTGAGAATGTTCTCACCCACCTTTTATCCTTTGATTGTGAAGATATAGTTTTCGGGGGTGATTTTAACTTGGTAATTGATATTCAAAAAGACAAGAAAGGTGGTAACCCAGTGACACACACCAAAGCGTTGAAAGTTGTTCAGCATATAATTGATAGGTTAGACCTTACTGACATATGGCGTCTTCTTAATCCTGATACCGAACGATTTACTTGGAGAAGGAGAAACCCCGAAATACATTGCCGCCTAGATTTCTTCCTTACTAGCTCCAGCTTAAATACAATAGTAACCAAAGCAGATATCAGCCCTGGATATAAAACAGACCACTCTCTCATTACACTTCACCTGGTGAACAATCCAAACCCTAGAGGCCCAGGATTTTGGAAGCTAAATACATCCTTCTTGTTAGAAGATGATTATGTTGCTTTAATAAAGAAAACAATTGAAGACGTTGCAAAGGAATATGAAAATAATGATGAGGTTGATGCCCCTCTCCTCTGGGATACAATGAAAATGCGTATTCGGTCAACATCGCTAAACTATGGTAGGAAAAGAAAACGTGATATGAAATCTGAGGAAACAAGTATAGAAAGCGTTATATTGTCCCTCCAAAGAAAACTGGAAGAAAATAATCTACTCGAAAACACAAAAACGAATCTCCAAAAAGAATTAGAGGCCAAAATAGCCGAAAGAGAAGAAATTGTAAAATACAAAACCCGTGGGGCAATATTACGATCCAAATCCCGTTGGTACAATGAAGGAGAGAAAAACACAAAGTATTTTCTAACTCTAGAAAAACGCCACTTCAACGAAAAAACAATTAAACATTTGCAAATAAGCGACGATAGTATGATCTACAAGGACAGTGACATCCTAAAAGAAGCAAAATGCTTTTATCAAAAATTATATTCTTCAAGTTTTCCAAATCTGGAGGCCCCCGAGGATATTTTCTTTCCCAAAGGAAACGCTCCTACTCTCAACGTGCTTGAACAAGAAGAGTGCGAAGGTCTCTTAACTGAAACTGAATGCTTAGAAAGCCTCAAATCTATGGAACCGAACAAGAGCCCTGGAACTGACGGTTTGCCAGCTGAATTCTATAAAAGATTCTGGAGTGATGTTAATCCATATCTCATAAATGCCTTAAACAATTCATATGAAAAGGGCCTACTGTCAGTGTCTCAAAGAAGAGGTCTGATCTCCCTCATACCGAAAAAGAACAAACCTACCGATCAACTGAAGAACTGGAGGCCGATCACTCTGCTCAACTGTGATTATAAGATAGCCACGAAAAGTATCGCTTCTCGAATTAGAAAAGTTTTGCCAAAAATAATTAATAATGATCAAACCGGCTTCATGAAGAATAGATTTATCGGAGAAAATATTAGGCTGATAGATAGTCTGATAAATTTCACGAATAAAGAACAAATTCCGGGGCTATTACTCTTCGTTGACTTCGAGAAGGCCTTTGACAGCTTAGAATGGTCCTTTATTCACAAAACCCTCCAATATTATAACTTCGGAAAATCTTTAATGACTTGGATAAAACTTTTTTATACGGATATTAGCAGCAGCATTCAAAACAATGGTTGGGCTTCTGAGTTTTTCACTTTACATCGCGGTGTGAGACAAGGCTGTCCACTCTCCCCTTATTTGTTCATACTTTGCGCAGAAATTCTAGGTAATGCGGTGAGAACGGATAACGGCGTCCGCGGAATAAAGATCCTTAATACTGAATGCAAACTGTCCCAGTACGCAGATGACACAACCTTAATTTTGGATGGCTCACAATCTTCTCTCTTAAGAACTTTTGAATTACTTGATGCATTCGCGGCCATATCGGGCTTGAATGTTAATTATGAGAAAACTGAAGCTCTCTGGATCGGCTCTTTGCGGGACTCAAATATCTCTTTCCCTTTAAATAAGCCTATAACTTGGGCTAGGGAAAAGGTCTTTGCCTTGGGGGTTTGGTTTTCGACCGGAGAAATGAACTTCATCTCCAGTAATATCCAGGAGAAAATTGATAAATTAAAGAAGATTATAGGAAGCTGGTCGGCCAGACGACTTACTCTTTTGGGTAAAATTACCGTTTTGAAAAGTCTAGCAGTGTCACAGTTGGTGTATGTGTTGGCTTCTCTCCCGACTATTCACGGCGCGCTGAAAGAAATCAATTCCCTGTTATACGAGTTCCTCTGGGATGCGAAAAACGACAAAATCAAAAGATCGGAAATGATTAATGACTACGACAAAGGAGGGCTAAAGATGATTGACATCGAAAGTTTCAACAAATCATTAAAACTGAAATGGATACAAGGCTATTTGAATGACGATAATCATGCTAAGTGGAAGCTCTTCTTTGACTACTATTTAGAAAAATTCGGAGGCAAGTTGGTGTTTTTAAGTAATCTTAGCACACAGGATGCTGCAAGTCTTGATCTAACTGACCCCTTCTTAAAAGAAGTTCTTGAACACTGGACAAACCTTAACTATAGAGAGGAAAATTTAGATTTTATGAACTCGTACATCTGGCAGAATTCATTAATCAGAATCGGAAACCAACCTCTTTTTTACCCGTCTTGGTTGGAGGCCGGAGTGACGGTGGTCAAGGACCTTGTAGATATTAAACAGGATTTCTTAAGTTATGATGTTTTTGAAAACAAATTTCAGATTAAAACCAACTATCTGGAGTATTATAAAATTCGATCTGCCCTACAACAATATAAGAAGAGTTGCTCGCAAGAAACTGATAAACCCCATACAGAGAGTGCGGTTGAGACTATACAGTCCTCGCAAAAAGTTGTTAAAAAACTTTATAAGCTGCTTATCGAAAAAAAGGCTACCCATCCTTCAAGAACGGAGGAAAAATGGAAACGGGAAATTCAACCATTTGGAAATGTAACTGTTGATTGGAAAAAATCTTATCAATTACCGTTTCTCTGTACAAGGGACTCTAAACTCAGAGTATTTCAGTTTAAACTTTTACACAGGAGGATTGCTACAAATGACTTTTTATGTAAAATTGGACTAGAGCAAACTGACCTATGTTCCTTTTGCAAAGAAACTGCGGAAACTCTGATGCATCTTTTTTGGAACTGCAGACATACAAAGCTTTTTTGGGAAGGAACTTTCGAATGGATAACCCAAAATTTTAAGGATCTGGAAAACTTTAAGCTCTCCCCTTCTTTCTGCTTGGGCCTTATTGACAATATATCAGATCTCCTTGTACACCAGATCATTCTTATTGCTAGATCCTACATATACACTTGCAAGTTTAAAAGCTCTTTACCAAAGCTGGAAATGTTTATACAGCTAGTTAAGATAGCTATGAAAGTGGAAAAACAAGCAGCCCTAGAAAATAACACAGTTAGGGCTTTTGAAGTGAAATGGTATCGACTTAGATAGTCCCTCGCATACGAAGTGATTCAAATGGTGGAAATGGTATGGCTGCCACTGTTGTTTGCGGTACTTGATTACTGTGTTGTAAGTAGGTTAGTTTTCGTTGTAAGGTCGCGTATTATTGTTTTTATAAATAACCTCTGTATTGTGTGTAATGTAGTAAGTCACATGTACGATGTAGGTATGGTATACTAGTATAAGTATTATGTGCAATATAAGTGAAGTGTAGTAAGCAAGTATGGTATTAAGTACTGTGCAAATATCATGTAAGTAAGTAGAGTGTGGTATGTGATTAATAAAAGTGGACCAAAAAAAAAAAAAAACAAAAAAAAAAAAACAACCATCCCACTTCCTCCACACCTCAAAACAAACAGAAACGTATACGACGTAAAAACACCAAACCACTGCCCACTTGTAATACTAATGCACCTCTTGACCCCTCTTCTGTTGTTAATTACTCGGCCGACGGTAGGCCGAGTCTAGATCTGGGCTTTGTTCTTCTTTTTACTCGGCCGTTCCACCGGAAAGGCCGAGTCTAAATATGAGCTTGGTTTTTCTTCGTCGTTTTGTTCTTTGTCGTCGTGTTTCATCCACAAAGCTCACTTCCGGCGTTTCTGTGCAAGCGCTAAAAAACATCAATCACGTGTTCAAAGGTCGCAAGCATTACATTACGCGTCTAGCCTGCATAGCAGGCGTATTTTCTGGCGGGCGCGTGCTAAATATTCCGATCGTATGTTGAAGGCGCCATATTGGATTGGGAAGGTCGAGAAAAGCCTGGAGCGCAGAAATCTGTCAGCGGGGAGGGGTCGGGGAAAAATAAAATACGCCTGCCCGCAGACCCTGTTCGAATAACAAACGCGCACTAATTAGTTGCGCCTGATCGCTTTTCCGGAAGTGCGTGAACAGCCAATCAAAAGCATTCCCGGAAACCCCAGAAATCTGTTTTACTTCCGATAGTTCCCCTCCCCCCTCCCCCCTCACTAGTTTGTCACTATCACTACCACCTCCATAGGCCGTTATTTTACTAGCTCCAGGCTTTCCTCGATCTTACCAATCCAATATGGCGCCTTCAACTTTCGATCGGAAAATAGCACGCGCCCGCCAGAAAATACGCCTGCTATGCAGGCTATTACGCGTCTGTTGTTTTGAAGTTATGTAAATTTCTCATGTAAGCGAACCCGCCAAACGTAAAAATATTGTCAAAATATTCTCGTTTTGTTTACACGAGTACTTTGCCATTTTTGATAGGCATGCAAAAAGGAGGAAATGAAATAAACTCCGTTCTGCTTAGGGTTTTTTCTCGTCTTCTCAGAAGCGTATAATGATTTAACGCATGAATTTATCAGTCATGTTTACTTGGTTTCAAGTTTATACGTAGCCAGAATTGCGGTTTTATGCAAAACACCTGAAAACACTAGTCATTTGTTTGTGGCGAACTAGCTAACGAATTTAGAAAATTCGTCGTTTTGTTTACAAGAGGACTGCGCCATTTCGATTCGTGATGACCTCAAAAATGCTGTGTGTATTTGAACAATAGTTGCATTTGTATAAACACGCTTAGAAAGTCATCCGAAATTTATGTAAATATTTTCGCTTCAGTGACTCTCGCGTGACGCGAATCGCGAGGCGAGCGACGCGATTCGCATCGCGCAGGAAACGCGACGAGACTGGCAACTTACTTTTGAGCGGAACTGAACAGTATTACCACAGATATATTAGCGTTTGGTTATCACTCTCTATGGCAACTCTCAAAACAGCTTTACGCGCTTTGCTCGCATGTAAACAAAAAATGCCTTCTGCGGATCTGCGAACCCAAAAACCATTTTCAATTTTTCTAGAATCAGAAAGCGTGCTCTCGCGCCGGCGAGAGTCCATTGTGAAATGTTGGGTGCTTCTCCATGTACCGGAGCATATAGGCACCGGAGCACATTGTATTGTTTTGCGGGGTTTTGTGATAGGCGTTTCTATGGAGCTCCGGTACTTGCAGAAGCTACCGAAATGTTTTGCCTTCTTTGGCGTGAGGCACTGAAAGAACGCATTTTTGTTTTGTGAAAGTACAATGCGCCGAACATTATTTCGTTATTTCTTCAGTTTCTTGGTAAGCGAACGTATATAAAAATGTACCGGCGAGCGTAAAATGAGTTGGGATAAGGTTACTCAGGGAAATGGTCGCGATAAGAGCAGCTCAAGATATCGAATGCTGTTTAGAAATAAAGATAAAAATATTAAGTGGTTCCCTCCAAACAAGAGGCTTATAATATTGAGGGATTTGGGCCATATGTTATACACTTGACATAGCGTACGACATTGGTGAACAAACAGCCGGACGAAACACAAGACGATCGTCGGACATTCAGCGAAGCAGATGTCATAGTGAAAATAAAATATGGAATCGTTATGCTAACTTTATCATAATATTGCAACCGTGTGGTTGAAACAGTGAAGTAGGCCAAGATGGCGTTTCATTCACAAAGCTCACTTCCGGCGTTTCTGCGCAAGCGCAAGCTAAATTTAGCAGTACCTCTCGGAAGGACCTGGTGACGAGGCCGCCATGTTAACATCACGAACCCTAAAGTGACGATTCACCTTGTGTTTACGAGGTGTGAACAACTAATATGTAGACAGAGTGTCAATAGGATTGTTTGCAAGTTCAACAGCGAGACGAAAGGTTTTAAGATAGCCACACTGAACTCCAGATGTTTTAGTCGTGCCCGTGGCTTCTACATACTAAACCGCTGTAATTTTGAGGGGTACATTTTGCTGAATAACTCGAGTACGGGATATCACACTCTCCTGAGACATTTAAAGGTAGTTTATTCACTATTTTTGTACAATATCTCAATTTCTTGACATTATTTTTGAATGATAAGCGATTATATCCTTAAATTGCGTGACGTGAAATCCAACTATAAAACTGGATGCAGAAACCTTAGTCTCTTACGTATTTCAGCAAACAATTTCACCCTGCTGAATATTTTTTCTCCTCACATTTCACCGAGATTCCAGTAACGTTTATACCAAAAAACTTGAATTCTGTAATGGTCTTAAGAGCAAGCTAGCGGACCTATATGAGGAAACAAACTCCTGGGATCAAAAGCCACTAATCATTCATTGTTTTTATGGGTCATCGTTTTCTACTTAGTCGGTTTTCTATACCGTCGTGTTTTGGGTCATCGTTTTCTAGACATCCATCACACAAGCAGTGTTGTGACTGTACTTGAAGGATGCGTTGTATTAGAGAAGGCAGTGCTACTATCTGCTCATGATGAACATGATGCAATAGTGAAAAAAAAACATGGAAAGGAATTCAGATCTTATTATTCTAAATTTGTCATAATATTACAACCGTGCAGGTGAATCATTGAAGTAGGAAATTGCAATTTCTAATTGCCTTCTGCGGGAAGGCCGAGTAAAGGCCAACATGGCCTCTTGTTTATCTAACATCACACTCACGGACGACGAAACACAACTTCTCGCAAGAGGTCTTACCTTTAGCTCTATGGCGTTCCATCCCCGCCAAAATTCAACTTTGTATTTTTCATTGTACTTTCTACATTTTATCCTACATAGAACATTTCAACTTCCATTCTTAACATTCAACATTGTAGTTGTTAGCTTCGACATCCAACATGATGCAATAGTGAAAAAAAAAACATGCAACTTACGCGAAGAAGACGTAGTGAAAGCTTTCAACATCCAAGTTTTCGTGTTCGACATTCAACTTTTCGTATTCGGCATCCTAGTTTTTTAATTCAACTTTCGTCCGCTGATTAGCGGTCGGTCAAAACTGTGGGCTCATCGACCCGACTTCAACCGCTCAGTGACTTTCCTTTGGAGTAGGCCCAGGAGGTACTCTCCACTCCTAGACAATGTTGTTTCAGGACGGTTTCTTGGAAAAACCGGAAATTAATAAATCACTGGATCAAAGACAAAGGATCAAGGATCAGAGCTAGAAAATTTGGAATTTCAGAAAATTCTGGCCTAGAAAATTGGATTACACCGTACAGGCGAACAAATTACGTCATAGATTTTAACTCAGACATTCCTGGGCCGTAGCCATACGAAAATTGTCACCGAGGCATAGTATACCGAACAAACACCTCTTTAATATTAATTTAACATTACTTTTAATATTATATCCTGTTACAGGAACATCAAAAAAGCTTAGGACTCTGTGAAACTACTGACACAGCCTGCTTAGATTGTTCTTCATGAGACACACACACAAAGAAGGAAAATGTAATGTAAAATAAAAATGTTTACTGAGGCAAGTGCCTCGGTTCGCCTCATACTAGCTACAGCTCAGTATACAAACGTTGCGACTCGCGTCGTTGTCTGTTTGAGTTTTGTATGGCAGAGTTGAGTCGGTAACTTGTAAAGGTGATTTTTTAAAAAAAACTACTTTTTCGCGAACAGATGGAATATCAAGTCAGCTCGATGCCTCAAATTTTACCGGAATTGTTGCGGCTTTCAGAAAAAAGTGATTTACAAGTTTACTTTAAGGCGAATACAGTCAGCGAAATCATCGCAACTACTTTAGTGAGTCATGCTTAACCTTTGGTGCGGTTCCGATGTGGAAGCTGTCGAGAAACAGAGAATTCAGTGAAAAAAAGTGGGTCAAACGTCAGAATCATTTATTTTATTGGACGTGATCTAAAGTGTGGGAATAAACTTTCTGCTTTCAGCTCTTCCTCGCAAGTTGTCAGGTATTTTCTTAAAAAAAAATCTCGTAAGAGTAAGAACTGCTTCTACAATCTGTCTTCTTTAGATCTTCGACTTGTTGCTTCCGTGTATACTCCACGGTACTGACCACAACAACTCAGTTGGGCGATGCAATTTTATCACTTTCGGTATCAATTGGAAATGAAATCAATTGGTAAATGCCTCTCTTGTGAAATCCCGTCGGAAGTACCGAAGTACCGCAAAACCTTCAGATGCGGCATTCCATCTGCTCTTCCTTCAAGGATTAGCGTTTACAAATTTGAAGAGATGAAGTAAATAATTTGATGTTCACACAAATGGCTTCGTGTTTTTATGGCACCGGAAGTCAGATATGCAATCACGTACCGGCATGTTATACAAATATAAATAAAGAGTCAAGCATTCAGGATAATTTAGAAATTCCACGTGAATCTAACCCTGTAGTGTAGTGGGGTTTCTTGTAGCAAGGAAAAACGCATAGAACAAATACTATTAAACGCAACGGTTTAATCGAACATGACGGAACCCGAAAAGCACATGGCAAAAGCAACTTGAACTGAGCATGCGCGTACAATATGAATATTCATGAGATATAACAAATGCCCCCTTGAAGCACAGTAAGAGTGAATGGAAACTGAGGAGAATTTAACAAATGTTTCCACTAAAATTCTTAAAATCTAAGTGCTTGTACGCACAAAATGTTTACACAGTTCAATAATATCTCTGAGGTGGTTTTCGTTCCCTTAGGGGGTATCTGCGTTCTGGTTTCTCAGGTAAGGGTTGTGAAGATTTAGAATCTTGAGTGTACATGTCTTGAGACTTCAGAGTGACTTCAGATGCAGAATTCAATACTGGTATGTCATTTGGTAAGGTGGTTTCCTCTGCCTCCTTTTCTGCAGTGGTCAGTGGGGGTGTCGGTATAATGGGTGCATTATCTAGTTTGAGTGGTGGTCTCTCCACTGACTCTAGTATTGGAGACTCAGGAAGAAGTTCGGAGCATTGTGTTGTGGGTATGTGTCTTGGACGAAGCTGTTCTTCATGTCGTTTCCACAGAGTATCTCCAACTTGGACGTCAAAATTTCTAGGATTGACTGTTCCTGTAATCCTCCCAGGTACCCATTTGGCTCCTTTACCGAAATTGCGCACAAAAACTGGCTGATCTGGGGTAAACTTCGGCTTATTGTCAAGGTTATCTTGAAAAACCTTAACTTCTTGTTTAGTGTTCTTACTTCTTAAAGCACTGAGTCTAATTCTAGGTTGTCTGTTCATTAGCAATTCTGAAGGTGACTTCCCAAGTGAAGTAGGCGTGGCTCTGTACGTCAGTAAGAAGCGATCTAGTTTTGTCTGTACTGACTCGCCTGTATCATCAATCTTGTTCAGCTTATCCTTAAATTCTCCGACATAGCGTTCCGCTAGTCCATTTGTTGCAGGATGTCCAGGGGCTGTAAGCGTATGTTGAATATCATTATCCCTGAGAAATTTCTGGAATTCTACACTTGTGAATTGGCTGCCATTATCAGTTACTAGATGTTCAGGTAAGCCAAAGTAGCTGAAAACATGTCTCAGAGCTGCAATGGTGTTAGCTGAAGTGGCTGATGACATTGGCACTACCTCTAAAAATTTAGAGTAAGCATCCACTATAACTAAGAATGTCTTTCCTTGGTAGGGTCCAGCAAAGTCTAAGTGCAGGCGTTCCAGTTGGGATGATGCCGGTGATTTAGCGGCTTCCTGACAAGCAGTACACAACTTGACAGTTTCCTCTATTTCTTTGTCCAGTCCGGGCCACCATAGGTACTTTCGTGCTAGTTGTTTCATTTTAACCATACCAAGGTGTTCAGCATGTAAATCCTTGAGTAGAAGGCTACGCAGTGACTCGGGTATGACAACCAGCGAGTTCCATAGTAAAACACCATCTTCATGGGTAAGGTCGAGTCGTTTGCTGTAATAGGGTTGAAATACTGGTTCAGAGTGTTCTGGCCAACCATGCTGAGTGTAGTGTAAAACTTTGCTAAGTAGTGGATCCTTCTTGGTTTCCATAGCAACCACTGAAGCATTCACAAACTGATCCCCCTCGATAAACATCACGTTCACAGTTAATTGCTCTGCTGAAGAGGGCTCAGTGGCAATTGGCTTTCTGGAAAGGAAATCTGCATACACATTTTCTTTGCCAGGAATGAACTAGTCGTAAGCAGCAAGAAGCAAAGACCATCTTTTGATTCTGGCTGAGGCTAGCTGAGGCACAGGTTTATGCTCTCCTAGTAAAGTAGTCAAAGGCTTGTGATCTGTAAGAAGTTTGAAATGCCTTCCCAGAAAGTACTGACGGAATTTGGTGATGCCAAAAACAATCGCTAAAGACTCTCTTTCAATTTGAGAGTAGTTCTGTTCTGCACTGTTCAGTATTCAGGATGCGTAAGCAACAGGTTGGAAAGAACCATCAGGTCCAGGTTGAAGCAATGCAGCTCCCACACCAACAGAAGATGCGTCCCACTGCAGAACTAGATCAGCGGAATGATCATAGTGAAGCAACACAGAGTCAGAACATAAAGCTGCTTTGAGGTTATCAAAAGCATCCTGTTCAAGTTTTTCCCATTTCCAGGGTGTTCCTTTACAAAGTAATCTGTACAGGGGTGAGGCGATTCTTGCAAAATCTGGCACAAATTTTCGAAGGAAATTTGCACTTCCAAGGAAAGACTGTAACTCAGTTACATTTGCTGGAGGTGGTGCCTCCTGAATGGCATGTCCTTTCTCTTTGGTGGGTGAAATTCCAGCTGCAGAAATGGTGGTCCCCAAGTACACAACTTCATCAAGCATGAAGTGAAACTTGTCAGGGTTAAGTTTCAGTCCACATTTCTGTAATCTCTGTAGAACCCGGTGCAGGTTCTCCAAGTGGATTTCATCAGACTCTCCCGAAATGAGTATGTCATCAATGCGAACACAGCAGCCTGGAAGATCCTTCAAAACATTTTCAATGGTGCGTTGAAAGATAGATACTGCACTACTAACTCCATAAGTCAGTCGTTTGTACTGATATAGACCTTGATGAGTGTTAATAGTAGTGTACCTTCTACTTTCAGGGGTAAGTTCCAGTTGATGATATGCCTGGGAAAGGTCGATCTTAGTAAATCTCTTTCCACCCGACAACTTGCTCAACAGTTCCTCAAGAGTAGGTACTGGGTATTGCTCAAACACTGAAAATTTGTTAATAGTGACTGAGTAGTCTCCACAAATTCTAAGATCCCCGCTTGGCTTCACAATAGGGACTGTTGGTGAGGCCCATTCTGAATTTTCTACTTTCTCAATGATATCGTCTGCCACTAATTTCTCTAGAGCTTTCTCATACCTGGATCGGATTGCAAAAGGCACTACTCGAGGTTTGGTGAACACAGGATTTACCTCTTTCACTCGCAATGACACCTGAATTCCTTTGAGTTTTCCCACGGTACTGTTGTCAAACAGATCAGGGTATTGACATACAATGTCTTCGGCTGTAGTTGAAACAGTACTGAAAATGTTCTGCCAAGGTAATGTAAACTTAGACATCATGTCACGCCCAAGGAGTGACGGTCCATGGACAACACGAATTAAGAGTGTGTTAACCTGATTTCCAATCTGAACTTTCATGTCTTTTTCTCCCAGACATTCAATAACATTCCCAGTGTAGCTTTTCAGAATCACTGTAGAGGGTTTTAGTGTATCAATTTGACCTCCCAGTTTAGAAAAATCTGCAGAACTTAACAAAGTTACTGAACTACCAGTGTCTACCTCCATGGGAACCATTTTGTCCTCAATACTAACTGTAAGTTTGTAAAGGGGTGGAGTAGTTGTAGAACTACCAGAAGATTTGACACTTTTCATGTAAACTGTAAAAAGATTGTTAGTATCCTCTCCATCCTCAGTAGGAGTTCCTTCTTGAGCTGGTGTGGCTGTAACTTGGTGTGTTAGGTTGCAACTACTTTCTCTCTTCTTCTTGAAACAAACTTTTGCAAGGTGTCCACTCTTTTTACAATAGCTGCATGTAGACTTGACATGACTGCACCTGTCTGCCATATGTTGTGAAGATCCACACCTAAAACACTGCTTTCCATCAACCTTGGTTTTAACCGAGGTTTGTTTTTTGTTTTCCTGGCGAGGAGTAGGTTTCCTGTGGACAGCATGCACGGGCTGAACTTTAGCACTGGAGGTGTCAGCATTAACTTGGAGTTTTCTGGATTCTCTTTCTGCCAATTCGTCTGCTTGAGCTACCTTAAGAGCTTGGTCGAAGGTCCTATCTTCTGAGAGTAGCTTCTTTCTTGTAGTTTGACTTCTCACTCCTCCCACAAACTGATCTCTCAAGGCTCTTGTCAGATAAGTACCAAAACTACAGTTCACAGCTAAGCGTTTAAGTTTGTTTGCATACTCAGTTACAGTTTCATTATCACTCTGGACAGTGTGATGAAAACGGTAGGACTCTGCAACTTCGAGTACTTTGGGTTTGTAATAGCCTTTCAAAATTTCAGTGAGCTCGTCGTACGTTTTCTGAGCGGGTAAATCTGGTAGGCAAAGATCTTTAAGTGTACTGTATGCTGTCTTACCAATCAAGGAGATGGTAACGGCAACTTTTCTCTTGTCTGCCTCTCGTTTAACAGCGGCGGTAGCATCGTCTGCGACTTGACCAATGTTGTTTGCAACAAAGTAGGAGTTTAGGCGCTCGCTGTAATCTGCGAAGTCAACGCCATCGAACGGTTCAAGGATTCCGAACTGCGGTTCTATTTGCTGTGTCATCGTTGTGAATCGATTTCTTTATCCTCGTCGCCAGTTTGTAGTGTAGTGGGGTTTCTTGTAGCAAGGAAAAACGCATAGAACAAATACTATTAATCGCAACGGTTTAATGTGACATTCCATTTATAATCCGAACCCCCCCTATGGATGAGGCCCATCAGAATTCGACTGGCAGGAATCTTTTTTCAAAGGCACCGACAAAATTGTGAAGGGGTAGGAAAGGTTTTTTCAAAGGGTTCCGACAAAAAATCCAACTAGCAGGAATCTACTCATCCATAGGGGGGGTTCGGATTATAAATGGAATGTCCCAATCGAACACGACGAAACCCGAAAAGCACATGGCAAAAGCAACTTGAACTGAGCATGCGCGTACAATAATTTATGAATATTCATGGAACAAACCCCTTGTTACATCTTCGCCAATACAGAGAGCAGCACATCTTAGTCACATAAGATGCATTAAATTTCTTTTCCCTCTAATTTCGAAGCACATGCATAAGTGAATTACCGATAGGGAAGTCGATTTGTAGCTGTATGTCTCGCAGTCGTAGCTGTCCAAGTAGTTCGGAGCTAATGTAGTCCACTATTTTGAATTCACTCCGAGTTTCGGTATGCGAAAACTGCACTCCACAAAGTGGTATGGCTTTTTATTCATTATATTTATAAATCTATATGTATAATATTTATTCACATTTGAAGCCGGACACGCTTTTATGCCAAAACACAACGCACTTGAGCATACGTGAGACCTTGGTTGAGTCACGCAGGGGTACAATCAATCATATGCATGTCTATTAATTTATGTAATTATTTATTTTGAACTGCTCCTTGATCCGGTGATTCATTAATCCGTTGATCCTGTTTTTCCAAGAAACCGTCTTGAAACCACTGTCTAGGGGTGGAGAGTGTTTCCTGGACCTTCTCCAATGGAAAGTCACGGAGCGGTTGACTCTAGGGGTAGTGAGTCGGGTCGATGAGCCCACAGTTTTGACCGACCGCTAACCAGCGGACGAAAGTTGAATTAAAAAACTACTAGGATTGTCGAAAACGAAAAGTTGAATGTCCAACGCAGTAGCCGAGTCACTTCAACTTCTAAACGGGGCTCCTTAGTCTTTGCAGAAGCTTCTGTATCATTCCTTGATCGCTTCATTGCTTTTCGATTCTGTTTAGAGTCTATTTACAGTCTATTTGACCATTATTAAATCCGCCAAAGAAATTTATCGAGCGTATAACGAACTCGCACTAAGCGAGCCACTGAGCGAAATATATGCAAAGATATGCCACAATTTATGGTTTTATGTTTCAAACGCATGGTATCATGGGAAGTCTGGTTCAAGGAATTTTTGGATGGGAATGGTGGACGTCGACAAATGGAGAAGGGAATAGCGTACATTCGCATCGCCCGGAGTTTGGCCGCCATTTTTATTAGATCTTATGCAATGCGGACGTCATCGGAAACAGCTTTTTTCGCGGGGAAAGGCGTATCTAAAAATAACTATACTTGTAAAAACGCCATTGCACGAATTTATGGCAGTTGCACGCTCCGGGTAATGGGCTCCTGACTGCAAATATCATTGACTATCATTCCCAAGGTAAAATTTAATCACCTCAAGAGTTCATAAGAAAGCAAGCCCGGTGAAGAGTAGTTGTGACCGAGATCGACAGCTAGTTTGCGATTATCCTCTGTGTTAGGCTGTAGAATAATTAACTCTTTGAGCTGAATTAATTTCTTCGCGCCATTTTGCATATGTTACGTTCCGCATAATTATGCGATTGCGCAAGTCATGCCACATGCCATTCCGCAAACTCATTCCCTCTTTTACCCTCACCGGTGGCAATCGTCGTTGCTTAAGCTCTCTAATGTGAAGCCTCCGCATTTTATTCATGAGATACTGGCATAGCTTATGACGTCACCCGCGTTAATGTCTTCCTCCGCACGTTTTAAGAAACGAGGACGCAACGGCAACGAAAACTTCATTTCAAAATATACCTTCTCGTTATTGTAGCACTTTCGCGATTATTCCAATTTGTTCAACTTGTAAAATGTCGGCGAACTATCCAGGAAGTAAATTTCTATGAACGGCGTTAAAGTAAAGAAAAAGCAAGAAAAATTTGCCATCATGTGCTCACGTTCTCGCCAAAACCTAAAATTTGGTCATTTCACGTTGTTGTTTTGCAGAGGACGCCGCAAAGAAATGTACCAAACTGATGATGAAAAACACACGTGCAGTGCCATTGTTTTTGCTCATTAAACCTATTGAGGAGGCAGGATGGCCGAGTGGTTTGGGGCGCTGGATTTCAATGCGGTCACCCCGGGTTCAAATCCCGCTCTAGCCACTAGATGGTGTTGTTCTGGGTAGTCCCTGGTTCAACTCCTCGGTCATCCTTGTAGATAGACGACTGGTTTGCCTCCAGCCAGTTGGGATTCTTATCGTGTTTATTTGAATTATTTGTTTCTGTATTTGCTGGGCCCCACTAGCCTTTGTGCTATAACTACTTCCAAGGGTAAATAAAGGTTATTATTATTATTTTGTGACGTTCTCGTTGACGTTCCTGTCCTCGTTTCTTAAACTCCCTAACAAATTTCCGTTCATTTTATTCATGAGATACATGTCTCGTGTAACATGGATTAAAAATCGGCATTGAAAATGGGCGTAAAAAATCGGCTCGTGTAATGTTACACGAGCCGATTTTTAACGCCGATTTTTAATCCATGTTAAACGAGACAACTTTTAACGCAACTTTGTTGCGGCAACGGTCGGCAAGGGCATGTTACACGAGACGATTTTTAACGCAACATTTTTCGCTGCTCGGGGACGATGTTGTGTTAAAAGTGGACGGCGGGGGTGTTACACGCACCGACTCCAACAAAATTCGAGCCACAATGTTGCAGGTTTTTGAATCGTATTCAAAAACTTGCAACATGTTACGTTAAAAATCGTCCTGTGTGTCATGTTACACGAGACAACTTTGAACGCAACAATGTTGCGTTAAAAATCGGCTCGTGTAACATCACCTTAATGGGATTCCTGCACAAAAATGGGTCAACTGAAAAAAAATCCCTTCTATACTGACTGCCCAAACGTAAAATCTACCCCTACATAACGAATACCTTATATCGCGCTAACTTAATGCATATTTATTTACGTGGATGTTAATTTAAAACCACACTCTTTTACATTATTGTTGTTTTACAGCACCTTCATGAGTCTTTATTTCAGTAACAAAACCACGTCTGCTCATAGCTCCACTATCAACTTCTCGGAGTCACTATCTGACAGTTCTTCTTTTTTAGTTTTTAAATCACTCAATGGCGCAGCACCTGAGTACATTTCAAATCTTATCCAATACAAAACACAGTCACGAACCTTAAGGTCATCATCACAGCGACTCTTGGCCACCCCACAGCTCGATTGAAAACATATGGGGACCGTGCTTTTGCCGTGGTGGCCCCTAAACTGAGGAACACTCTCCCATTGGAATTAAGATTGAGTAACTCCGGAAACATTTTTAAGAAATGTTTGAAAACTTACCTTTTTAAAATTGCTTTTAACCTGTAAATAACATTTTTTATATTCTAGCTTATAGATAGTTTTTTTTATCCCTTTAATTTTTTTTAATTTTATGTGTACTGAATTTTTTTTTTTACTTTTTATTGTTAAGTGTCATGAGCAAGTAGTGATAATGGCGCTATATAAATATATTATTATTACTAGGAATACCTGCCGGTAGAGTGCCAACGAGTAAACACTGGCACAGTTGTGTGCGCAGAGAAAATTAAGAAGTAACCAGAGTACAGTCGATTTTTTTAAACTGAATCGTTGTTTAAAAAAGCAGAGCAAAACTCACATGTTTTTCTTTGTTTTTTAAAATGTCTATAAGAATTAAACTTGTAGGGTAGATTAGAGGTGAAATATGAGTCCCTTGCATTACTTGAGAGAGATGAAACCAACATTGTTGTTAGAAATGAGCATGAATTCAAATGTGACATGTTTGTGTTTTAACATGTTCTTAGAACGCAAATCCCAAATGCTCTTGTTTTAAAATGTTTTTAAGAACAAAACTTGTAACGTGATCTCTGCCAAACGAATAGCTATTTTCCTCTAACAGTTTTGCAGCTTCTAAGTTATTTATGTTTCCATTTAATACGTGTGCTTCTTTATTAGAAATTGCAAAGGGATTGAAACTACCATTAGAAGGATACGTATACGTCTTGACAAATATCTCCCGCGGAATCTGAAAACGGTAACATTTTGATATCCACGTGAAAAATCGAAATTAGTCACACCACTATGGCCCTTACAATGATTTACGACTAACAACATACAGAATAGAAGAAGCATAATAAAATTCTCGTGAGCACGCACTTCAGCAAGTGGACTTTGGACCTGAGCACTTCTGATCGGATAATTTTCAAACGAAGCTACAGCTGCAAGCCCCCTGAAATTTTGGAATAAGAAGACTATCCAAATTGATTTGCTAAGTTCCCTCAAGCTTGACAGATAGTGGCTTTCTGGCAAACAGAGCTTAGACTGTTTTTTGTGAACGCTAATGGATGAGCACAAACTAACAGCGACACGTCGTGTGACTCGTGACTCGATTGGAAAGAGGCTTTATATTCCCTCTGATTATGTTTATAGTGAATATATTTGAAAATATTCAAGTGTTTTTTTTTCCTTAGTTATAGCACGCTGGCCGATTTTGTAAACAATTGACTGTTGTTTTGGCAAGATTGCTGTTTTGGCACGCTCGCCGTGACTGTCAAATTTGTAATTTTGAGCACACTACGTACCTCGATAAAAGAAGAGGCTTTATACGCCCTCTGATTGAGTTTATAGTAATTATGTTCAAGTGGTTTTGTTTTTTGTTTCTTAAATGGCACGCTGGCCGATCTTGTCAAGGCAATTGACTGTTTTGGCAAGCTAGCCGTTTTCGAGCTGATTTCGATAACTGCCTCGCTGGGCGATTTTAGCCTCGCTGGCCTGCTAGGTGTTAGATTTGTGACACTCTGGCTCTCAAAAACACTAAATTAAAGTACACGCAAGAAGACAACGCTCACGAGTGAATAATATCAATATTTCCGCTCACCTTTTCCTGCCTAAGCCCGCACAAGCCACCATGAGGTCAATGAGGTCAATGTGGTCATCTTGTCACCGATCATGATCCTCCTGATGTGAGGCCCGTTTCAAACGTCGTGCTACTGCCGTGCTTAGCACTTACCAGCCGTTGCACAAAGCAAATCCAAAATGTTAATTTATGAATTGAGTTCGACACAGCAGTAGCACGACGTTTGAAACCAAGTCGTGCTACTGCCGTGTAGCACGGCAAGCCTTGCCGTGCTACACGGCAGTAGCACGACTTGGTTTCAAACGTCGTGTTTAAGTCGAATTTAATTCGAGTAATTGAGTTCTACACGGCAGTAGCACCACGTTTGAAACAGGCCTGATTGGTTTAGATAAAAAAAAAAAATACCGCGATGCCATTGGCTAACTCGAAAACAATCACCGATGATGTCACTCTTACATTACCTTATGCTAACTTTTTTCATTCGAGATTTCGTCTCCCTGTACCAAAATCAACTCGCACACACGGCTTTATGATGCTGCCGCCTCGTCACCCTCGCGTCCTCGCGAGGGTGACTCGTTGGCAATTAATTATTATTATTATTATTATTATTTATTATTATTATTATTATTATTATTATTATTATTATTATTATTATTATTATTATTATTATTATTATTTGAGTTCAAAATGTCTTTCGACTAGCTAAGTTCTAGCTAAGTTCAGTCTTTCTTCTCAAAATTTCCATGGCCCGTTCATCTTCCCACTGCACGGTCACCTCTATGGGAATTTCCAAGCCGCCTTGAACTAGTGGAGACGGTTTCCATTTTATAGATTTCACCTCGAGCCTTATGTCAGCTCCTCTCTTCACGGAAATTTCGCTTTAATCTGATGTATGTAAACCCAACTTTTGGAAAAGTTGCGTTAATGTTGTGTTACGTAAATTTTCTTGGCGTTGTCAACGTGCATCGTTAATTTCCTATAATAAGATAAATGTCAACACGCGAACACAGCCGCCTCTCCGCAGTTCGCATCGCTCACAGCCGCAAGGGGCGTTTCGCGCCCTTGCGGCTGTGAGCGATGGGAGGCGTGTGTTCGCAGGCTAGACAGAGGTGAATGTAGAACAAACCAAGAGCGACTGAAGAAAATCCTTCAATAAATGGGGATAATCGAGCATCCTCCAGTGCGCCATGATCGTGAGATAGATCGATTGTTGTATCATTTTCGTGATAACTGGCTAATTTTTTATTTACAAACCTGAGGCTCGGGTATTGCAAACATCCAAAAATTGTCGTACACCGTTTTCTTTTTTTGTGTTCTTTGATTGTTTATTTGTTTGCCATTAGTTTGTCACTTCCAAGGAGTTAAGAACTTTCATGAGGATCTTCTTGTTCTTCCTGACCGATGTACTCTGTGGTAGGTCTATGTTGTGGTACTATTTTTGTTAACCAAAATGTCATTTTCGATAAGCAAGCGCGTGAGGCTAAACTTATGAATTGCTTGAAAATCAAAATTCCATTAAAACTTGGGGAAAACCCATGAACCCACATTTAATAGATGGTTTCACGGTTATTGGCGCCATATTACACGGCTAACAATAAATGCATGGGATTTTGACCGACTTTGAGCCGCTTTAACGCCGCTAAAAAGAGGCGGATTTCCAACATTTGCCACTACTTTTAACGGTTTTATTGATATCGTTCATTCAACAGAAAATAAGGCCATTAACAAAGGTACGACGTCCGTAAATTAGAATTATAAATTCGCGGTAATTTGCATAATTTTGATTGAAGTTTATTTAGACACGTGACATTGATGAGCCTAAGAAACTGAAGGACTCGTTACAAAAATGTACGTGTATCTACAATATAAATTAAGAAAGTGTAAAAGACTAAAAATTAGTAATATAATTAACTATCCATACTGTCAACTACAATGAAATCTAATTAGAGCAGGAATTACAACCACACTCGCCCTGGCTCAACTTAAGTTTCTTGAGTTTGGCAACAAAATTCTTAAGATTGGGGGCCTCCCTAACATGCAAAGATATAAATTGCACGGTACGAGAGGTTTGTATGAAATGTACGGACACAATGTGAATTGAACAGTTTTAAAAGACAAATTAAGAAAATGGACCTGGAAAGTTTTTTGCTTGAGGAATGTCCAACTGGCTGTTTTCTGTGTCATTCTTGAGCCGTGGTCTTATAATTTTTAACATTGTACATACATATATATATAATTTTATATTTTTATTATTGTATATATATATACCGGTATATATATATATTAGCCTTTATTCACATACATCTAAGTGTAAGATTTTTTTATATTTTATTATTTTTTGTTGTTATAGTGTTCCCAATTAGCAACACCATGCTAAAGTTTATATGACACTTAAATAAAGTTTATTATTATTATTATTATTATTATTATTATTATTATTATTATTATTATTATCATCATCATCTTAAAAATTATTTTACGGTTGTTGTAGCCTGAATCTGTTCTTTATACTTCATGAAAATAACGTCAGTACAAATGTCTTTTGAAAGACATTTTCCCTGCGGAAATCCGCCTCTTTGTAGCAGTGTTACAGCGGTTCAAAGTTGGTCAATATCCCATACATTTACTGTAATTTTAGCTGTGTTTGCCCCCCAGGTAAGATGGAGCCGATAACCATGGAACCATCCATTTAAATTAAGATTCAAATTTTCTGGCATGGTGTCCTCCAAGGTCATGATTTTTCCATGAAAAACTTTGTGAAAGCCCTGAAAATGGATTTCATGTGTCACAAAATTTTCACATTTTTCAACTTAACACACACGTCACAGGGAAACATAAGTCCCTTTGTTCACTGGTATGGGTCATGAAATCCCCATGAAAGACATTCCAATGAAAAAACCACGGGTCAATTTTGAAATCAGTCATTGAGATCAGCTAAGAGAAAATCAGTGTTTAACAATTAAGAGAACACAAAAAGAAGGCACTACCCTAGGCAGTTGATAAGGATTGTTTTAGCCGGTTTAGTACTTTTGGTTGCATGCCACTAAAAGGCCCCCATGCTCCATGCTGAACTCCACTGATTATCAACGTTGTGGAAGAGACACTGTGATTGCTCATGGGGAAACATGTAGGGGGCTGACGTCAAACAACTGGCAATAAATAGCGTTATCTTCCTTTTTATTAGTACTTGCAGCTACTCTCGCTGGCAATGTTCCAGTGACAGATGCAACTTTACGAAGATGATAAGAGGTAACTTAACTGCACGTCAGGTGTATAAAATAATAGTGATCTCATGTTTTAACCATCATGGTAGATTTCCATGATCAATTAATTATCAGATTAAAGAGAGCATTTAGCTCGAATTTTGTGGAAGGTAATGGGCATTTCATCTGGTTTATTTGTTATTACATCTTTCTTTGATCATTTAAGAGGCTTTGTGCCACTCTCTCAACTAAGGCAGCTGTGACTTCCCAGTTCCTGCTAGGTTGTTAATGCACTTGAAGGATAATGCCACTGACATTTCAGCTTTCACCTTGATTCTGAATGGTTGATCAGTTGTCACTTATTGAACGAATTTGTACATGACAAATGATTATCAGGATTTAGGGAAGGTCAGTAGAAATATTACTTGATCAAAGTTCGCTGAAACTTTTCTCTATCTGCAGAGCCACTAAAGATGAGACCCAAATGATGAAACCAGAAATGGACGAAGAATGACTGCTGCCTTCTCTTTTCTTCACTAGAACAAGTTCTTTACTTGTCATGATAAATTGACACTGTCCTAAGCTTATTAAATTCCACGATTCATGTGAATTTTTTTATCTGTAAATCAAGTAAGTGGGTGGTCAACTGAGGATTTCATAATAGTCATTTTTAACATAATAGAGAGGACTGTCCAATGAGAGGTCCTCTACTCAACAGTCTCAATTGTCTCCTATTGTCTCATCATGTAACGCTCTGTGGGGAGGAGCAGAACAGCTGTGTAGGAGACTATTGAGACCCAGGGACAACCTCGTACCCAGAGTCCTCAGGCTCTTTGGCAAGCGGTTAGTCGCCAGGAGAGACTCTGGGATAATGAAAAAAAAATCAAATTTTTTAATTGGCTGGCCCATAAGTACGGCTTCCATTGTTTTACCCCAGATTTTCTGGGAAATGGTGGTCCATTATCCCAGAGTCTCTCCGGGTGTCCACCCGCTGACCAAACAGCCTGAGGACTCTGGGTATGAGATTGACCCAGGGACAGATCTTAGTGAGGGATGGGACAAAGAATTCATGGGCGAAATTGGGACTAGCGAAATTCCTGATTCTTAATCCCATCCCTACTATCTGCCACCGGGGTCTCAATGGATGCTACTTTTCACTTAATGTACATGATGTTATTCATTTCCATCCATCTGTTTTTCATTTCCTGTCGGGGTACAGGACATGATTTAAGCATCCCACAATTAAATGATAAGCTGTATTATGGCAAGTCTTTCAGTTTGTCTTCATATTTAGTTGAAAGAACAACTCGACATCTCTGTGTGGTCATCACACCAAACAAAATGTCGTCATTTAACAAACCGATTGGTTCAACTTCATGGTACTCGTATGGCTGCCAAGTCTTCAGTTTTTTGGAAATTACTTCCCATGCCAGTGAATCTTTGCCATCTTTAGCGAGAAGCCTTGCTACAAGCATAACATCATCAAAGTCTATTTGTCGTTCGCCCCAGGCATCATCATGTTCCAGATAGACATGCACCATTTCCTCTTCATAATCGTACAGCTTAGCTGTGAGAAATCTTAAAAAAATATATGGATTTTTTTGGGAAAACAGAAAAATTTAATGTCACTGCATTTTTAAAATAGTATTTCACTGGTAAACTACTGTCACCATCGCCATCAGTCACCATACAGGATAATGTTAAGAAAACACAGAAGATAAGGTCAGTGGGTTTAAATTTAAATTACTTATGATTTATGCCCCACTGGCTGCTGATATACTAATGACTGACAGCAGGCTGTCATTAGAAGCCAGCAACCAGCTTTTATAGCCGGCTACTCTCAGTCTGAAAATGAGTAAAACATAGCAGCTATAGGAAGAATTGCTTGATTTTTGACCCGCTAGTTTCTCTGAGAAACCATCTTCTGAAATCCTTAATGACAGCCCTGTGCGAGAATGATTAATTCTGACCAGAGTTGATCTGGAGCTGGGGGATGGGGATGGGGATGGGGTACAGGGATGGGTTGTTGGGGGGGGGGGGGTGGGGGCACTTTAGTCCCCACTCTTTCCCGGTTCCTTCTCTTCCTTCTCCAGGCTTGTTAGAGGGGTGGAGAAGGAGCAGGAGGTTAGAGAGTCTATAAGAGGCAGGAGTAGGTAGGACACGAATAGGCCCTTTGCAGCTGGGGTCACGTGACCAAATTTTACCTAGAAAACTTTTATATTATGGGCTATAACTTAAAGAATGCCAGAAATGGAAAGAGCGCATCGAAAATACCAATATGGCCAAGTTTGAGCCCCCTGGAATGAAAGAGTAAGTTTATACGACAGTTTGAATTTTCGGAAAATTTAGAAGTTTTGTATGGGAAATGTTGCTGGTGAGCAAGGTGTTGCTCTCCAGCAACATTTTCCATACAAATCTTCTTATTCTTTTAAAACTTCAGACTGTCATAAAATCTCATCTTTTAATGATGGGGGCCTCAAATTTGGCCATTTTGATATTCCCGACATGCTTTTTCCATTTCTGGCATTTGTTAAGCTATAGCCCATAATTTTATGAAAAGTAGGTCACGTGATGGCTTAGCTACAAAGGGCCTATTGGGATATAGCATAAATTAATGGATGAATGAAAGAAAAAAAAGGAACAAACGAAGGATTGAACGAACAAATAAATTTAAAAAATCCCCCCTCCCCAGCTACCTGGTTTTATGACGTACTTAAGAAATAGACTAGGTGAGCCAGTGAATTTGTGCTTTGCAAAGCTGCGAAACATGTGGAACAGACCAATCACGTTCTGACCTCATCTTTGCAACGTGTTTGGAATCCTTTCCTAACACAGGGTCATCCAACGTTTTCTTTATATCTTCCTCGTACTTTTTTATCTTCTCCTCTTTGGTAAGTTTCGTCTCTTGTTCATCTTCTTCCGGTGCTTTCTCTTTCAACCCAACAGCCACAGCCATCTCGTCCAAGCCCTTTTGCCACGACTCCACTGCCCAAACCTCACAGCCTAAAGCTGCCTTTCCAACGGCTCCAGACCACTCTAACATCACTTCAAACTGACTCTCTCTACCAGTTATTTTCACCGCTCTAACAATGAGCTTTCGCATCGCCTCCTGGAAGGGCCAGTAGTTGTAGGAGATCTGCGGATTCTGCAGGAAAATTTTGCCACGATCGAGCACTTCATCCCACTCGCCTTTAAAGGCTACGATTTGAGCCAACGCAACGGAAGCCTCCGGAACTCCGTTCTTGGAAAGATTTCTAAAATAATCCTCGGCTTCCTTTGCTTTGCCGTTCAATGCCAGTCTTTGGCCTTCCGCTATCGCTGCTTCGTGTTCGTCCATATTTCCTGCCCGAGCACAAAGTTACTCATCCCACCCCAGAGGGAAAATGATGCGCGAACCTAGCATACTTTGCGTGCGCTTAGAGCTTCCGGTGTGGCTAGCGCCGCGGACGTTCCTTCCTGTTGGCTGTTTCGAAGATAAGGAAAATCTTAAGATTACCCTTGATGTATTTCCTACTACAAATGCTAAAGTACAAGAAATACGAAATTTTCCAGCAATCCTTTTCCAAATCTATTGCTGTCAAGACAACCTGTTAACCTTTGAGGGCTCTCCACTTTAATTTTTTTAAAAGCGAAGTACTTGCTAGGCGGTGAGTCTCAGCATAAAACGTTTCCACCGGTGGAAAATAAAATATGAGGAAGAAGGAAGTAAGCCATCAAATCAAAAGCAAATAATGGTCATTATTTGACGTCACTATTTTCGAAAAAAAAAGTGATAAGTGAACGCTGACTTCTAAATTTCTTGGTTCCATATGGGAAGTGAAAGGTATTTTAGGGTGATCGGTAATGCAGACTACAGAACGTTATTCCATAAATATCCTGTCTGAAACCTAAACTTAAGATAGCTGGATGAGGATGATGAAATTTGCATCTGTTAGTTATCGCTCAATCGATCCCTCAGGACTGTCAATATTCAATGCGAAGACGGAGCTCGTCTTCCGGTAGACGTCATGATAACTCTGTTGAATCACGATTAAATACATTTATTGAGCATTTTCCACTATAAGCCATTTGCTACCAGCTTGTTTTGTTTCTGACCAAAAGCCACATCAGAAAGCAAATAAGCTTTCCGGTTTAAAAATATTTTGTAGTATTTATGTTCCCCGAAGAACCTGTTTTCGATTTAGTTGGCTTCCATACCGTTTTTAGCCTACAAGAGCAGTGTGTTTCAGACAACAAGAAAAAAAACATCTGAGCTGTAACTACTGCACTCTGATTAAACAACGCCAAATGGACCGAAATATAGTGAACGTAAACGATTATTTCGCAACGGGGCTACAACTGTGAAATTAGACAAAAAATAAAAAGGAAATATAATAAAACAAAAGCGAATCCAAGACATCACACTACCCCCATGAATGCATTCAAAAGCACGCAAGCAAACTATGTTGTGATACAATGAAACATATAAGAGAGAAATTTTTTCAGACATTTATAAGTTATTACTCTAAAAATACTAAAAACATGAAAACTAAGAATGTAAAGATCACGCACACACACACACACGCACGCATGCACAAAAAGAGTAAAGTAAAAAGCGCTTGGCTAAAAATGAGGAAGCAACTTTTGTCACGTGATACGATTGAACTAGGATTGAATCATGGGAAACAATGAGTGTTTTTCGCGATCAAACGTTTGCGTTCTAGAAAGGATTCAGGCATATCTGGAGTGGTGATGGTTCGGTTCAAAGTTGTGGGCTATAGAGGCTGATAAACAAAGCATGATTTCTACAGACGACGAGGAAGGTTTTCACCTAAGCCCTATAGCGGAGGCGATATTATCTTTGCCCGCTGAACAAGTCCTAAACCACGCGAAGGTGAAGAACCCTCTGGCGTTGCGATTGAATTTGCGTGGCGCTTTGAGAAATTGGGAAGATGTGGCTGCTTTGCTGGGTTATACGGCTGATTATATTCGTGGTGACTTTGCACATCGTACTTACCCTGGACTAGGGCTGCTTGAGGACTGGATTTATACAAAGAATGGTGTATTGCGGAGACTTGTGGAAGTATTTACTGAGCTAGAGTTGTACAGCTGTCTCGAAGTCGTTCATGAATGTGTCAGAGGTGAGGGCTACAAATGTTAGAATTTCGTACATTTAAGGGTTGTTTCATTGATGTCATTTGAGTTTCAAATTTGAATGATTGAATTCTAGCAATTTTGTTCGGGTTTGGGGTGATTTAGAGGAGAATCCTTTTCGTAAACGATTTAAACACAAGAAGCCAGGTCATTGCGTGGTAAAAAATTGTATATCTTTGTGCTACTCATTCGTGTGGAAACGAACGTGTTCGTTCCATGCAAATTTCAATACGCAAGAGCGCAAGAACCTTTGTGCCTTGATTCCCTCTCTTGATTTATCACCGGCCTGTTGTCAGTTGATTTTTAACGTCGGTAAAACTTTTCCTGAAGTGGGAGCTGTAAGAATGTTGCTAAAACCTGAAGAGTGAAATTGTTGCAAATAATTTTATGGCGACACCACAAAAAGCTATTAATCTTATGCAAGAAATTTTATTAACCCCCGCGACTTGCATTTCGCTGAAAAATCAACGTTCCTCAACTCGTTATGTGTAGGCTCGGCCAATTTGTTGTGTATTTATAGTACGAAAGCGATTATATTTAATTTCAAGGGAAAAAGTCTTATTTTCAGCTTGGACCACTCGGTGCTAATTTATGCATGATTTACCTTCGCGAATACTCAATATTCCATAAGGCCCTGGCAAACGGGGACACATTGTTGCGGACACATTGTTTCTCATGCTGTTTCTTGGGTGAGCAAAGGAGCGGGACACAACGCAAATCTTGTGTTTGTGTCCGCAACAAATTTTGCGCGAGCGGGCAAACAGGGAAATATTTGTGTCCGCAACAATGTGTCCTCGTTTGCCAGGGCCTTTATATGACTGTTTATACCCCTGTTTCTTGTATTTTTGGTGGAATGAATTAGCAGCAACTAAAACTGCTGTATTCCATCAGAACCAGTGAGAAAAATCGAATACAGAAATCTGGTCATTTGGTGGTAAATTTTTCAAGTTTTTGTTTGTATACAATTAAAATAAAATGACCTTTCGCTTTTGAAAAAGCACCATTCCAATAAGATTATAATTGTTGTTTCTGTTGAGGGGTTATCTAACGTCAATCTTTGCTTCCTTTTCTTTCGATATCTTTCATTTAGTTACGGAAATATTGAATAATACAAGGACTGTATCATGACCTACGGTGCAGCTACCCTTAGTTTGAATATCTTCCGGTGTGTGTGAATTATGCGGTGGCACGTACCAGTATTTAATGTGTTTGGCCTTTAATCGGGAAAGAGCGTTTGAGCCAAATGTTTCTGTAACCCTTGCCCCTTGATCATTCACTGTTTTTGTTGGTCTAAGGACCATATGTTTGAAATGTGATAGCTGATTATGTTTACCATTTTTGTATGCCTACAGTACTGTGTTAGCTCAGCTCCATGTAATGTAAAGACAAAACTTTAGTGATTTGCTGAGAATAGAGCAGCTATATTGTGTAACTGTTTTCAGCAGGTTTTTCTTTCAAGCTGTCAATATGCATTTTGCATTTGATGAGTTAAAAGTTGCTAGATCACCAAGTACTCTTTCTCAACACTGGCTGAAAACCATTGTGTTAGTTCTCACCCTGATTTATTTCTTATTTTTTTCAGCCAAATAGCATTCTATTTATGCAAGATTACAAATTTTCAACTTTGATACAGTGTGAAAATGCTCCGTGTACTTACTGTACTGTTTCCTTTACAATACCTGTGCATATTTCAAATTCAATTTCCCATGAGAGTTGCAAATCTTAAAAGGAACCATTTTTAAGATATCTGGTGGCCTAAAATAATAATAATTTTTAATACTTAATTATGTTGCGCTTTTTCTATAAGAATAATCAAAAGCGCTTTACAGTTAGCATAGTAAAACTACTGACTAAAATTAAAAGTTAAACCTAAAACCTACAATTCTAACTTAATTTAAAATATTAAAAACTTTAAAACTAAGCATTAAATTTAAGAAAAGGCCTGAGAAAATAAAAAGGTCTTGACTAAACTCTTAAAAGTGTTAATGTCCTTAGCTTGTCTTACTGAAAGAGAAAGGCTGTTCCATAAGACTGGGGCTGCAACCATGAAAGAGCTATCCCCCATAGTCTTTTTCATTTTGAACCTAGGACTTGCCAGCAATATGCCAGTATAGTATGAGGGTACCAGTAGTTTTCAGATTGTTTGAAAAGGAAGCTAGTTCACTATGAGAGCTATCACTGCAGTTAGTAACCATCTCTGTTTAGCAACCATCACGGTGAAATCCCATTTTTTACACTGCATCCTTTTTGGTAACATGAGTGACCAACTCCCTTAATAGGGCACTGTCCCAGGGTTAAGGCGTTGTAAAGTTAGAATGGAGCACTTTTTATTCATGCAGAGTACACTACGGTTGGACTAATCCTTACATACATGTGCTTTTTCAGAATATGAAGCGAAATTAGAGGCTCAGAGCAACAACCCCAGGGAAGATGATGACAGTCAAAATGCTGACACCCAGGGAAATCACAGAGAAATACATGAACATCTTATTGATACTTCGCTCTCTAGTGAAAGCAGCAGTATGACTGGGAGTTGTACAACGAGTTCATTAACAGACTATAGTACTGGACAGGAGTCATCCATGTTGTCACAATACTCTACAGACGGTGGAAGTTTTGGTAGTAAAGGTGTTGATTTAAGTTCTGTTGAGGATAGCTATAACTTAAATTGTGACAGCCTTCGCAGTGGTGAAACGCGGCATGAGGCAGCAACTTTGGAAAAACCACCATTCTTCAGGGTTTCGAGTTGGTCTCCAACAGAGACGGGACATTTAGATAAAGAGCCAAACATGCAAACCATGGATGGTGAAGGAAAGATGTTCAACCGTTCTTTTTCTCAACCTCTCGACATGAAATCTAAGGCTGGTACAGAGACCAAAAGGAAATCTTTTAAGAAAAAGTTTGTGAGATTTTTTAAGAAGCCTAAGCAGCTTAAGAAGTCTTCATTGCAATCAAATGAAAAGGGGAAAGTTTTTGTACCAGTAGTCACCACAGATTCAAGTCCTCATTGTCCAACATCTGCAGCTTTTACTGTCTCAGGAAATTACGGAGAACCTGCAGAGAAGGCTCCTGAAAATTTTGCCCCTCTCAAAGTACATGTGCAGGAAGCTCGGCGATTATCACTGACAGACAGTTTAAGCTCTGGAGAGTCTGTGTCTACCCCAACATCGCCAGGTTATGAGTCAGGATATATGTCATCAGAAGGTATGATTAATTTTTTACCGATAACAGAAAATTCCAAATGTAAGACCGGCAAGGCTTACATTGTAAATGTTGAAATTCTGATTATAAAGCCTCCTGAATAGAGGGTTCATTGATTGTTAGGTTTCAGCCATTTTTAAACCAAGGACTCATTTTAAGAATTTTATGATATTCAACAATAATAATTCAATTTTTCAATGGTAGAAAAGTATACATACTCTCCCAAAATGTCTTTCATTCATCCTCCTATACTTTGTTGCCAATTCTTTTTATTCTTTGGTATAGATTTTACTTTGTAACTCCTGGATTTATTTCTTGAAAATTGTGTTAATGACCATGTTACAGTATTTTTAACTTTGACTTTATGGTTTTCAAATGCTTTCACAAAACGTCTTTCATTCGTCTTGAATTTCCTACACTTTGTTGCCCCTACTTTTTTTGTTCTTTGGCACAGGTTTCGCATTGTAAAGTCTTCTCTTGGTTTTTTCTTGAAAAACTGTGTTAATTTGGAACTGTGTTAACTTTGATTTTACATTATAGTTTGAACTCTTTAGCCATTTTGATCAACATTTCCCTTGCATGTAATTATCAATAATTAATCTGAAACAAGGAGAAGACCTTGTTACATGTTACATGTTTTTATGAACTAAAATTAAAATAAATAAAAATTCATGGTACTTGTTTAACATTGTTATTGTTTGCCTATATTATTATTGTACAGGCCCTTCAGTTAGTTCTGGAAAGTCCATCTCGATCATCCACTGTTCCGACTTGGAAGAAGAATCCTTTGAAAAAGGAGTCTTAAAACTGTACAGACGTTTCAGTGAACTGGGTTACAAGTGCCACTTGGACAAGCTAGAGAGGATGAAAATAGCTGAAAACAAGTTCCGTTATGCACTGCGAAGAGTACAACACAGTGATTTCTTGTTTATTTGTGTCTCGCCTCAATTGAAAATGATTTTTGACTCCTCTGTTGATGAGATCAGTGATCAACTTGAAGGTGGGTTGTTTCAATTTCAAAGTAATAATTCTTCCTGCATAATAGGAGTTTGTCATAACCGTGTTTTAGTGCATGTCGTTTTGAGATTACTATTTTAGGTCAAGCGTCACCCTCTCAAGTCAACACAAGACACTTACAGCTGTACTGTATCACTATTGGATGAGATCACTATCTGCAATTTGATTAATTAAGCCTTACAATAGAATTGTTCTTGGAATCCTACACTGTTGCTAGGGAAATCAGACAGTGGGATGCCAGGTGAATGATATTATACAGTCATGTGTTATTGAAACAAAATTCTTGTAACAAGTCCTCACAGTAGCATTGAATTATTTACATCTAATGTATCATGTGCATTCAAAACACAAAAATTCTGTTTGCATTGCTTACACTGTATCTGTACCAGTGCAGAAAATGCAAAGTTTTTCCTTCGTTTGAATTGCATCCACTTTCCTCAACCTTCTTATGGAAAAATGTATGATAGTATAATTATACAGTAGAACTAGTGCCTCACCTGAGGGTAGAACGTTAGAGCAATTACGTGTAGAAGTTACAATGTAAAGTAATGTAAAAAGATGCACATTGCTAGCAGTGATGTCCTTGTTAAACAGCTTGAACTTTTGTATTTTTTCAGATGACTCTAATTGTATGCTGCGTCTTGAGTCTGATCTCATTCTAAACGAACTCGCCAACCATGGAAGCAACAGAAAAGGCAAGTTCATGACCATCCTTTTGGAAGGATCTTTCAAAAGCAATGTGCCATGCTTCTTGGAATCGTACATGATCTATCGCTGGCCAAAGGATGAAAGAAAGATCAGGTGCATTATTGAAGAAAAGCCAGAGATTATCCCGGTTCCAGTCTCGTGTGTCAAGACTGATCCACCCTCACAGGTGGTTATACCAGCAAAGCTGATCTGATGGCTTAAGGTAAATTTGTGGTTCTGTCTGTATAATCTTCTTTTATTATTTATTTATTTATTTATTTATTTTACTTGATTTACTAATAATCCATTTTGCTAAATTTGATTTTAAGTTACACAACCCACCTTGATTAGCTTTGCTACAGTGTACATGCGGGTTGTGTATTTCTCTAAATAATTGTAGATTTTAAACTATTGAAGTGAAATGATGATGATAATATATTGTGTTTTACATTTCCTTACCACTGGTTAAATTTACAGCTGTAGCTGTAAATTTTCAACTATTGAAGTGAAATGATGATGATAAGATAATATATTGTGTTTACATTTCATCACTGGTTAAATTTACAGTTGTAGCTTATATCCATTCACAGTCACCTTGAGTTTAGTTCTTTTGTTCAATTAAGTCTAAGAGTAGTATATTAGGGGTATCGAATGGTCTCTGCAAGCATGCAAGCACTGCGTTTTATTTATCGAGCATGAGCAGTGATCGAATTTGTCTTGAGAGTAGTGAGGACATTTAGAAAAATGCAACTGGCAAGCAGCAAGCACTTCATAAATTCTCCCCTAGGTTCCACCGGTGGCAAGCTAACTAGTTGACCATGGCGGTGTCTAACCAGAAAGCTTTCGCTACTTTGGCCACCGCTCACATATGAAATTATTCCTTAACGGCTTAACACTTCTTAATGCTTTATTATTGTCATTCCTTTGCCTTTTAAATCGTATTCATGCCCTTTATAGTGTGAATAAATAAAAGAATTGAGAATTGAATTCAATGATAGGGAAATTAGTTTTCCGAGATCAATAATTGACTGAAAACTAAGATTCAAAGCAATGTAGCTTATTTTAGGAGTTTCAAGGAGCTAACATGGGTCAAAATAAACCTGGACTGAGACCATTTTTAACCAGTCAGACCTGACTGGCAGTACTGATGGTCAAATAGCTCTATTCTATTTCAGAGTTGTCTCTAGATTTTACTTCCTGCTTTCGCAGGTCACTGGCAGGTGTCAGCTTCGGGAAAAATTTGTAAATGCATCCCTTTCAATAAAACTTCAATGCATGTAAACTACACTACCACGTAGAAACGCATTTATTTCTGTACCAAAAAACCTACAAATAAGGATTTATGAATTTTTGCTAACTTTTGAGTAATCGCCCGAGCAAGTTTCAACGAAAATCCGAGCATGTGAGCAGTTGCAAAAACACTGCGAGCACGAGCAAGCAAGCACTCGTCAAAATTTTGTGAGCAAATCGAGCAAAGGTCAAATTTTGCGAGCACTTGACAATTTTAAGGGACCATTTGATACCCCTTATATTTATACTGTAGCTACAGTAGTACACTGTAGTTTTCAGTTTTCAGTTTTCATTTTACACAAAAATAGAATAGAATACCAATTTTTGAATATTTAAGTAATGTTGTGAAAATTAAGTTGTAATAATTATAGACTAATGATGTAAAAAAAAAAGATGCCACAAAAGGTTCCTGTATGTACACTGTGACTCCCTGCCTTCTCTGTTTAAGTCTCAGTGATTGAGTTGACCTCTGGATTGTATAAAAAAAAACATGAATTTAAATGTCCTGATTCACAGCAAGTAGTCCCTTTATGATGTTATGGTATGTACAGTCTGTACATGAATATAAGAAAAGGTGTCTTAATGGTAAAAGGTGCTAGTCTATTTTTTTCTAATTTTCCCGATTAAAATAAAAGTTAATTTGTACATGTTGAGCAAAGGAAATTCTTGTCCTCATCCCTGGTTTCCTGTTTGGCAGTTCTACAGTGTACAACAGTTCCCCTGTATTCTGAAGGGTTTTGTTGGCACTCTTATGTATCCCCTGTGATTCAATGACCCCACTAGGGGATGGAAGGAATTGCACTGGAACTTGAATTCAGCAAGCAGTGGAAGTTATTGCTCACTTAATGTTAAGCCATCATTTTTAAATTTTGTGAAATCGCATTGTGATCTCCTTCTTGTTAACCTTTTAGGACAAAACGTTTCATCTCTAAGACCCCATGTTGATTTCATCACTCAAATGAAGTGGAAGAAGTGGCAATTCACAGCTGATGGAAAGTGTTTCACAAAAAATATAATAATAATTATGTATACTGACAATGCACTGTGCAAGAGATGCAGCTCTATTAATTAAACCAGCCAGAGGTTTGCTTCCAATTATTAGTAATTAATGTGCATGTTATGTTGCAAAAATAAGGAGTAGTACAAAAACTGTATAACCAAAAGCACAATCATGAAAGAACAAATTTCATTAAGATACTACAAAAGACAAACAAAAGATACACAGAAGAGAACGGACTTGCTTTTCATTTTTGTCTAGTATAAACTGTCAGAACAGACACAATGAAGGCTAATTGTTGTGAAGAGGGCTGTCACACTTAAATTTGCCTGTACAAAGACTTTAAGTGTCTATATCGCCTTCTGTTTTGTGTGTGTGTGTGTGAGTCTGTGTGTGTGTGTGTGTGTGTGTGTGTGTGTGGTTTTGGTATGTTCATAAAGAGTAGATAGCTGTTCAATTTTTTTAATTCCGCCTTGTTTGTGCCATGAAATCGCCGTTCAAAATTGACCAAGCTAGTAAGGGGCATTGGTCTCCTGGTTTGATGTCAGAAACTGATTTGCATCGCATTAAGTCTTTGTAAGCATGCATGCAAAGCAGTTTGTGACATCAAACCAGGACAAGACCCATGCCCCTTACTTGCTTGGTTAAGTTTGATTGGTGTGGCTCAAGTGGGAATTTTGAACGACGATTTCAGGGTAAAAACACAGCAGAATTAAAAAAAACCTTTCTAAACAGCTACCTGTAGACTCTCTTAAGTTCATACCAGAGCCACAAAAAAACAGAAGACGATATAGTAATTCAAGTGTCATGCTTCTCTTTTGGAACTTTCAGTAATGTTTTCTAACAAAGGAATGAAAACCACATTACCGTGAGTGGTTAATAATTCATTTTCTGAGTTCATTGGCTCATAGCCACAATGGAAACAGCTTTTCCTAGTATCCCTACATTTTGAGAAAGTGAAGGGGGGGGGGGGGGGGCACTTATTCGCTATTTCGGCCAAGGGGGTGGGTGTTTAATTGTGGGAGGTAACTTATTTGAGCATGGGTACTTATTTGAGGAAATATGGTACAGTAAAACCCTGAAACTACATTGTACAAAACCTGGATAGAGAATTATTGCCTGTTAGGCTAAGCTTTGCCAGTTAAGCCCCCTCCATGTAAGGACCTGTTAAGCCTAAAATTTGAAATCGATTCTTTATTGTTTTTCTAAAATCTATGAACAAATTATTCTGTACACAATGCTTTAGTTCTTTTTTGGTTATTTTTACATAACTTTTCATTTGGTACATGCAGATTTTATATGAGGAATAAGTTGAACCACTAAATACTCTTAGCTATATAGTGTTTTTTTTCTTTTTTCAGAAAAATAAGAACCTACCAGTATATTTAAGAAGTTTAATAGCCTAAACTTGTGCTAACTACCATTTATATAAGAACCTGTCTTAGTTGCATGGTTTTACTGTACTCAGAGTTTCAGATTAATTTTGAATAAAAATTCCTTCAATGAGGCCCTGCCAGGGTGTGGGGGGGGGGGGGACCATGTCACTTGTCTGAATTTTAAAATCTCCCGTGTCGGTATTTAAATTGCTAATTCTCAGCCTCGATCTCACTGTGGAATTTTGCCGGGAATGATGTCTCACATCAGGTTTCATTTTATGTGCTGTCGCTACTTTATTGGCCATGTTGCTTGATGAATTCACCCTTGCAGGGCCTCTTCAATGGTTACATTTGCTGCCTGAAAATTCCTTAAAGTGAAAATTGCACAAATGCAGCAAAATATGAATTTCAAATGGTTATGGCTTGGTTACCCAAACCATAAAGGGGTGATCATTATATGCTAAATTATAACCCATGTTCTTTGTTCTTAGAGTTTAGAGATATGAAGCATAAGTTTGCAAGCATTAATTTTGTTTTGCAAGTCTTTTGTGCACATTTACAATGTACATGTCTAGCAATGTTACAATTTTTTGTTTTATGTACAAATAGTGTGGTACCTTGAACAAGCAGTTTGAAATGGTGTCATTTTACAACAACTGTCCAAATCACGGTTATTGTCATTGATGATTAATTATCTAATTAATAATTAATACTTTTATAGCAGTGAGCTCCTTCAAAAAGTTGATTTTCAAAGATGTTTTGATTAAACACCAATAGTAACAATACATACATCTTGTTAGACTGACAGAGATGATGGAAAAGAAGAGGTGTTTATTTTTGTATTCTGCAGTAGCAGAATGGAAATTGCAATAACATTAATTTGCACGAGAAAAGTGAATGGCAAGGATTCTGGAAGTTGTTGTAAAAATGTTGCTATCTTGCAAATCGCATATTGGGAATGTCAATGCAAGGCCCAAGCCCTACAGTAGAAAAACCTGTTTCTTAAATATCGTACCTGATACAGAAAAGGGGAACTATATTTATTTGCTTTTTTTCATATCTGGCCTACAATTTTGTTGTAGCGCTTGTTAATGTAGCATTTTACCTCTCTTATAACACGTGCGTTGAACTTTTTAGGTAGATGTCATTTGTTGCTTAATAAAGACCTGATAGTATCAGGATCAGTAGTAAGCTTATGTATTCATAATTATATAAACTCGGACTTATTTTGTGAATGGTGTTTGATTGGTAGTGATTTTTATTTATAGATATGACTTGTGAATAGTTTTGAAGATCAGTGGTTACTTATTAATTTTTATATCTGTATGCCCTTGTAAATATTGTATGTCTTGCCAAAGTACGAGCTTTTTGGATCTAATAACTTGGATCGTGTGTAAGTACTTTAGCGTGCGCTCCTACCTAAAATTTGTAATGGCACGATCGTTTGACGTGTCTGAATGTCACCTGCTGTCAGACTTCTCCGGTATAGGGGGATTCATGTTTACGTCATTGCTTACATTTTGCTCATTTGCATACGGCTTTGCTTACAGAATGTTAGATGTTATTTGACTCCAGGCAGCTGAAGAGCTAGTGAAATTTAATACATTGTGAATTTTTTAGCTCTTTAGGTGTGGTATTCAAGGAGATATTGTTTTCCAAAAACTGCAAAATTTCTGGGTGGCAAAAGCACTAATGAGCTCATACATTCTTTGCAAAATTTTTCCACAAAAAGTATTCAATACATGAGGCTCATATTCATTGGCACGAGTTATTCATACTATGACCTTTTAATATTCAGAACTGATTTATTTGTAGCTACATCAGAAACTGAATTGTTCACGCTAATGAGGCAAATAATTATTGTAAACAAGGATTCCCCTATATCCGATAATTAGAAAAGTCGCACAAATAGAAGGAACAATAAACTGTTAACAAAAAAGTTTTTTACTTTTTTAGTATGGTACTTTGTCGTTGATTCGCATTAAAGACCTTTTGCAAATATATTGCAAAAATTTCAGATGATTTTCATTTTACAAAAAAAAAAGTGTCCGAAAACAAAACCGTCCGACACTTTTAAGGGGGGACTAACTTAACTACAGAGTTAGTGTTGTTGCCAAGGGATTTTTACGGATTGTATTTTTAAAACACGGTTTTTCGGTGTTTTTGCCACTATATTGGTGAAACGTACGATAAGGTGAATATGTAAAATTTATAAATTGTTATTGCGCATGCGCAACTTGCCCCAGGCCCCAACCGCGCTTTAGAGAGAAAAATCCCTAAAACTTGGAGAAAATTATGTGAAGTTCCGATTTTTTTTGCCAGTCGGGGATATTCCAGCCTTCTTTACAAGCCTGTGTAAGCAATTGTTGTTAACAATGAATTTGCGCGCTTATGACGTAATAAATCTAACAAAAACGCGAATTTCCAAAAATCGATACGTAGAGTTTTGCACCTTGGCGATCGTTAACCACTGGCACCATTTTTGATATCCAGAAGTGTACGCCACTCGAGTTTTAGGCCTTTTTCTGTTCTGGTCACGTGACTTACCAAATATGGTTGTGACTCGAAAATCTTGTAAAACTTTTTGATTGTAAAAACATAGCCAGACAGCTTGCCTGTGCAAGTTAGGGTTTCCAAGATATGAGGGTTAGGAACTTTCCATAGCAACAATGTTTGCTAATTTTGTAGTAAAGTTAGTCCCCCCTTAAGCGTCCGAAATTTTTACAATACAGTGTAAAACTTTTAAAGTACTTTCTTGGGCGACACCATCACATGTATTCAAGGCCAACAATATACATTAATGAAAAACATATTGTAGATAAATCCATTCTTAGCTCCAAAGCCCTTAGTTTCCATTGTGGAGCGAAGTCTGAATTGGAGACACTGCTTTAGGTAACGGCTTGATAAAATTTTTGCTATTTTTTCGTCGATGTATCTGTAAAACCTTAAGGATACAGTAAAACTATCATTTTTCACGGCTGTTGTTTCGGTCTAATTTCTGTTTTGTTGGCGTAAATTTACTTTAGCTCTGTTTGAGCACATTGTCCAAACTAAGGACCCGTTTATATGGAGAATAGTCCCGGGTAAGAGGATCACTCTCCCAGCCGAGTCATCTCTAGCAAGCGTTTATATGAGAAAAGGTTGACCATTTTGCCCGAGCCAGCAGCACTCGCGCATGCTCTGACTGTCTCACCTTGACCGAGTTGACCCGGCTAGGCGAGCCAAAGTGTTTGTATGGAGAAACGTTGGCTCGGCTAGGAGGGTGACCTTACCATCGAAAGAGGGTGACCCGGCTAGGATAAACATAAGCAGTGTAAACCGGGAGTGACATAAGCATAAGCATAAGAAAAAGGAATCTTTTCCATTTTCTTATGCTTATGCTTATGCTTATCCTTATGCTTATGTTGCGTTAACCAGTGTGTAAACCGGGGTCTTCATAAGCAGATTATGAAAGTCTCCTAAACAACACACTGAAGAAATTTTGCCTCGGTCCCGATATTCAAAACTGTATCAAGGTGTTCCGTATAACGACGTTTCGATTCCAGTTGCGTCATGAATAATGGACACGCTTCAGAATTTTTCCGTTTAGAACGAGGTGTTAGGCAAGGCTGCCCTTTATCCGGTTTGCTATTTACACTTGGCATAGAAATTCTTGCGAGAGCAATAAAACACGATAGCGTAATAAACAAGTAATAACCAAGCGTAATAAACAAGTTCATCCTCCTCTATGTCGTCAAAGATGCTGAGTCGTCATACTCACTTGGGTTTAACTTTGCAGAGTACTATGTCGTGGAGAAATCATACAGTTCAGATGTATGAGAAAGCTTCTAAGCGATTAAACATGTTAAAATTTGTCAGATACAAAGTTGATCGTTCCACCCTAACATCCTTGTATAAGAGTCTAATCAGACCAATCATGGAATATGGGGATGTCATTTGGAACAACTGTTATGATTGCGACTCAGCTCTACTTGATAGCATTCAATATGAAGCTGCAAGATTGGTAACAGGTGCCATTAAAGGAACCAGTTCTGCTAGGCTATACAAGGAACTTGCTTGGGAGCCTCTTAGTAGCAGAAGGAAACTACACCTTCTAAGTCAATTTTACAAAATTGTCAAGAATCTTGCACCTCATTATTTAAGTGAGCTTCTTCCAAAACTATCTAGTGAGCGTACACATTATCGTCTTAGGTCAAGGGAAAACTTTACACAATTTTCATGTAGAACTTCTCGCTTTCAAAAGTCTTTTTTTCCATCTGCTATCACTGGCTGGAATTCTCTGGACTTAGATGTTCGAAACTCTGTTTCTCTTCCCACGTTTAAAGCTAAATTAAGGTCAACTTTCTTTCCCCATAGTTATGATAAGTTATTTGATTTCTCTCTTTCAAGGCGTGCGTCTATTGATCACACCCGCCTTAGACTTGGATTTTCTTGTCTTAGAGAATATTTGTTTAAAATTAACCGTTGTGCATCGCCTATTTGCGAGTGCGGTCTTGACTCTGAATCGGTGATGCAGAAACACTTCTTTTTGTTTTGCCCCAGGTATGCCGCTCAACGTAATGTCCTCCTTACCTCTGCTGCTAGTATTCTTGGCGAAACATGGTCATCGAGCAGCGATGCTAGGAAAATTAATTTTTTATTGCACGGCGTTAAATCTGTAAATTATGATATTAACTGTGCTTTATTTCGTGAAGTCCAGAGTTTTATAATTAGTACTAATCGCTTTTCGATGGCCACTGTTTGTTTGTTAAATTAATATATCTCTGGTTATGTAAATTTCGTTGTAACTATGTGTTTTGTTTGTGTCTGTCTGTTTTGTGTGTGAGCCTGATTTAAATTTGTATTATTGTGAGCCCCCTTGAAAAGCCTAGGTGCTTTTGGGGCAAACAATGGATAATATACACACATACATACATACATACATACATACATAAACTTTATTAAAGTGTCAAGGTATTTAGCTAAAAGCTAATTGTGGACACTATAAATAAATAAAATGAATACAATATAAATATATGTAAAAATATTAAAAATATAGTCTTAAAATATCATTAATATATAAAATGACATCAACATATAAAATTATTACAATCGAATAGAACAAACAAAAAAACAGACAATATAAGGCAAACATATAAACAGCAGTCGAAACATGAATATAAAATTCAAAAAGTTAAACAGTCTAGATAATTTAAATTAGACGAATTAAATAGAAGATATGGGAGCACATCCCAATACACAAGGCAGCCAGACAGCAGAAGCCACTATGCGTACCCACCAATCTAAGATGAGCACGCACAGCAGCCACATGTACCGTCCAGCAAGCCAGATACATTGAGAGCACGCACCCCTTTCCTGAAAGCCTGAAGACTGGTCTTACTGCGTAGTTCCTGGCTAATCTTGCCCCATATGTGTGGGCCTAAATATCTAATACTGTGCTTACCATACTTAACAGTATTGTATCTAGGAACAGGAAAATCACTTCGTAAGTTATAATGCCTGTCTTGCTAAAAAAAAAACATATTACATACATGCTCTGGAGCTAGTGAATTTTAAACCTTATACATTAAAATTAGTATATCTTGTAACCGTCTGTTCTCAAGACTGGAGAGTCTACCCTTCTCTAAGAGTTCCTCATACGTAGAATTCCTATCATTATATATAGCACGTAATGCCCGTTCTTGTACTCTTTCTAATTTTCGTGCATCTGAAGCTTTGCAGAAATGCCACACTATGTGACAATATGTTAAGTTAGGCAAAATTGCCGATTTATATAATTGTAACTTGGCTTCTCTGGGAATCATATTTCTAAGACGTACTAAAACAACAACTTTCTTACTTGCCTTTTTGCATATATCACCTATGTGAGCACTAAAACTAAGTTCATCATCTAATGTTACTCCTAGTAACTTCAAGTCTGGTGATGATTTAATAACCTGTTCATCAATCTTGACATTGATAGATGGACTGTCCTCATTTTTGTTCTTCCTACCTAATAACATTAAATTGTACTTGTCATAATTTCCCTTCAAAAAGTTATCTTTGTACCATTTTGATATAGTGTGCCCCCCATTAGTTAAAAGTTGTTCCACGCAGTCAACTGAATACCCCTTTACATAAAGCTGATGATCGTCAGCGTACATTGACAAGCTTGCATTATTTACTATATACGTCATATCATTTTGAAAAATGTTCCACAGTAGGGGTCCAAAAGATGACCCTTGAGGGCATCCTCTAACAGCATCCTTCCAACTGCTAATGACTCCATTGAGTTTAACTCTATTTTGTCGATTGGAGAAATATGATCTCATCAAGCTAAGTGATTCCTCTGAGAAGCCATATGCCTTTAGTTTATTTATCATGAGTGATGGATGTAGGGAATCGAATGCTTTACTCATGTCTGTTGAGAGTATTCCAATAAATTGCTTAGAATCCACAGCCAGCTTTAAATAAAACCACGATAGCACCATCAATGGTATCAAAGTAGGCGAGAAAGAAATTAAAGTTTCTTTGTATGCTGATGACACCACTGCCTTTGTTCGAGACCTTGACTCTATTACAAATTTGCTAACTATTCTTAACAAGTTCAACACTCTGTCTGGTTTGGAAATTAACCCTGCAAAAACTGAAGGAATGTGGCTCGGTTGCTGGAAAAATAACAAGGAAACACCTTTTGGCTTCCGCTGGCCTCAGGATCCAGTAAAAACTCTTGGCGTTTTCTTTTCTTACGACTCAAATAAATTAAACGAGCTACGTTTCGCTGAGAAAATCCGTACACTAGAAAAGACACTAAACGGTTGGAAAAGACGAAATCTTACTCTTTATGGCAAAATAAACATCGTTAAAACTCTTGGCCTTTCCAAGTTAATTTATAACACGTCTGTTCTCTTTATTCCAGGAAAATTTATTAAAGAAATTGAGACATTAATTTTTAACTTCATCTGGGACGGGAAACGCGCTAAGATTAAAAAATCAACCATCATAGGGGAAAAAAAGCAAGGTGGCCTCAAAATGACAGATTTTCACACCATGAATAAATCCTTAAAGGTTGCGTGGATACCACGTTATACTTTGCAATCTAGTAGCGATGTTTCCTGGAAAATAATCCCGGAAGCTGCACTTGAGAAATTTGGTGGACTGTCTTTCGCGACTAACTGTAACTATGATATCAGCTAGCTACAAATTAATAACCTTCCTTTTTTTACAGAGAAATATTAACATTTTGGCAGAACACAAAAGTTGCTTTTGAAAATCCAACTTCTCCAGAAGAAGAAATTATATGGAACAATAAAAACATCCGAATCAATGGAAAATCTCTTTATTTTAAAAGGTTGTTCGACAAGAGGATTATCTATGTCAAGGACTTACTGAAAGCCGACAACAATTTTATTCCGTTTACCCAATTTTGCGAAAAGTTCCGCCTGAAGATACCTTTCACCCTGAATTTTGGATTAATAAATGCTATACCAGCGTCTTGGAAATCAGAAATATAGCATAATTCCGTTTTACCCATCTCTAGACAGACACAAGGATATAAAGAAATGAAAATTTCCACTAAAACAGTTTACTTGATTTTGTTAAAAGATATTTTTATAGCCCCTACCGCTGAAAGCAAAATATTAAGACATGGTTTCACCCAAGAAAATATTCATCGGGTTTACCAATTTCCTTTTAAGTTGAAAAACGACATAAGTATAACATGCAAAGTCATCCACAACATCCTCCCAACCAAAGTTAGCCTTTCGTGTCGGGCAAAAGTTTGCGAGCGCGATACTTGCCCTCAGTGTTTTGCCGACAGACATACTTTAGATCACATGTTCCTACATTGCCCTTCGACAAAAAGTTTCTGGAACTGTTTTCAAAACTGGTGGAACACAAAAACTAAGTCATCTATCACATTGTCTGACAGTATGATTTTATGTGGAGTTTTTGGCGATATTAAGCACCTATATTCTTTAAATTACGCACTCCTGATAGCAAAGTTCACTATTTATAACAGCTGCCTTCATGATAGGAAATTCTGTTTCGACAGGTTTCTTCTATTTCTCAATGAAAAACTAAATATACTGCGTGAAATAGCAATCGCACATAACAAAATAACAGCTTTTTACAAAACGTTCGAAAATTTATTGTAATTGTAAATGTAGTTTGTATTTCAAAGTTAGTGACATAAGCAAATAATGTAATTGTAACGTTAAGCGTGAAAATAAAGGTTGTTTTAAAGGGAAAAAATTCTGAAAGTCTCCGTGTTCTTTGTTTCTTCGGAAAATATCTCTCACCATGTCTGTCTTCAAGCTGTCTTTCTCGTCGCCGTCGTAGCAGCAACAGAAGAAGTTGGAAATGTGGCTTAGTCGTCCCATATCACCGCGACATGATTCTGGAGCTCATTGCGCTTGCTCTATATGTCACTTTTTTATGCTTATGTAACAAGTGTAAACTTCGTTATGCTTATGCTTACGTTTAGTCCTGTGTGGCTCCATTGCTGGCTTCATTGCCCAAAGATTTGTACCTGTGGATGGTCCGTGAAAACTGGCTTGTGGCCCGAGAAAAGTCGGGGAGCAAAGGTGTCGCAGTGGTGAGAGCGCTCGCCTTCCACCAATGTTTCCCGGGTTCGATTCCCGGACTCGCCGTCATATGTGGGCTGAGTTTGTTGGTTCTCAACTCTGCTCCGAGAGGTTTTTCTCCGGGTACTCCGGTTTTCCCCTCTCCCCACCGACATTTGATTTCATTTGATTTATTTAGAGTTGATTTGATTTAGTCTTCCCAATTAGTAGAGCTTCTGTGCTACATACATACATTTGGGACATTTGAGACTTAAATAAAGTGTTTATTATTGATATTATTATTATTATTATTATTATTGTTATTATTATTAAGATTGTTTGAGAATTTGTTGTTATTATTATTATTATTACTATTATTATTATTATTATTATTATTATTATTACTGTTCATAGGTTGTTTTATTTCCCTGAGTGGGAACCCTGTATCCCTCATAAGAGAGGGGGGGGGGGGGGGGGGGAGATCTAACACAGACGCAGACAATGGTCATTCCTAAGGCTCCTCCCTCCACCGAGGGAAGGAGAGAGTAGATCTGGGAACGGGCTTGAAAGCAAGCCATGCGCTTTAGGTCGGAATTTACATTTTTTATAGGCTTCGACTCAAAGATTCGATGTTGACTCGTTCTTGGTTGACTCATCTTGATTTAAGTTCTTAAAACCACACGAGTTTCTTTTTAATGTTCGTTTTTATTTCTATTTCCTTAAGAGCAATAATATGATCTCTGTATAGATGATCAGTATCACTCCTTCGTTTTCACATAATTGCCTCGCATGGTCCTTGTAGTATCGTGACTATGCTAGGCAATTATGTGTGAATTTCCCGGTCCATTATTACCGTTCGGTCATCACGCTCACTGGCATGTTCCTATTTTTTCTTGGGAGGAATTACTTTTTGATCTCCAATATAGAGGTCCTCTTCTGACCCAAAACTTTGAATGGTGCCGTCATCCAGGATTTCAACCTGCACCTATTTAATGAAAACAGGAGAACACGAGTAAAGGAATCAGTGACTCATTTAATGAAAACGTCAGTGGGTGAATGAATGGATCAAAGATTCAATGAGAATCACTGAGTAAGCTCAATCACGACTCTACACGGCTGCATTTTTAAGTTACTATTACTATCGTTATTGTTTTTTATTATATATATATTTTTTTATTAATGTAAATTTTACAGATGAAGAGCCACCTTCCGGTGGAAATACTGTAACAAAGTCATCATCATCATCATCATCATCATCATCATCATTATTATTATTATTATTATTATTATTATTATTATCGATTTATAACAGCGTTCTCTGTTAGCTGAAAGTCTATATGGGGATCTGACCTCCTCCCGAGACCTGAGGTGTCCAGACTGTTGGGAAACCCAAAGCTCCAATGACGATCCGAATGATCTTCACTTCGTGACAGTTCCACACACGCCCAATTTCTCGATTATTATTATTATTATTATTATTATTATTATTATTATTATTATTATTATTATTATTATTATTATTATTATTATTAGTTACTGACCCGGAGAGGGAAACTTTAAGATTACTTCTACTCTCTTAGTAATCAAATATAGTATAAGGTTGATAGAGGTGCACTTAAGGCTTGTATATGCGTTTCCCTTACTATTCGGGTTTCGGGAAAATTAGTTTGGGCCCTATAAAATTGAAGCTATTAAATCCTTGATAAGAATTTTATATTTATGAACAACCCGAACCCTTCATATATCATTGCCCAAAAGCCCTTATGAAGATATTTGCCGTGGGTCAGTTAGGATCACCTGACGAGTTCCATCGCGGTTTATAAATGTCGGACACAGTTTTTGCTACGAATCTAAAGAAGCTCTATAAGCAGTTCACTTGCTCTAGAAGCAGTTCATTTGCATGGATGTGTAAAAAGGAATTGTTGGTTCTGTCAACTGAATTCAGGTTAGAAAATGAGCTACACCGTAAAGAGATTCGAAAGAGTTTGCGATGGCCAGTGGCACGACTCGCGACGAGCGTTTCCTTTTGCCATGCAGGACAAGAGGCTATCGGTAGCCTATACTCGGGCCGGTCCCTTAGAATGTAGTTCTTGAGTAAACATTGTTTTCAGTGTTGAAGAGGATCTTAGTTAGCTTGACAGACAATGCGTCATGGCTCGCGGGTTTGAGTATTAACTTGATTTGTAACGTGCGACCATCGACAAGAAGCTTATACCTCAAGTAGCGTGGATGCAAAGTCATCCAAACTTACGCATGCGCTGGAAATTCGCGAATCGGAGAGGGAGAAAAATAAAAACAGAACCCATGCCTTGACTCGTGACCTTACGGCCCGTGTAATTCGAATATGTACTCGCATGAGGCCAAGTACAATTAAGGAACACTCGAACTGCGGGTATTTTCACACTGCTCATCGACACAAGCCCGCCAGGCGCCAAGTTGGTCCAAGTTTATCCCATGACAACTCACCTTCAGGAGTTATCTTTACAAACTAGCACTAATGCAACCCGAGTTAAAAGACAAACTTCGCATAAGATTGTGAAGAAATTAAAGCGCTCTGAAAGCGATCAGTGTGTTTAGCCAAAAAGGCAGAGAGTATTTTTAGAGCTCGGCCAATAGGGAGCCAGTAATATTGCCCTAGTTAGAAGAAAAACTAAGAAGAAGGCTCGACCAACAGGATTCAGTCATTGTGCCCTCTATGATACAAAACGGAAAACCGGTTTTACGAGTATATTTCCAATCAATCATACTAATTTTAGCAAAAAGAAGGGAAGTTTCACAGCTTATCCCGAGGATATCCCATTAAATTTGACAAATTCAGTGCAGTAGGATAAATTTACGACCTTCACAGAATAGTAAAAATCCCAACTTCGCAGTTTTGTTTAACTCGGTGTGGGGCCGGAATGTACTTATAAACCCGCGCTTTCAAATAGCGAATTGGGCCGCACTTTTATCGACCCCAACGGCTGATAAAACTGAAGCTTCGGTCACTCAAAATATAACTGAATTAAAACTTCGAAAAACATTCTGTCAACTTAAAATATAAGTACAAGCAAGAAATGCACAAAACACTGAAACAAGGAACATATAAACGTAATATTTCACTCACCTCGTCAAGAGTCCATCCGTCGAACCATCCGCGCTTTTTCTGTCCTCTTTTTCTCTTTGAAGGCTTTCTCTTTGGTGGATCTGCTCCCTGTCCAACGAGAGCGACATCAACAGATGCGATTTTGCCGATGTCGTCGACTGCCATGTTGTGACTCTCTACGCTGAAAAGGAAAAAAGTCAAAGAAATACGAGGAACACCTTAGGGATTCTAGTAACAACAGTCTTTTCAAATCACAACCTCGTTCCCAGGAAAAAACCCTGGGAACGAGCTGTTCAAATCATTGTATTGAATCAAAAGAAATTTTCTATAATGTTCTTTCGATGCGAACTTTGTGCATGTTCAAAAAATGTGGCAGTGTGCTCAAACTAACAATCGGAGCGAAACCATAATCTTTTGCTATCAGTAAGAATACGAAGACAGTAATAGCCAATCATGCAATCGCTTATTTATACCTTGGCATGTATTACTACTTTATGTAACCTCTTACGGCGTTTTTTCCCGGACGTATTACAGAGTTCTACCTCTTCTGATTAAGTCAGTTTCTCGCATGCAAGTCCTCTCAACCACCTTAGAAAACAGCAGCAGCCCAAGTCTGGTATTCCTGTAAGCACGCGATTTGTAATACATTTTTTCTCTCGGTTCTTCCGCCAACTTGCGGTGTAAATCTAAACTGCACAAAATAATCGGTATACAGGCCCCTATGCAGATCGTACAAATGGATCATTACATGTCAGGGTATTTTAAGACGCATCAGGACCCGTGTTCACTAAGTATAGTGTCAGGATTTGGCATACACTTGAATGCACAACAACCGTATTTATATAATAACCAAAGTCAATTCGCGCCCTCTGATTGGTCAATCAGCTATGGTTTATTGTAGCAGTAAACTCGTGGAAATTTCGCGCGTCTTCTGAATTATTATATAAAAGCAATATACCACAAGTTTCTATGGTTTATTGGCTGATAAACCACGCGGGATGTTGGAAGAACACTCGAAGAATTCTTAAATCACTCGCCTGCGGCTTGTGATTCGCGAATTCTTCAAGTGTTCTTCCAACATCCCGCGTGGTTTATAAACTATAGAAACTTGTGGTATATTGCTTAAATAAACTGTAATACAGACCAGTGCGCAGTCTTTATACACATATCCCTGTATGTCAGTATATTACGTCAGTATACGTCAATCAGTTTATACGGCATATTCACTTTAATTTCAGCCGATTTTGATCACGATTCTGGCAGCATATCGCTGCAGTTTCGCGTATTTAAACTCGAAAAGCTCAAAGGGCTACGTCATGGAATTGGGATAGGATTACGGTTAGGAAATTATTAGTACTCTCAGATATCTTTCCTATATCTACCAAAATAATTCTAGCTAAAAAAAATGCACAGAACAAGCTAGTTTCTAGAAGGGTAGCAAATTTATAATCGTTTCAGTTTGATTATTTCTAGGCAAAACAAGAGAAATGAGAAATTGATCCAATTGTTTTCATGTCGCAACCCAATGATACTGCAGCCTAGGACACTTCCTTTTATGGCACGGCTTTTCAAAGAAGTGTCCCTTTAAGAAATAACTTCAACTTAATTTACCTACAGCTGAAAGGCAGGACTCTTCGAACTGTGCTTCCCTTGTAAAGCCATTCATCGTATGGTGAGGTTATTTTATTCATTACAGAAGGCGGATAGGAACCAGAGAGATTCTGTCAGTGATACAATATTGCGCTGATTGCAACTCTGCCCGGGGGAAAAATTGGATGGGGGTGTGCGGCTCGCTTCCTGAAACCCTTCAGGCCTATTTCAGACCAAAATCTGCAATTTTCCCTACCCTATTTCAGACCTGACCAAAAATTTTGATACCTTATTTCAGACCTCTTTCAAGTACACGGTTGGCGTAAACACAATTTGAGAAGGGCTTTTGTTGATGGTCTTATCGCCTAATGATGAAGAAGTAGCTTCTTGTAAAATAAAACATACCAATTCAAGACTAGAGCGCACAAACCATACCCTATTTCAGACGAAAATTATAAATAAGTGATACCTTATTTCAGACCCAAACGGCTAAAAAACCATACCCTTTGGGGCCGCACATATCTATATAGCCCATATAAGGGAGTGCCCCCTCCCCCACCCCCCACTTCACGTACAACTTGGGTGTTACAAAACTAGTACTAACACGAGTAACAGCTGAGCTGCACACAGAGTCTGCATCGCAGAAACACTGAATCTGTAAACCCCTGAGGGGTTAACAGGGGTTTTAAGCACAAGAAACAACTTACGCGCCCCGTTCATTTTCATTAGTGTTCAATCCTTCTGTAACCAGTTCAAACTCGGTCCGTGTGCCATCTACTCCTGTCTGCGCAATGTAAACATCTCCATCAGTCCCATCGCCAAGGCCGTCTCCGGTTTTTAAAGTTATTTTGATGTCAGTGACTGCAAAATATGTCCCACAGAATCACTTTGTTATCGTCTTAAAACGGCCATTACTATAGTTGGGGTCAGGAGCCCATCACTAGGAGCGTATAACTTCCCTATATTCCTGTCACGGAGTTTTCACAGACCAATTTATTTTTAGATCGAATTTCCCGCAGGAGCCTCGATGACCAATCACAAGTCGCTGCACGTGCCACAAGAATCTGCACGTGCAGAGCCTTTGTGTATCGCTCATTAAAACTATTGTTATGTGGCGCTTTCGTGGCCTCGTGGCTCTCGTCCTCGTTGCCCTTGTTCGAGGGAAAAGATAGTCTAAAAATAGATCGGTCTGTAAAAATGCCGTGACATAGGCTTAGTATGGGAGTTGTACGCTCCTGGTTATGGGTTCCTGTCGGAGTCAATTGCCGCTCTCAAAGGTGAAATCTTTTGCTTTACGACAGAAATCTCGAGCTTCCCCCCTACCGGTTAAATTCTGCACATGTAAGGCTTGAACTGATTAAACAAACAATACAAACAAAGAAAAATGAAGGAAGCTTAGGAGGTAGTACGGTAGCGTTGTTTAGGTTTCGGCCTTGAATTCCTGAGGCTTAACACACAGTAAACTTATATTCTGAGCTATAGCTTTTAGCTTCTACTTTATAGTTTGATTCGCCGCCAATTTTTTGCGTTGAGAATCTTCATGTGAAGCACCTTGGTGCCTCTATTTTATTTGTTATGACAACACAATGGCCATTTCGAGCTTTCAAATTGTCCTACTGTCGATAGTGATATTAATGGGATTCTGCCATACAGACGAGGAGGCTTAATCCAACACTCGTACCAAGGTTTCCTTCACTTACAGTAAATGCGTCTATATATTGACTCGATCTGCATGGGTATAGAAGATTCGACTAGAAAAGTAGGCCATCGAAAGGACTGAAGATCCAAGCGGTGTGGACGTAACAGGCGACATTGATCATTCCCGACTATAGATTGTTAACTTTTCGTAAACGATTGGAATATAATAAGTCGAAAAAAGTATATGAAGATGTCTTAATAACCACCGTTCAAGATGCTCGTCCATGCAATATTTTTCTGGCCGCCGTTCTTTTCCTCCTGATGTGTAATGGCTGCACTTAGTCGTTTGAAGACTGTTCAAATCAAAGTGCGCCAATTAAAGAAAGCTAGCGTTTTTCCCGATAAATGGTCAAACACATATTATTTAAACAAAGCTTACATTTTTTGTACGGACAGCCGTACAGTTGATTAAGTCTCATCACATCGCTGGCATCCATGTGTGACAGCTGCCCCAGCGTTCCACCTTTTCTCGCCTCCATGGTCTTTAAGCTTTTAGGGTCCTTACTAAAGGCATACTCGTTATACTCCATAATGGAGTCCTGGTCGAAAGGTTGCGAGGTGTCCTGGTCTTTTGGTTTGAACTGTGACTCAAGCCCTAAAACAAGAAAGACCAGACGGTTGTGAAGGACGCTGTCGTTATTTTTTAGGGGACTGGGGGCGGGGAGAGAGTGCGGTGGGGTGGGGAATAAAATTGCTTGTCTTTTACCGCGCAAACGAGTGGAAGTAATTGGGCCAGTCAATGAGCACTATTTAAGATAGGTAGTGGCAGAAGCAGCAGCAGCAGCAGCCGGTAGTACAGTAGTAGTAGCAGTAGCAGTAGCAGTAGCAGTAGCAGTAGCAGTAGCAGTAGCAGTAGCAGTAGCAGTAGCAGTAGCAGTAGCAGTAGCAGTACCAGTAGCAGTACCAGTAGCAGTACCAGTAGCAGTACCAGTAGCAGTACCAGTAGCAGTAGCAGTAGCAGTAGCAGTACCAGTCGCAGTAGCAGTAGCAGTACCAGTACCAGTACCAGTACCAGTAGACCGATCAAGCGTTGATGATATAGTTTTCTCATAATTAATCCCATGAGGATACGGAGTTAATCGACGTCATAGTAAAATTTTAAGAACAGTCTGTATATTTTTTCCTAACATAGAGTTATGCATGAAGAGTCTCACTGTTGAAACAGGTAGTTGGCGACTGAAAAGTAGTGACCTTCTTGGTATCCTAGGGATTACTGCGCATACCTGCTTTAATGTTGTCTTCATTAATCTTAATGTATCCATCACGGTCGGGCCTCTGGTGCTCATGCTCAAATCCCAACATGTGCAACAACTCGTGCATGATGGTTCCTCGGTTATCACAGCCGGGATAATAAAGGTTTACTTCCTGTGCTCCGCCTCCTGGTCCTGTGTACCCAATCTTTGAGCTGCATCTTAAGTTTGAAAATAACATTCAGTTCAAAGGTGTTAGTGGTTAGCATGACATCCCGGTAAATTGCAGTGTTCAGTAAAAAGGATGCATGAATAAATAATACAAAAGATCTGAAAGACTTCACTTTGCAGCATTTCGAGGCTCTCAAAGTTATTTTGCCTTCTTGTTTCTGCTGCCTTCCACTGTGGCTGTGAAACTGTGTGAAAGTGTTGTAATTATTAACTTTTTATTTTTCATTGTAACTTAGCAGCACATTGTAACTCTCTGACCTACGCCATATAAGCCTCTGGCTTTGGCATCTTATTATCGTTAACTTGTGCTTTGTGTACTTATTTATCAATAAAGACGTTAAAAGACGTTAAACCCAAAAAGCTACAAATTATGTAGAAAACGACTCTTCGAGACATTTCACAAGCCCTTTCCTTTCATAACAAGGAACTGAAAGAAGTCAGTGTTTTTTCTCATTACTCGGTTTCGTTAACTGTTACATTGTTTAGTTGCATTGAATTGCGGTTGTAAGGTTGTTAATTAACTGCAAAAAGGTTGTAATGTAGTTTAAAAGCATTTTGCACCATAATTTGACTCTACCCCGTTAATACGACCAAATGTCCTTGGCCTGAAGGTGGTCGTATTAACGGGGTTCCTCTGTATTAGGATCGACCACGGACTAAAAGAAGAATTTCTAACGAAAGTTGCCGTGGAAAGAGTTATGGCGGTTGAGACAAAAACTCACTTGGTTGAAGAAATTTATCAGAACCAAGAATCAGCTTCCAAGCGATGGCTCAGTGGTGAGAGCACTCGCCTCCCACCAATATGGCCGAGTTCGATTCCCAGACTCGGCGTCATATGTGGGTTGAGTTTGTTGTTGGTTCTCTTATCTGCTTCGAGAGGTTTTTCTCCGGCTACTCAGGTTTTCCCCTCCCTGAAAAACCAAGATTTCCAAGTTCCAATTCCATCCGAAATTTTGAGGGCCACAGCTTTGTCAGTTGAATAAAGTGTCACCCTCGTTAAAAAAAGTCGATTTATACAAAACAGTTTCATTACGTATGGCCCAGTTCTCTAAGGGCAACTTACCTATCACCTTTCCTGAAATACACCTCGGGAATGCTTGAGTACTGAAATCGAATGCAAGTTTTAATTTCTAGCTCGTGAAAGATGTCCTTCAGCCATCTTTTTGTGTTGCCGTTAACATCTATGAATTAAACAAAATAACAAAAAAGTCTGGTTAAAAAGAAGAACGTAACCATTAACCACTCGCCCGCCTTGACCATTTAAGCCCCATGATCAGGGGATATTTTCTCTTTGCCGTTCTTGTTGATCTCTAATGACACTTGATGTGAGAATTGGTTTGCGTACATGTAGTGTTCGAGAAATTTCCTATTGTTGGTGAACATCCCTGTTCATGTTCTTTGATTAACCCTTCGACAAAGCGCCTTTGTAAAGCGCCGACGTGAAAATACGTGACACTAGCAAGGCAACAGTGTTTTTATTTTTACTTCTCATTGGTTGACGAAGGGGGGGGGGGGGCATAATATTTGCTGAACAGTCTTTCAGCAGACGGAAGCAACACCTTCGACACTCAATTAATTTACTTAAGCCTTACCATCATTTGCTCTGTAATCGTACTTGATCATGACTTCATTTCCTGTTTTAGGCCACAACTTTGCGTAACGCGACGCTGCTCTCTTTCCTCGTAAGGCTGCACAGACAAAAATAGGGGACTAACAAGAGTAGATCTATACACACCATTAAACTAGCGTGTAAATGTAGATTCTGTTCTTTTTCTGTTACTGTCAAACATATTTCTCTCTCCCCCCCTATATGGCGTATAGTCCCCAAGGATTGAAAATTATGATTTTTGCCTGGAATGGACGAAAAACATCAGAAGGAGGTTATGTCTGGTGAATTCGAAATAAGTGCGCGAATTTACTAGTGGTTTGTAGGAAATTAAAATTTTAAAGGGAACCTCCACTCTTACAACAAATTGCGCTAAATTGTGGGCAATAATTTGATTGATTGACTGATTGATTGATTGATTGATTGATTGATTGATTGATTGAAGAATCTTTAAGCTGGAAATATCACATCTCTTTCGTCTGTTCCCGTATGTCTCGAAACACTGGAATAATATCGAAATTAAGGTATTATCAGTTAAGCAACTTAATGACACAAATATATTATAATTTAATCTATCCTTATATTTTTTTGTGGCATATTTAGCTTGGGGAAGTGTATATAAAACACATATTAGTAAAATTCAAGTAAAACAAAACCATGTTGTAAGATTAATATTTTTTGCCACATCATTTGTAGTGAAACAGAGAACGCTAAACCTCTGCTGAATTTAATAGGCCTCGTGCATTCATGGCATAAAGGCCGTCTGCCTGAACTATTCGACAACAGGTTTCAGTATGCTAGTAATACACATCACTACAACACGAGATATGCAGCTAAGAAACATCTTTATAAGCCGAGTGTACGAACTAACGTAGGTGGTAATCAATCTCTTTTATGGCTACGGATATTTGGGAAGACCTCCCAACTCATTTAAAAAACTCAAGTGTGTTTACATTTCCTAAGAAAATTAAACGTTATCTACTCTCTGAACAACAAATAAAATAAACTTTCGTTTTACTGATGAAGCAACATACTTCATGTAAATAAGTTCTTCCTTCTTTCCATTTATTTTTATTTTATTTTTCTTTTCTTTTATTTTGCCTGCCACTTAGAACCTAAATTGTTCAGGGAGCTAACAAGAAACCTACCCGTTTATTTAGCTTCCTAGCTTCCCCATTGTTTTCATCAAGTTTAGATTATTTATATTTTGTAAATTTTCTAAGTAATAAAAAAATTGTGTACATTGGCAAAAGCATAACAAAGATTATTATTATTATTTATATTATTATTTCTAGATTTCAAATTTTGTTTTAAAACTTGGATATAACATTTAAGTGCACAAAAAATGGATATCATCATCACCTGTTTTTGCTTTTAAATTTCCCGGGCGCGGCCATTTTGGATTTGATGACGTGTAATGGTTGCCCTATTGTTTAACGCAAAGGATTTTCTGCTTCATTATTTGCTTCCTAACAATAGCTGCAACCATTAAACGTAATCAAATCCAAAATGGCCGTGCCCTGGAAATTTAAAAGCGAAAATAGCCGATAATGATATCGACATTTTTATATTAAATGCTATATCCATGTTTCAAAACAAAATTTGGAAGCTAGTAATTATTTCTAACAATTTAGCGTGAATTTGTTGTGAGAGTGGACGTTCGCTTTAATACTTTAGACAGGATTTCGCTCCAGCCAATCTCCAGTCTAAGCAAAAACGATGAAAGACTTGTTCAATGAAAGCTTAACAGCTGTCCTTTGGAAATTCAAATTTCAAGGATTTGGACATCATTTTAAACAGCTTTTGGCTCGAGTAGAGGGCTTTTGGGGAAATTGATTGGTTTAAATAAGCCAATCCTCTGAAGTTCAAATATCCGGAGGGTTCCTCAGGACGTGGCAGTGCTAGACTGCAGTGATACTGGCATTCTTCCTTTGATGCGATGAGTCGAGAATCGGTATTGAAACTGAGCTGGGTGACTGAGTGCATGTCGCATGACGAACATAATTTTTAGAATTTACAGGTTTGGTAATATCGCTGAGCCAGCTTTTCAAACTAGCGCTACCGTCGATTGCATCTACCCGTGAACGCACGCGCCCAAAACATGTTTTCACGTGATGTCAAACGTCTGCGTTTCAGGTGTCAAACTTTCAAAGTTTTCCCGCCCAAATGTGAAGTTCCTTCGGTGTTCTCGTGGTTCAATTCACTGTCAACGCAGTCAAGAAATCTGAGAAAAGTCAGCGAAAATTCGTTCACTGATATCTATGATATATATTGAAAGTAGGACGCCTTTTTGATAATTTCTTCCTTTCTTGTTGACTAAAAACATATCCCTACAAGTAGTGAAACACTAGCTGAAACTTCACATTTGGGCGGGCAAACTTTAAAGTTTGACACCTGAAACGCAGACGTTTGACGTCAAGTGAAAAGATGTTTTGGGCACGTGCGTTCACGGGTAGATGCAATCGACGGTATCTGCTCGCGAAATAATATTCTTTATTCAGTTCAAAAGATCGTAACTCTTTCCAAATATGGTCAAGTTGCACTCGATATTCGTCGCGCGTACTCGACAGATATCCTGCGATATACGTAATTTCGTCGCGCGTTGGCGAGAAAAATGTCGGTTTTCCATTTTTTCTGTAATAAACTCAGTAAACTGTGCTTTGTTATCAGTGTGTTGAATAATAAAACAGTTATCCTGCGCAATTTTGGGGACTATTCCCTGATTTTAGCCAACTCGGCCTACGGCCTCGTCGGCTAAGTCATCAGGCGATATTCCGCACGATTTCACAGGACAATTGTTCAATAACCGTCTAGTATGATTAATGCCTACGTATTTGCAGTCTAGAAAACAGTCGTGAGCTGATTAATTCTTAGTGCAAATTTCCTCTGTTAGGTATGCCAGCCGATTTTGGCCTTTTACTAAGTAAAGTCAGTCACGTTTCGGAAATAATATCTTTGTCACTGTAGGTTAATAGTATAGAACGACAACAACAACAACAACAATACTGACCTCGTTTAGTGCCAACTCCGGGAAAGACTTCTTCCTCAGTATCTGGCGGAGTTTCGTCCTCCTCAGTGAGGTCTGTGCCTGCACAGAAATGAATTTTAAAAGCTGGCCAAGTCAGCAAGGACAACAACAATAACGACAACACTGACCAAGAGCTCGTTTACTGCTTTCCAGTGACTAACCTTCTTCCTCTGTGCCGGGAGGAGGTTTTCTCGATTGTAGTGAGGATTGTTTTTATCTTAGCTTGTATTATTCCTTGAACATTACCGTAAAAGCTCTAATAAGCCCCCCGTTTGGAAGTCGGTTTTTGTAATAAGCTCCCCCTCTCTAATAAGCCCCCCCCTCCCCTGAGATTTTGTAATTAGTCCCCTCCTGATCCCTCTTACGAAATCCACTTTGTGAGGCCCAGTTGGTTTGTTTTTAAACAAATATAGACTCAAACACATAATACTGTTTGCTGCTCTGTATAAAATAATAAAGTTTCACTGCAGTTGTTTGCGTTTTGAATAAAAACTACTTTAAGACGAAAACGAAGGGTTTAAGATTTGAAATAAGCTCCCCCTCTCTATTAAGCCTCTCTCTCTAATAAACCCCCCGTCAATGAGGCCTGAAATTAAATAAGCCCCCCGGGGGCTTAATAGAGCTTTTACGGTAAATGCAACAACAACATCGACAACACTTACCGCGTTTAGTGCCTTCGCCGGGATAAACTTCTTCCTCCTTCCCGGTGGGATTTTCGTCCTTTGCAGTGGGCTCTGTGTGCGCAAAAAGTTTAATTTTCTCAGAATTTTAAAAGCTGGCTCACTTGGAGCATGTTTGATTCACTGTTTATAAGACACAACAACACACTGTCAACAAAAACAACAAGAACGTGCAAGAACAACAACAACGACTGCCGTTGCCATCTTTCCACTCACCGCGTTTGGTGCCTACTCCTGGATAAACTTCTTTCTCAGTCTCGGATGGATTTTCGTCGACATCAGAGGGTTCTGTATTTGAGAATATTCAAAATACACCCGCAAAATTACAGTCCTGTACAGTAGACAAAGATTGCAATTGCGGAGTGAGAATTATATCGAAATTTAGCGGTTACTATCAATCCACCACTGTTTCATCGATTTCTTTAAAACAGCCGAGAAATATTGTTAGATCCAACTGAATCCTTTTAGCAAGAGGGGCAGGTGGTAAAAATACTTCTTACCAACCGAGTTCGAGGTCTTTACTGTAAGTTACGGACCGAGTTTTTTCGGCCGCTGATTTATGGCCCAATTGAGCGCGAAGCGCGCAGGCCATAAATTAATGGGAAAAAAGAGGATCCGTAATGTACAGTACGGACCGAGAAAACGAAAGTAAGGTATTTATTATCTCTGAGGTTAATCCGGCACGGAGGAAAGAAAACTAGTTGAAGTCAAGTGGGCCGTACTGTAGAATACGGCCCACAAATTTGACGAATTACAGCGCGCGCACTAAGTGGGAGATATACTCCTGAATGGCTAATATCCCGTGACATTTCTGGAATTGAACTATCCCTTTCCGATGATCCACTGAACTTTTAACCACCCTGAACAGGGCCTTTCCCGATTTTTTGTTGTCCTCAGTCTTTTTCGCAAAGCTATACTCTGGGCAATGCATTTCTAGGGATTATTTTCCGCAGCAGTTTTGTAATTATTGCTATCACTTACCATCATCCAATGGTAGAGGGAAATCGTCCGGTTGCACTTGGCCAGGAGAATCATCTGGGGCAGTCACAGTTTCTATAACAACAAGACTTAGTTCAATGATGCAACTATATGTTTAATTTTCCGGAACAGCCACAACAGCCACAGCATGGTTATTAGTGAGAAGGTAGCTAGAAAATGACGATTTAATTGCTGCCCCAGGGGGGACCTGGTAGGAATTATTATGATTGTACTGAGGAGTAGTCAAATATGTTTTGCAACAGTATTATATATTCACTTTAACAGCTGTTTAATGGAGCAATTTTGATAGAATGAATTATCTTTTTGAAATCAGCTAAACAGTCAGTTTTCAGGTGGGTCTTCCTCGTAGGTAGTTTTTAATGTTCCTTGCATATCTTAAGCCGTAGATTCTGACTACACTCATCTGCATACGAGACATTAAATGTTAAAAGTTTATTTAGAACGAGTCAGACAGTCTTCTGATACAAAAAGCGTCCTGATAGAGACAGACAGTCTTCTGATACAAAAAGCGTCCTGATATACGGAAAACTGAGCAGCTGATACATAAATAAGATGTGCTACGCAAGATACGAAAAACCACTAAAACCCACCCTTGAGAATTGGCCATAAAAAATTGTGGAAACGTATTCCTCATCTAATGCAGCAGCACAATACCCCGAGGAAGGGCACAACTAACCATTGAGTTACATTATTATATGACTGGCTCTTTCAGCGGTCAAGATGAATCAATTCTCCTGCTGTGATTGGCTATCCGCGAGGTCAAGATGGAGCCATCTTGACCGCTCGGGATAGCCCGTTCGTCCCGCGTTTTACTATCTTTTAATTGCGTCCTTTGATTCATATAATAAATCCTTATTGACCACGCTTGTTCGGTCAAGATGGCGGGGTATTGGCCTCGTTCTTTTTTTGCATGTTTATGGACCTCGACTTCGTCTCGGTCCATAAACACGCAAAAAAAGAACTTGGCCAATACCCCGCCATCTTGACCTCACGCTTGGCCAATAACCCATATATATTTTACCAAGGTCTCTAAAGCGAAAATACAATTAAAAGCTAACAATACAAAACTGCGACAAAAGTTCAAAAGAAAACTGGAATCTCAAAAAATTCACTACAGAAAAGAGGTCAAGCAAGAGACTGACTGACCTAGAATGACTCAACGTTCCCGCTAAGACCTTAAATACCCCCAGGTTATCCCACGATGCCAAGCCAACCTCTCCAACGTGCCGCCAGAATATTAATTTCTAACAAATTCGTTCCCATGTCACTCAACCGTTAGAAATTACATTTTACAGCAATGTATTGTATGTTGTAAATTTGACAATATAAGGGGGAGGATAAAAGGCCGCTAGGCTCCACGGGAATCAGTTTCTCCGTAGCTACAGACGAGCTGCCATTTCAGCGTGATTTGGTCAGGATTTGAGCAGCATAAACGGCTTCTTGAATTATTCTGCACTTCCACAGCCACTGGCAGTTAGCCAATAGTAGTTGCCTTATAAACTGAGATTATAGAGCAATTACACTTCGAAAACCCTATGAATTTGCACTTAAAACGATCGAGGACGAAAACTTGCAAAAAAAAAATAAAAAAAATTGAATTCGTTAAGAGCCTTTATGCTACAGCTTCCTTCCAACCAGGCTTCCTTACCGATTTTCGTTAGTTTCCTTTGGTGTGTGAAACCTTTCTTATTCATATTTCGCTCATTTAGTGTAGTAAATTGAATGACATTATATTTGGTTTGATCTGAATTATTTGATGGGAACTAATATATTTATAGAATAAGAAAAAATAACTGTCAATGCAGAAAAAGATTTCGATACTGAATAAAACGTTCCTAGCCTTTTAACGACAAAACAGGCGTCTTAAATCACGCGGCACCTCTTGCCATGAATAATTGAAACCGAATCTGTTTGAACGCTGTTAAGCCTGGCCTGTTTCACTAGCGACGCAAGCACAAGAGCAAGCATAAGTAGCTTATGCCAAGTGAAAACTAACACCACGTAAGCGAACGCAAGCATAAGCGCAAGCACAAGGAAAAGGAAAAATTTTGATCCTTGCGCTTATGTTATGCTTGCGTTAAGCCCGTTTTCACGGTGAAATAAGCGCTCTTGTGCTTGCTCTTATGCTTGCGCTTGTGCTTGCGTCGCTAGTGAAAACCAGGCTTTCCGCTCAAAATGGAAGAAGCTGTAAGGAAACTGAACAAATAACTAAATAGGTGAATATGTACTCCTAATAGACAACGAGAGAATGATAGTTGAGTGATATAAAATAAAGACAAACCTGTAAAAAATATATCAAGGACAAACAGAATGATGATCACAGATGGGCAAACGGCCGGAAGGAACTTTTAAGGGTACATGGGGGAAACTTGACAGTTAGTTACATGTTTACAGTAATCGTTCAAATACAGACGAACTGCCATTTCAGCGTGATTTGGTCAGGATTTGAGCAGCATAAACGGCTTCTTGAATTATTCTGCACTTCCACAGCCACTGGCAGTTAGCCAATAGTAGTTGCCTTATAAACTGAGATTAAAGATTATACGGCCGGAAGGAACTTTTAAGGGTACATGGGGAAACTTGACAGTTAGTTACATGTTTACAGTAATCGTTCAAATAAGACGGAAAAATAGTTTAAAAATTTAGCTTACCAAATGGTCCCCAAGGAAGGAAAAAACCGTCGCCACGATCATCAACAGTACTGTCTCTTTGAGAAAAAACGCCATTGTATAGACAACTTATTTAGCAAAGGGTGACTGCAAGGGGAAGAGAGTTTAATTACGTTCACCAGAGATCAATTTAATATATAGTGTGATGGCACACCACAGGAATCGCGGAATATCGTTTTACTAGAAATAAAGTTGAGATACAAGGGTGTAATTATCTGAACGTTTGTTTTCTTTACGCAGCTTTTCTATTTAGGAAACAGATCTTTTAACAGATTTTTAATGAACTATCATTTAGAATAGACTTCATGTCAAAGACGTTATTAAATTTTATCGTCTGATAATGACATCTAATTAACCATTCCAAAGATGCAAAGTGTAATTATTTTCAGGGTTACAGTCGTTTACATTATTTTGTAGCATTACGAACAAATTGGCCCGGCCTTCCTAAGAACGCTGAAAGCAAAGAAGATGACACCGAATGCGATCCACTTGTGAATCATGGTTAGTAACAAGTTTCCTAAAGATCGGTTCAGGCCTCACTCTTTCTTTAATTTGATATCATTCGGATGAATTTCAGCTTAGTGCCTCGTAATGACCGTTAAGTTGACCTTTGTGGCGCAAACTGCAACCTCGTTCCCAGGGCTTTTCCCTTTGAAATTGGGAGCGGCGCAATTTCAAAGGGAAAAGCCCTGGAACGAGGTTGGCAAACTGCAATTTCCAAACCACTTGTTTTCTTTCAATTAGTTTCTTATTTTACAAATGAGTTTTTCAGATTGTCCGTCGTGTGTGGAAAAAATCTAACCGCTACGCTGTGTTAACATTAAAAATCGCCATGCTGTACTGAACGGTTAGTGTTACTTAATTACTAGTCAAACTGTCACTAATTACACGTCATAAAGCTTTTTAAAAGTCTTTGAAAACAGCAGTTCGGTTCTTTAATTGTACGGTCCTCTCGTTTCAAAACATTTTTCATTGTCGAAGACGTCGATAATTTTAACATTCTGTTTAATTTTCTGGAACCTGGGTCGGTTTGTCTGTCATATTTTCATGACGATTTAATTTTAGTTTCAATTTGATAAAGTTGACTGCTGTCATTTTATGACAAGGTTCAGACCGTGATATTTATTACGAAGCAAAATAAATTTCTTTAATTACACTTCCGAGTACTTTCGGTAGTAATTATGTTTGATATGAGTTAAAAAAGCATCACTGACTGGTACTTCTGGCTGTGCCATCGAGCCATCAGCCACAAGGAATTTCTTTAGAGTCAGTTGGATGCGAGAGATGTGATTTTCAATTTTTAGTTATACTGAGACAACAGCAAACTTTTAATGTTATTACCTGCGTCATGAACTGAGCCTCGTATATTTCCATATCTGGTTTCATTACAAGACCAAACAAAGATGTATGATAATATTGACAAAATGTCGTACGCGGCATATGTATAGACCATTTTACAGTTGTCGGTGAAAGCGAGGCTGGGGTTGACCTTGTTTTGATACAAACCTACCTACTTTTCTTATGTAAATCATGTTTTTCTTATGCTAACTAGTGTTTAATCAGCATAATTTGCATAAGAAAAGCAGGTAGGTTTGTATCAAAACAAGGTCAACCCTAGCCTCGCATTCAATCAAAGGCCAGGGGACTTAGCAAAGAACTGTAAAATGGTCTATTGATGATGGTGGTTATGATGGGGAATTGGAGAGGAGGATGAAAATGAGGTTGATGATGGTGTTGGTGGTACTGATTTCTTGTCGGAGATTTCGAAAAAATAACTCAGGTGATTTTTTTTTTGTAGAAATTGTGCTTGAAATAATTTATTAAACTTGTTTTATTTAGATGACGTCTTTGGTAAAAAGCTTTTCCCGAGAGACCCTGGGAATGAGAAAGACGCGCCTGCGAATGAGCAGTGGTAACTTCAACAATTCAAAATGGCGGACGAAGAGACAGGAAGGGAGCACAGGCAAATGAAAAATTCTAAGGGCAAATCAAAAGCACGTTGGAGAAAACCTGGCAATTTAGTAAAAATAGGAAACAAAGAAAAAGGTGAGTTCCTCTGTTTTAGCTATTTTAAAATGAGTGAATTATTTCCTGATGTTTTTAGACTCTTTCGTTCATTCAAGTTTTTCTAAATTAACTTATGTCCAGGCCATGCATTTGTCGAGAAACGGAAGAGAATAGCACTAAAAGAGTACAGAAAGCTGCTTAAGAAAACAAGAGAAGAGCACCGGGTGAAGGTAGCCTCAGATAACAAGGATAAGTCAATTCTGACAAATCCAGGTCGCAGCTCTGAGACAACCAACTCTGACCAGGTTTGGAAGCTTGTAGTTGCTTGTATTTATGCTTGAGATGCAGTGTAAACCAAGGTACCTGGGTGCATACCGCACCACTAAGTCAATAAGTCATCATTAGGCGATAAGACCATCAACAAACGCCCTTCTCAAGTTATGTTTACGCCAACCATGTCCATGTCTGAAATAGGGTATTGAATTTTTGATCATGTCTGAAATAGAGTATGCAAAAACGAAGATTTTGGTCTGAAATAGGGTAAGGGTTTCAGGACATGGCCACACACCCCCGGGCTCTGTCCTCAGCTGAACCTTGGCTATCTAGACTGAACTGAATTGTCGCATACAAATATTTCTACCTACTGAAAGTACAACATAGTTCATCATTAACAGTAAGTACTCTTTGCAGTGTGTTATTTCAAGAACTGCATCAGCAATATACCAGATATGCCAACTCTCCTTACTCAGAACAAATCTTCCTCTCTCCCAGACAGGTCACCAAATCTCCCGGCTTAAAGAGGCTTGAGGCCTTAATCGGCTAGTACATGTAAATCTCATTACAAAGCTTCAAAATATCCAAGAAATATCAGTTTATGACTGCATTTGTGTACATGTTTCACCCAATCTGCCACAAACTTTAATGGAAACCACAGGAAATATGTTTTTGCTATATATTTGTTTGTATAATAAGCAACTGTCTGATTGTACAAATGTTCAACCTGTTAAAGCCTGTGTGAAAAAAGGGTCCAGTTTCCTGTGGGTTTTGAATTTTTTTGGAGGATTGGCCCAAAGAAGAAATCTCCTTGTTGAATATCTCCTTGTTTCAGATCTCCAGAAGCTGATATACGGCTTTACCCAGAGACCATGTTTGTGCCCTAAGTGTGCTGCCTGATTTTGAAATCCATGGGGAAGATCTTCAGTATTACTCATATGTACCATGTGAATGAATTTTAACCTTGAGTGTCTCAGATGTTAATGGCTGCATCACAGAGTCATCTATTGGTAAAATTATGGCCCAGTTTCTAGTGGTATTAGCTGTAGTATATTTTGTATGAGAGTTGCAGGTTGTTTGAAAATGCTAGTAGACTAGTAGACCACACCACTCAAAAAGAGTAGAGGACATAGTCCCTGGTGTGGTGGTCTATCTCTACCAGCTTGTGGTCTTGGAGGGAGGGGCATGCAGTTAAGGGCCTAATGTAAGTGGCTCAGGCTGTTGTAGTGTCCCTGTCAGGTCTCTGGTGAAGCTAATAAAATAAAATGCCACTTGCAACCCCAAGTTAAATACCCCATAAGCTTTTAAATACAGTAATAGGGTGCACAACCCATTTAGAGAACACAAACTTAACACCTTATTAATCCCTGTTTATTGCAGTGTCTGTATTTCCTGGTATCAGACATGTGTAAAAAGTATTGGAGTCATTTAATGCTAAGGACTTTAAATAAGTCTAGAATATTAAATCTGTGTTTAATTTTTACTATGACCTTGGTATAGCAGTTACTGATTAGAAAAAAATGTGTTTGTTTATTGTTAAATTTGCCCATATTTTTTGGTAACATACTTGTAACCATGCACAAATAGGAATGGCAAATCAGGTAAATCTGGCACAGTGAGACTAAAATATTTTCTGCAAGCCCGAGACTTTCTCACCGTTGCAAAAGAAATTGAGAGTCCTAGACGAAGTTGCAAAAAATCGAGGTGACGAGACCCGTGAAATTTGACATAAAAATCTTGCAGGACACATATTGTTTGAAGAACCATTTGCCTACAAATGTAACCAAAGTTGGCACTCTCCTTGAAAATATACCAACAAAAAAACAACAACAATAGGAACATCACACTGGTTTTGAAGACAAATACTACCTTAATTGATGACTCTGAGTTTTGATTTTGGTGAAAGAAGTTCCCACTTAGCAACTTATTTATTTTACAGGAAAAATTTAACTGGCAGGGAAGCTCAGAGAGTTGCTCACAAGGAGTCAGGAGGCAGAATCATCTAAGGTAAGTTAAAATGTTTTGTTTGATATTGCAGTCCACCCTCCACTTAAACAGCAACTTAACTGTATTGCTTTTGCCCTCTTCTCAGTTGTTATTCATTCACACAAATCCTAGCCTCCTTCGCAGCCGTTGTTTGTGTCGGTCCTATTCTCCCTCCCCACCAAAATCTGCTGAACCAAATCATTCATCATGGCTTTTAAATTTTGATGGCTAAGTTCCCATAGCCTCCTTCGCAGCCGTTATTTATGTTGTTTCTATTCTCCCTCCTGAATGGATACTCAGACACAATGGGAATTGAATGTCCAGTTCAGCGTTAACTTATAAGATATTGCATTTCACCCCTGAATCTGTTTTTGGTGTTGTCAGTGATTACAGATGATGGGTCTCACTTGTAATGAACAAACTCTCACAAATTTTGTTCAAAAACATAATATAATTTTGGAACATAAGTTGTCAACAATTCCAAAGAAATTATTACCTTTGACCTAAAACTTGTAATTTCACTTGGTAGATTTGTGTATGTGAAATGATGCTTGTTAGTTAAATTAATGTTCATGCATAAACTAAATAAACATTCTATAATGTTTCTTGTAAGTAATAGCAAGAATTTATATTTATTGTCTCTAATGAGTGGGCCAAACTCCAAAAATATTGGCCTTTGCATTTCCTTTTTTCTTTTCATTATAAGGAAACAAAAAGCAGTGAACAGATTTACAACAGCTGAAAGTGAATTTAAGAAGAGGAAACTGGGAAAAGAAAGGCAAATTAAGGTTTGTTCTGCTTCTTGTTAATTGTTGAACCAGATATAGAGAAGACATTAGGGAAGTATACTAACCTGAGCTTAATCACTACCCTCGAGATATCAAAAGATTTTTTCGTGTATTTACTTTCATATAACAACTCACTTAATGGAGTTTTACTTAATTAAAACTTCAAATGCACTGTTTTATGTAATGTGAAAAAGAATGTAAATGTAATTTGTTTACCCACGATCCACCTTAGGAGCTGAGAGCTCGTTCAACATGTGGCCGTGCGTTCCAGATTGAATTGAAATTTAGCAATGTTGGTTTTTGAGGAGAGGGGAAAACCGGAGAACCCGGAGAAAAACCTCTCGGGGCAGATTAGAGAACCAACAACAAACTCAACCACATATGACGCAAAAATGTTATCATTTTAGTTTCTTAACTGTAATTTACCATTTGATTCTATCAGTTTCTTTCTTTCAAAAAGAAAATTGTAAATTTTACTTAATGCCACAATACCGGATCTGAGTAGACAGTTAATTATACATACAGAGCGCAAAGTCATGATAAAAAAGGAATTGTTCAGCCGACCTCACCCCTAAAAATATTTCTGTCCTTTTCTTTCATCTACGTATAGGAAAGAGAAGCAATTATCCAAAAACACAGAGAAGAGGTCAGGGAGAAAATGAAGAAGCGTCGAGAGACGTTTGGACGCCTGAGCCGACGAACAAGGAAAGGTCAACCTATAATGGCCAATCAGATTGAGCACCTCCTCGGGAAGATCCAGTCCCAGAGCTGACTGGAGGGACATAAATGGATGGACACAGAAGACAGTTGCCATGCTGGCACACTTAAATCCGGCTAAGATGGTGTACGTCTGATCTATCTTGTTTGAGTGTGGAGTGGGGTCTTACAAATGTTTTCTGATAGATTTCATTAGGGCATGAAAAAATCTTATAGTGGCCATAGCCAAGGAAGGTCAGCATGGGAACAGATTGCAGCTCGAAAAATATTGGGCTCTGTTTTTCAAGTTTCTCTTAAGTCTAGCAAAACTCCAGCGTCGTCACTACTTTTTAAAGTATAGACAGGAGTGAACAAATGAAATTACAGCAGCCGGGGAAATAAGTTATTGTGGTATCTTCAATATGCTGTTTTCTATCAAAGTAGCCCCAAACCACCAAGTTCGAAATTGGGGCAATTGCTGTCATTTGAATGGCCAACAACAACAGCGAACTTTATTTAGCTTGGGTAGCCTAGTCACCCTCGGGCTGATACAACGAGTTTAAATGACCTTATATAATAACCAAAGTCAATTCGCGCGCTCTGATTGGTCAATCAGCTGTGGTTCATTGTACCAGTGAACTCATGGAAATTTCGCGCGTCTTCTGAATTATTATATAAAAGCAATATACCACAAGTTTCTACGGTTTATAGGCTGATAAACCACTTGGGATGTTGGAAGCCTGCGGCTCGTGATTTGCGAATTCTTCGAGTGTTCTTCCAACATCCCGCGTGGTTTATCAGCCTATAAACCATAGAAACTTGTGGTCTATTGCTTAATTAAACCATTTAACGAATATTTTCAGTCAAGATGTGAAACTACAAGAAACAGAAATTGCAACAAGTTACAGAAAATTGTGTCGTCATGCTCTTACTTTCATCATGGACGTGACAGTTTATAGCGTGAATTACTTTATTCAGTTCTACGGGAAATTACAGCTCAGCAGCTTTCATATTTTAGGATTTCATCCATAGACTCTGAAGGTTCAAATAACGCCACATTCAGTAATGATTGTCTGATTCTAGCAGTATGAAACTTGCATATCCACAGTGATTCTTGCACCCTAAGGAACGCAATCTTATTTTTTTTTAATTGTTTAAACGCACGGCTATGAATCCATAAGAATGACAACCGTCAGTTTTGTATTCTTAAATATGTGGCTGAAATTTTTGCAGTGGTCTGTTATATACAACGGCGTTGCATTAAAACGCCTTTTATCCTAAAAATGATAAGCAATTTTACTGAACCCACGCAGTGAAAAGTCTGTGGGCTTTTAACGCGGTCAGTGTATACAGTGCTCGGCTTACTCAACGCCCTAGGATTTGTAAGGACACTACAAGAATAAGACGGTGAGCCGATGAAATTTTAGCTTCTTCTTTTCTCCCATTTGGTTGTGAGAGATACCACTAATTAAATCGCCGGTCTTACGCAGGGGTTTCAATAAGTTTTTTCACAAGCGGCTGCTAGAGGTAGAACAGGCGGCTGTGACAACAAAGGGGACCGTAAGAAATACAAAGAAATACAAACTGAATAGACGGCGGTAAGAGGCATGATAGGCGGCGGTAACCGGCTTTTATTGAAACCCCTGCTTACGTACTTTGGTCCCTAGTGTAAGTAACAAATTTTTACTGCTGTTTCTCCGTAAAATTTGTCGAGTGCGCTAACGGTCGAGGAGAGAGCGATATCTTTCGACCGTCCTTTCTCCTGATTTATCACCTCTCTGTATAGCTCATGAAATGCTTCGGCGACTTTCGGATATCCTCGGACGCCGAACACTCGACGAACATACATTTCAAGGTTTCTGCCAGCGCAGCTCCTTCGGCTTCGGAAACTTGTCGTTCGTGTTCGAGATTTGTTTCCGACGATGGTGACGACGGTTTTCTGCTTGAATGGGACGATGAGGCTGTGAAGGTCTCGGATTTCGTCGAAGCTTTTCCGATTGCTTATCGAGTATACAAGCATTACAGCATCGGCCCATAACCCTCTGCATTCTACGACCGAATCTCCTGCTGACTGAACAACAAAACGGGTGAACTTTAGTTGAGATACAGTTAATATATAGCGCACGAATTACTGATGTTCTTTTTTTCTTGTAAACAAGGCGGGGGAGGGCTCTTATGTCGCTTGGTACTTTAATTGAAAGTTACTGGCAAAGTCCGCCTCTTGTTGGGCTCAGAAATAGTAACCTCTCAGGGGCACCCAACGAGCCAAATCAACCAAAAGCTGTAGAAAGGCATTTTTAAATACCTTATGGTGTTTGAAGGCTGTTTAAAGTGATGTTTTCGTTAGCTAAAAGAATTTGATCTATTCGGATTCCTTAGATGAAATTTTAATTGCCCGAAAATGTTAGGGAACAAAATCTTCCATTGATAAAATGCAAGCTGAAGTAAACTTTCCACGAACTTAATTTCTAGGGAACTATTTTCTTTCAGAAAATGCTAGCTGACGTTTGTGACTGCCAAAAACAGCAAATACGTACCTTTCCGAAAACCGTATCAGGGCTATGATTTCTATAGGCCAAGTTTCAGTTACGAAAATCCGAGTGCACTCTTTAATCGACGCCGAACTACCAGAAGGAGAGAAGAGAAGGAGAGCTGTATTTAAGCTTCAATAAGTTGACGAGAGTTCGCACTTGAACTCAGTTCGATTCGCTGCTGTCCTGCACCCTTGATGTGTCTGAGTACTTCAGCTACTTGTCTACTTGAGATGAATCAATTGGACGTAGCTCATCCTTTCATATTTACCAGGCCTTGTGTTTACATCAGCCGGGGAATTCTCTTGCCGGCTATAATCCATGTTACGCTGTACGTAAAAGTCCCACAGAACCAACGGTCGAGAAAACAAAAGACTCGGAGCTACGACATTGGAAAACTGATCTGACGCTTTCCCGGCTCACACGCCAAATCTGCTAGCACGAGTTGGCAAACCCAAGGTTCAGCGTTTTTTATTTCCTTTTTCTTTCTTCTGGGGTCACGCGTGTTCTTTCCTTGTCCGTGCATTCCTGGCTTCAATCGTCCGATCGGTAATCACCGGCTCTCCATACAATGAATCCAGGATGAAGTGGAATTCTTATATTAACAAGTTTTTGCTTTCATAAAACAAAAAATATATACCTTGAGATGAATCGTACTCGCCAATAAATCGCTTCGTTAGAAACCTCACTGCAATGGCTGTATGGAAGAAAAGAACAGAGAAAAATTAAACAACAACTGAACGACACTTTATTTCCCAGAATTTGAAAGAAGAAAAAATTACCCCTTGTTATATCAAATGATGGGGGTGCTGTCAACCTGAAATAACTTATTAAGCTTACTAACCTTTACCAAATTTCCAACTACTTAAATGTAAAAAAAAGACAAAAACAAATTAAAAAGGTATTTACTTATTACTGACTAATCGTATCCTTTTATAGGGCGCATCTATTCGAGTGGCAAGCCTAGTTACTTGTGCTGCACAGTAATGGGATTTATCAAAATGGCGCTAGCTTGCACAGACCCAGAACTACCGCCATTTTCGCTAAGATAAGATGACAACGCCGTACTTTAGTCGCCAGAAATTGAACTTCTCGAATACTTTACTTTTTCTCTTTCAGTTACCGTGATAACATTTTAGTTTTCCGCAATGACATAGTTTTACCAATGAAACGGCGGATACGAGGCAGGGCGGAAACAGTAAAGAACTCCACCGATCAAAGCTTTACCTTCCGCCTGGCAACTGGAGGGCATTGTTGTTTGCAATTAGCTCACTGTGCGAGGGTGGCCTCTCATGAATTTTGTCACGATTCTTGCACTTATTACGTCGGTTTCTTTAAGGTACGCGCTACATCAAAGCCTTTCAACAGATTTCTTCGCTGGTTTAAACCCAAGTGTTCACCTCACCTAAGTCGCCGCTTGGTCTTATTACTGAATTTTTCAGCCACCATGACTATTGCAACTTCAGACGTTCGACAGAAAGCTTAGGTTTGTGTTAATGCGCAATTCAAAATAAGACTGACAACGATGGAAATTTAGAGTAAAAGATATTGATCAATTCACGAAGGGGCCGAGGGGCACCGTGCGCCTGAAATCCCCGAGGTAGGAAGGCGGTCATTCACAAAACAGCTTTAATTGTGAACGGAATTCTAAAGTTACATGTCAGGTTTGAACATCGCCGCGAGATTCCAGAATTCCCATAGAAATTTCCCTTGTTTATTGACGGCAGGAAACTATGATGTTATTACATTACAGCATGCATGAAGTATTTGAATGCTGTCCGTAAATTGTTACGTATATGTGTTTGAAACTTTTTTCCCAGTTAATATTTGTTTTTCGGAAAGATTTCCAGAGAAATCTTCAAGATTCCATTCAAATGCCCGAGACTGATAACAAAGTGGAATTGGAATGTTCATTGACTGTTAACCCTTGCGATTTTTTCTGTCCAGCCGAAGCGGACGTGGTAAAATATTCTATACCCTTGGAGAAAGATACCCAATTTCAGACCGACATTGTCAATGCTTGTCTATTCCCATTTCTAGACCAAAACGTTTCATTATCATATAAGTCAAACCAATTAAGGCGACAATTAAGATATGAATTATGTTGAGAGTTTTCAAGCAAACATTAATGGTTCTAATCGAAAAAAGCAAGATTAGTAACCCCAGTCAGTTGAGACGGAAGTGGAGAGATATTAAATTTGGCTTAGTCTATGAATGGGAAAGATCTAACGCATAGTTGATGTCTAAATAAACAACCAGAGAGCTAAAGTAAACAAGGCCAGTTAAACGGGGCTTTTCCTTGATATGAGTCTATCTGTTTAGAATATTTGTCAAATCTACATAGTATACCTGGTGCAGAAATCTGTACCATGGGCAAAACTTTAGGAGTTCATTCTTCAAGTACGAACTTGGGAAAAAGAAGACTGAAAATTACACTTAATTGATGACGTCGATTTTGCTGATCGAGGAAATCCTTCTTGGAGCATGCATAATGCAGAGGTGTTTCAACTGTGGGAATAAAATAGAAGAAGAATTTCAAATGCTTGTTTTTGTGGCAGAAGCAGCCTTAATCAGCGCCGCAAATTTCCGTTCGATGTTAATCACTGTCTGAGTTCGATTTAGTCTATTTTTTTTCTTATTGGGTTGTCTAAAGAACACTTTCCATTTGCCAGAACTCTAGGCGCCTAGACCAGTCATTTGATGAATGGTATGCACAAACATGAAGAAATGATTATTTGGAATTCCTTTAAATCCCTTTGCAAATGGCACCTACCACAAAAGAATCTGCCCTTTCTAGGAATAAGTCAGCTAAGCTTTAAGAATACCACACCCCTCTCACAAACTTGCGGTCTGGCTAGCAAGTTCTGCCTGACCAATGGTAAGAACTGACGTGTGCTAAGAATAAAACGGGACATTGTTAACCTTAGCACATGCTTACTTTTCTATTTATAGTATTTATAACATAGCTGGTAAATTAGTGTAGTCAAATTCAATTGCGCGAGCGTGCTTCATATTCCTATTGTGCACGCTGATGACGTAGCAGAGGGAATTTCTCTTTATAGCGGAGCTCCGCGCGCTAAACCTGATTAATTTTCGATTTTTGTTTGTTTGAACCGGTAAGAATCAGCGTTTGGATGTCTTGGCTGGCTTTGGTAATTTTAGAGTGTACGTGTCTACGAGGGAAAGTGTTTTTTAAAAGTTTAATTAAATTGAAGGCAGAAACTCTCGCTCGTGGGAAAAAAAGGCGATCAAATGCATGTCTCAAAATCTGACAGAAAGTTGTCAAAAAGCTGTCAAGAAAATGTCAAAAACCAGCGCTGAAGCTTCACGCTTCATTTGAAAAAGTTATACAGATCTTCGTCCAAAGACTGTAAATAATCAAGTGTCGCCGTTTAACTTGATTCATTCTCGAGCTTTTTGTTGAACCGGTAAGAATCAGTGCTTGGATGTTAAAACAGCGAAATGTGTTGTTGGCTTTGATTATTTTATCGTGGACGGGTCTGCGAGGGAGAAACTCGTGTGGTTTTGCAAGCGCTGTCTTCGTTATAACTGGATGATGTTTTGCCGCTGAGAAACTTAAATTGAAGAGGCTTCCTCGGTGGACATGGGAAATAACAGTGAAACTATCAAGCCACTTTAGGGTTTTGTGTCTTCTTAGCTAAGGAAAGATTTTGTGTGAAATGACATCATTATTCAGCTATCACGCGTTCCGAGTGATTGCCAACTCTCTCTCTCTCTCTCTCTCTCTCTGACTGAACTATCAGGTTCGTATAAGCTTATCTTTTTGTCTTTTCTACGGACATTTATGTCAAATTTGCTTAGCAATGTTTAAAAGCTTACTACGAGATATGTTTGTTACTTGTCTCAATTCTCCACCTTCTCCAAGAATACGCATCGTGCTTTGTTTTCTTACAATTTTGTTTTGTTGTTTTGTAGTTTTTGAACAGCGGTCAGTTTCTGTTGACTGCTCTAAACGATCAGTTTCGTATCCCTTTTAGTCTTTTCTACGGGCATTTATGTCAAAATTGCTTAGAATTTTTCTAGCTTATAATAATACAAGGTGTGTTTGTTTATACTAGCTAGTCTTGTCTACTTTCTCCACCTTCTCCAAGAATCTTTTAACAAACATACGCATCGTATACTTTGTTTTCTTGCAATGTTTTGTTTTTGATCGAGATCTGAAGATATGAATCGAGATATGAAGCATTTGGGAAGTTTAGAGAGCGCTCAAGAAGCTAGAATTGCTCGAGGCGTACTCTTACGCATATTTCGTGCTCTCCAAACTTCGCGCGTGCTTCATATCTCGATGAACGCACGCTGACGCATAAACCAATTGTTAATTAAATGATGACAACTTTCCCAGTTTATTTGTTTCATTAGTATCTGAACTACATGATTATAATACCAGCAGTTCATCTCCTGATCAGCTAGTGTAATTTCATTCCGAACAAACTCGAGGCCAGATTTCCCAACCGTCGTTATACGAAGATATTTTTGGCCGGAATATAACATTCCTCAGTCGATCAAAGACAAATCCACTAAAAAGATGTTTAGAAAGGCACTTTGTTGTTATTACCTTGCTGAATACTACTGACAGCATGTCTGAATGGTCTAATGATAGTAAGTTAATAGTCTGTATCGTTATTAGCTAAATATGAGGGGTGCAGTGTTAGTTATACTAGATATGATGTGCTCCTCTCCTCTCTGATATTATTGAACAGACGTGGATGAAAGCGAACATGATCGTACATTTTAGTATACGGCAGGATCTATCAATCAGTTTAGTTTGTGTGTTTTTTTATTTACTATACGGATGACCGTTGTTAAGACTAGTGGGCAATCGGTAAAATACGAAAATTTGGTTTATCAACGGAGTTGATAATGTAAATTGACCACCGTACAGGGATTCGATTAGCTAATCGAATCCCTGTACGGTGGTCAATTTACATTATCAACTCCGTTGATAAACCAAATTTTCGTGTCTCACTTCCCCACCGACGCAGCACCACAGTTTCTTTAGAAACTAATCCCCTTTATTCAATCGGTAAAATAGCTTACCGCCTTCTCATCATCATCATCATCATCATCATCAGCTTAATTAACGGGTTTTAAGTGTATAGTGAACTCCTCGTTCTCATTTGTTAGGTAAGCTAAACCATGAGAACAGGCAAATAAGAACGGCACCGATTGCGGCTGAGTTCTTTTGTTTTTCCTTGTGGTTGTCTTATGCTGATTGATACTCGTGAAAAAAGCGGCAAGGAGAATTCTTCAGTGAAGTAAGCAGTAACAAGCTTTATTAATTTGTTCGTGGTGTTGCGGAAAGCGGCATTTCTGCCGTCACTTAAACCAAACCGAATAACCTTCATGTTTAGACATAAACGGATCATTTCGGCACGATTTCTGTGCAGAAGTACTACAGCAACGCTTCGCCCTTGGAAGAAAAATACTTTGTACTGAAAGTGTTTTCGTGCCGTTTAAAGTGAAACGTGAGCATACAATCTGACCTGCACGCCTTTTCAGTGGGGATCTCGCATTTGTGATCGACTACTGTATGAACAACTGTCAGATCTGTTTTTTATTCACCTCATACCAAATCGATGTGTTTGCCTTCGCAAAACGGCGATCTGTAAAGCGGTAAACCGCCATAGCCTAAGGAAATGGAAAAAGTGAAAGATTTTTTACGTTGTGCTTGTGTCTGTATCGACCACTCACTTGTGCTGAAAACGCAATTATAAACTAGGCTTTATGAGCATTTAAACGGCCGCAATTTCCGCCTCATTCAGGCGAAAAGAACGCCTGAGCCGTTCCAAATTAAAATAGCCGTTCTTAATTGATTCAGACGGCTAACTTTTCATGTACTTAATTGGATGCATTAGGTTCGGTTCATGAAAATTACAACGACTGAATCGGGCCTTAAACACTGATAGAACGCTAATCGCTGTGGGGCCGGAATACATGGCCACAAGCATGATGCAAGCTTATGCACAAAGGTATATGAGGGGAAAACGAATAACTGTATTTTTGTATGTGTGTATGTATACTCTAGCTGAATGGACGCATAAGTATAAACTCCAGCGAAGAGGTCAGGTTGAGCTGTCACGTAGAAGAAAAAAACGTAATACGCATTGACCAAGAAATGACCTTCCGAATTGTTTTGATTGGAATCTTCTTGCAAGCCTTGACTTCGTAGAATGCTTTCCGACTTATAATTAGACAAGAAATAAGATGGAAATTTTTCATGAAATCTAAACTGTTTACTCATTCTTCACAGTTTAAACCCCCTCACGAACAATAATTAGACGGCAAGGCTGAAGAAAAAAAAACTAATGTAAACACATTTTTCAAGAAAAGAAAGAAAAAACGTTTAATCCCCGACTTCCGACTTTTTCTCCTGTGTTTTTGCAATTTGGACAGCTCAGATAACCCTTACAATTATTTCAAAGGAGTTTTTGTTTATTTTTTTTTTAAGTGGCATCATAACCACTGCCGGCATTTAGTGTGAATGAAAGGATTTTATTCGGTCCACAAAATCTGTTGAGCTCTCTCTGCTGACAAATTGCCCTCAGTTCACATATGACAGAGAAAACTGTTTAGCAATAAAGAGGCTAAAGGGATTAAATAATTTCTGAAGATAAAATCTCGTATAATTAATGGTTTTCTAACCTAAACGCTTAATTGGTAATGAAATCTTGATGTCATCCCGCCGATCCACTGCTAGTGATATTCATTAAGCCTGCAGAGGGCTGAGGATTTTCGCAAAAACGATCCTGGATTATGAACAAGGAGACTGGGCACAGAAAAGGAGGCCAAAGGGATGGAAATCCAAGATCGCGGCCTCGCACACACGAACAACTGAAACTGAAAAAACGCTTACACTGCAGGTTAATATTCATCTAAATTCCCTGCCGCTGTTATTTACGATATTTTAACTACTCAAGCTATGGAAGGCAGCTGGTACTCATAAGACCAATAATTTATTCTAAGGCATATAGCATTATATAAACCGCTTTAAAGCCGCTTTGTATAAACACTGAACTTGTCAGTTCATCACTAATTTCGATAAGTCTTGTACGTTCTTCAACTGAAAGATATTGCTTCTATGAAGGCGTTTTTATGAGAAAGTTTAAGACATCTTAAAGCGATATTGAGAGAGAAGGCAAACATCCTGATTTATGAAAAGGTAATAATGTCTTGAATCCGCATTACGTAAACGATTCAGTCAACTTAAAGAACTTTTTCCACCCAGAAAAATTAAAGTAAAGTAAGAGCTCCAGATTACACTTCAGTACCTCTTATTCCTCGCTTGTTATTGAGATGAGGTCGTTTTTGTATGTAAATTATTTTTAAGATTTAAAATTGAGAGTGAGAAGCTTAAACATTCTCATGCAGTCTTAATTAAAATGTTTTGTATCTTGAGAAAATTGGTGCCGTTCTTTAGCAAAACAGACTTATGATGATGGATGTGGTCATTGATGTGTCTAATTAATCTATAAAGGCTTTACCCCTCCTGAACAATTAAGTTCCAATAAGGTATAAACGAAAGGATGCTGTCAGTGATACTGAAACCTTTAGCGAAAAACAAAAGGGTACAGTTATCAGTCGAGAAACAAAACGTTAGATTGTGGTGTCAGGATGTCAGTTTTTGGCCATTTAAAGGTTTGACAGCGATTTGCGCAATCAGTCTTGATTATTTTTTTATGGCAGCTTATCGGCGATTAAAGCAACATTTTAAAAGAGCAGTTAATGTACACACAATCTCATAATTTGTTAGGACAATGAACGTTTGCGTAATTAAAATAATTGACTTGCTAATAAGTTTAAGCCAAGAGCTTGTTTAATTCTCAAAGGACATTTAGGTTGATCGAAGTCTCATTTCTCCTTGATGGAATCCACACATAAATGTTACGTTAACTAAGTAAAAAGAGAGATCCTTGCAAGTGTGCTGCAAGTTGCGTTTTGCGAAGACATTCCAGAGGAAGCTCAATTTCTACTTGTGTGTTTTCCAGATTATGCATCCAAGTCCAGTGGACGTGTTGTTGGCCTGGTTATGGGAGTCAGTGAGCTGATCTGTATATCCCCGGGGCCTATATCGGTGCGGTTGACCCATACAAATTCCAGTCAGTTCCCCCATTCCCCTGCAAGAGCCAACTCCTCAACTAGAACTTAGACTCAAACTGAACTTAACAGGAAAGTTTCAATGCATGTCCCGTGAACAGATTTCATTTTCTTCCTCCGCGGTGGTTGTGCGCTCATTCTCGGCCCCGGGCCCTCGCTACACTAGTAACAGGAACGGACAAACTGCGACCATCGATCTGGTTGAAGCTCAAAGAAGTAGAATTAAGAAGCGTAGAATATAACCTCTTTTCTTAAGGAAACAAAAACAGCGTAAAAGAGAAACAACACACAAAAAAGAATTTGTAAAAAGATTTGTAAAAACTATTAGAAACTGACGGGACGCTGACAGGAGGCTTTTACTTCAAGGTATCAGGCAGGATACCCAAAATGACTACGACTCTCAAATACAAATCCTTTAATATTTTTCTCGTTAATGCTGGTTCAATTGTCTATATCGTCTTCTATTTTTTTGTGGTTCTGGTGTATACATAAGGAGTAGATAGCTGTTCAAAAATAGCTTTTTCGAATTCCGCAGTGGTTTTGCCCTGAAATCGTCGTTCAAATTCCCGTTTGAGCCACGCCCATCAAACTTGACCGAGCTAGTAAGGGGTGTGGGTCTAGTCCTGATTTGACGTCACAAACTGATTTGTACTTCATTAAGTCTTTGTAAACATGCATGCGGGAAATTTGAACGACGATGTCAGGGCGAAAACACGGCGGAATTCGAAAAAACCTTTTTGAACAGCTATCTACTCCTTATGTACATATCAGAACCACCAAAAACTAGAAGACGATATAGACACTTTAACCCCTTCAATGCCAACTTTTTGCACGTCTTTTCTTGCAATTTCCTGAGGGTAGGAGGTCAGGACGACCTCACTATTCCATATAAGGGATTACCACGGAGATTTCGCTGGTCCACAACACCGATGGCTCTATCTTTCATATCAAGCTTGTCACGCCAGCTGTCGCTCGCCTTAAGCGATCAACTGCAGCTGACAGTTCGGTAGGTATTTGATTTATAAGTGTGTTTTTCGAGCCGTTTTTCACTTCAGAAGCTCCCTGTCTGGCATAATAAAGCTAGGTTGGTGGGTAGAGGCAATCCTCTTGAAGAAAACAGAGGTGAGAATGAAGTGGGCCGCCGTAATTGCTCGAGCCATTCGCGAAGTGAAGTTGTGTTCCTCGCCGTTCTGAGAGTGGATTCTGAGACCTCGCATAGCAATTTCGGCGAGTTTTGACTTGTAAATAATACAATCAGTGCAACATTTTGTCATCAAGACCGGGTGGCTCCACACTTACAAAAAATTATCTGAAATGGAAATTGGTAGAGTCTTACGCGTCAGTTATCCAAGAACTTCCCAGAATTCCTTTGGGTAACAAAAGCAAAAATTACAGACCAGTGAGTGCAAGTGAAATCAAAAGCGTTATCCGCGTCGTGCTAAACAAGTGAGCAGGTAAATGTGGAACAGGTCTCAAGAAGTGGAGTCGAGGTTTGCTGCCAACGTAAAATTTTAGCTTCAAAAGATATTTTTGTCCGAAAAACGTCAAGGCAAAGCTGCTTATTTTTGGTGTTGTCAATGGGCGTTCAAAGCCAACATTTTTGGTTTTGCAACAAAATAAACGGTCATACTTGATGAAAATTGGGAGTTTTGGTCAGTTTATGGAGTGATGAAGTCTATGTAATTGAGCATTCGGCAATAAGAATCGTTCATTTCAACCATAGCAAGGGATTTGGAAAAGTTGTAGGTTTTAAAAGCACTAACGGTGTTTGTGACGTACTGAGTACGTCAATAAGGCACTTAGAGGGTTAAACCGTCAAATTGGTTTTCTAGACCTTTTAAAAGAAAAAACATTCTTCTGTGGCAATGGTGGGATTCGAACCCACGCCTCCGAAGAGAGTGGTGCCTTAAACTAGCGCCATAGACCACTCTTCCACGGTACCAACTATAACTGAGGCACCAAATTTTATGAAACATTTTTTTTTCAAAACCACCAATAAGTTGAAACTCAGAGAAGTAGAATTTAGAAGTCTAGAATAGAACCTCTTTCAGTCTTAAACACAGATCCTGTGACAACGTTTCTCGTTATTGCTGGTTACATCGTCAAATTGGTCAGTCTAGACCTTTAAAAAAAAAAAAAAAAAAAAACATTTCTTTGGCAGCGGTGGGATTCGAACCCACGCCTCCGAGGAGACTGGTGCCTTAAACCAGCGCCTTAGACCACTCGGCCACGCTACCAACTATCAATGAGGAGCCGGATTTTATCAAACCATTTTTTTCCGGAATTCTCTACGTTGGGTTCTGGTAACAGGAATGGGCAATCGATCATTACTACCAATAAGTTGAAGCTCAGAGACCTTGAACTAGATGCCTACAATAGAAAAGAACCTCTTTCAGTCTTAAACACAGATCCTTTGAAAACTTTTCTCGTCATTGCTGGTTAAAAAGTAAAAAAAAGTGTTTCCGTGGCAGCGGTGGGATTCGAACCCACGCCCCCCGAAGAGACTGGTGCCTTAAACCAGCGCCTTAGACCACTCGGCCACGCTACCAACTATGAATAAAGTGCCGCGCCTTTTTTCAAGGTCCCTAGAACCTAAAATCTCCCTTTCAATAGAGAACACTTCATGAAACCCAACCGGCGGCACGAGCTTCATGATACATTTAAACCGAACCATAAATCCTTCCTTTGTTAAGCTCTGTTTCAGCCTTTGTTCAATGAAATGTGACTCGACAGGAACAGCAGAAACGTCGATAACAGCTTACACAACTACTGTTTTGTGCGCGCCCTTTTCGGTGACAATTTGGCTGTTCTTTTTACCGCTGTTTCGGGGTGTTTGTGCGCATTGGAGTTTCTTTAGATGCGTTACGATTTTGTATGGATTATATATTAGGCAAATTAAGCAGGAAACGTGATAAATTGGACGTTCCGTTGGTTATGGTTGACCGGTAAGGGCACAGGCTAACCGGCTTGCCAACCGTGCTGAGTTGAGTTGAAGTGCCACTCTCCGATGAAAAGAAAATTTTGTAGATCTCTGTAGGCTGTCTTAGTATCGAAGACCTGAGTTATCAAAGGCTGGTAAGACTGGGGTGTTTGGCATTCTGTGGAACGCCGTCTGTCTGGAGTAACAATAACAACCTGCTGATAGTCAACCTACAAGTAAATCCTTTGACGGCAAACGAATGGCATCAGAATTAGAGTTAGTATAAAGCTCTTAACAATTGATGACTTTTCAATAAGAGTTCCCTGTCTGACTCTCACTGTCCACCATGTTGGTGGTTTCAAAGAAAAGCATTTGCTACTAAAATAGTTCAAAGGCATGAACGTAGCTTACTGGCCTACGGTAGCTTCCACTATAGTCCCCTGTATCTTAACTCTGGTACAGCTTCCGAGGGCATAGTTTCAACCCCGCCCTGTTCTTCTGTTCAGTGTAGTCAAAATCGCATTTTTCATCATACAAGTACTTGTTCAAAAGCCATCCGCATGGCATCGAAGGAAGTCAAGAAATGGTAAACTTTCGGACCGTCGAAAATGTAAATTGTGCTTTTGTTAAGGTGAAAAATGATAGTAACCACAATGCGGAAGAACCAGCCTCTGTTTCAATGACTGTAGAATTTTACAGGTGCTCATACACAGGAAACGAACTTCGCTGCCGGAAATTTGTTAGTGACGGATATGTAATAAGCTGAAATACTTGATGCCCCAAAATGCAAACAGGTATAAGAGTTAGGCAAATTATGCCAACATATCCAGATGAAAATTGTTTTTCAAAAACTATGGCATTTTCGCAAGATGAAAACTAAAGTTCCCCAACAAGGTGGAGACATAAAATAAGTGAAAAAATTAATCACACAAATATTTCAGGTCCGATTAATGACCTTTAGCTTTATTTACATCAGCATGGTAGTTAAGGTAGTTCAAAGTTTTTGCAAAAATAAACACTTTGAAGTCGCATCGAAGTAATTTTGCGTGCATCGAGCCTGTTTATTTCGGATAAATATTTTTATAACTTGAAATATTTCTGACGAATATGTATTTATATATAGCAAATTAGCTGGATAATGTTAACTTGCCCAGGATCATCCTTTAAAACTAGAAATCTCGTATCAGTCGGAATTGCAAGTGACCTTTTCGTTAAATCCTCGTTAAGGTACTCAGTTAAATTCCGATTTTTTTTTTATCAGGTCTAATCAGGAAAATAACACGTCAAAGTGACTGACGCCCCCAGGACGCGCCTTGTTGCCTAGCAACGACGATGACGCCCGAATCGCGTGTTTAGCAAAATTGCTGTAAAGCCAAAAAGTGAGTTGTGAAGCTGTGCAGAGGTTCGTAGGATAAATCGGAAAATTGTGAAAAATGCGAACTGAATTTGCAAAGGAACTTAGAAACTGAAGAAAGGATGTATACATACACTGAAACTATTATAACGCCTTTTTTTCATACTCTCCAGCTTAGCTGAGACCTGTGATGATGACTGATCGCAATGTGTCTTCCACGCACAGTCATACAAAGCGAAACAAAAGGCCGTGATTGCACTACTCGAAACAGTACTTTGTTGGAAAAAAATATAGGAGGTGCGTCACTCAAGTCATGAGGTGTGTGTTGTTTTACAGAATCTTAGGCTGGCCGATAGATCACCTAAATTATGTTTGAAGTAAACGTTTTAGGATACTCCATCTTTCAGACGCACCTTCTCTGTTTTTGCCGCGGGGTTGTCCTTTTGTATTACCACTCCTCTCTCTGAACACACAGACGCACATGTGTACACGTGGTGACATAAAAATAGAACAGAAGTGAAACTGGACACTTCCTAGTGACAACCCAAGCACACAATAAAAATATTCACTTCTCAGTCGCATAGCGGAAACAACAAAAGGATGTTTGCGACAGATGTTAGTTGATCCTCTCAGGGCCACTCTTAACTCAAGACGGCAGGGGGTCAGGAGACGGGGGAAGCCGTGCTCACTACCCGAGTTGGAGAGTTTAGTTTGAACTCGTACCTCATATTGCAGCTGCAGATAAAATGCGATCTCTTGAGATACTGTTATTCAAAGTATTCAGTATTCTCAAAACTCAAAACGAAAAGGACATTCTACCACATAAGAAGACAGGGTCAGAGAGCTCAAGGGGACTTCCCATAATGTAAAGTTAAAGGCAAATCGACCCCCCTGTTTTGACACTTCTCAAAGGAGTGTACATCTACTTTTAAATTCCGTCGAAATACCTTCATAGCAAATGTTGAAAAGGGAATTTCGATCGGTGATCACGCAGAAATCTCAATCAAAGTCCTTCTGACTTAAAAATACACCGAGCAGAGGAGGACACACGAACATTGTTCGCGTTCCGTCCCACGTATTGCCACATTTGTAATATTAATATCGAGTTAACATGAGCGGGAAACAAAACATTGGGGACCTTATAAACGGATAATTAATTTAATTACGAGATATTACGATACTTGTTACGGCCAGAGTGGGATGACTTATTAATGAAAGCGTTTAACGGCAAACGAGCCTCCCTGTTCACAATCCTGAATTAAACTAGAATTCACGCCTCTGGTGAATCAGGGCTGTTCCATATGGCTTTTGCCTTCCAGCTAGAGGTGGTGACCGGAAAGGCGGCGAGCCTTTGTGTTTGCCAAGCGGCCATACTCGTGTTATTCAAACAAAGTCTTAAGAAAATCGTCTTTGCTTTTCAGCACTCGAAAATCTCCAAACCCCCTTGCTCCATTGCGTTCCAAAACCCGAATCTCGATTTACTTAGAATAATTGTCCCCACAGCACATTTGGTGCATTTTGGCAACAATCAGTGTCACTCATGGCCTCCTTATTTTTCCTCGGGGCTAGCCAATAGCATTGAATAATCGAGAAATCTTTCGATCTTTCTTATCTCTTAAGATCTTTATTAGTGACATAGTGAGGATTCTAAAAAGAGGTCGTAAGCAACAGATTATTCCCACTGTGAGCTTCTCATTGGCTGTGGGCTTCTTTTGGGTTGTCACGCACGTCACACAAATACCCTGCGCGCGTTATGACGGTTTAAATCAAACTGATTTTATCCGCCGGCGCTACAGAGCAGTCTACTTCTGGGTCAGCTTTGTAGAGAGGCAGAGAAATGGAAAAATTCGCTGAGTTTGTGTCATCCATTGGTCAAAACGCACGCTCTTCACCCTACATGCCATCGAACGGAGCGATTCCGCGTGGAAGCACGTCTCCAAATGCACCTCCGGTGAATTACGTGAGTTGCGATTTGGCAAGACAGCACTCTCTCTCCCTGAACACACAGTCCCAAGCGGGTAATGTTCCATTTATCTCTCGCATTTTTTTATAGTACATATGTCTGGAAACACTCGCACGTCGAGAGAAGATTGTGTAAGAGATCTTAATAGGTGGTGAATTGAGAGCGTCGTTCTTCAAGTTTAATTTAATTTTGTCCATTTAAATGTTTTGACACTTGTGTTTCAATTACTGTGCTCCTTCAAGGGAAGTTCTCGCCTCCAGTTGGAAGCTCTCCTCAGCTTTCACCGAGTCCTCAGTCTTGTATGGAAATGGAAAATGGAACAAGCGAGCCTTCCTCTAAACGCAAAAAGCGTCGCAACAGAACAACATTCACATCTTTTCAACTAGAGGAAATGGAACGTATTTTTCAGAAAACGCACTATCCCGATGTTTACACACGAGAGCAGTTGGCACTGCGCTGCGACTTGACGGAAGCAAGAGTACAGGTAAATATCGTAACTTAACGCATGATCGCGCGTTCTGTTTACCCAGTATGTCTCGAGAAAATGTTCTTGAAATCTTCAAGAATTGCTTCCTTCAGAGAGTTGTACTTCCACTTTACGCAACCTGTTATACTAATTCAATTAAGCTGTTGTTGTTACAACCGAGCGATAACGAAAAGAGATTGCTGCAGTTACACTCAGTAAAACTTTCTACGTTTTGAATAAAGAGATTGTAAAGAGTATTTGCTTGTTGCTTTTGTAAATCGACTGTCTCAACTCAAGGTGTTACAGACTCGGTAAGATCCAGACGATGATCTTTTCGCTCGACTTTTGGTCTTCTCGCCTATATGTTCTAATTTTCTTGACAGCACAGGTATAGTTTTAAGCAGTTGATAGTGGAATCAATAGCTAATTCCTCTTTATGTCGTTATCGACCTCTACATATCATAAGCAGTTTACTGTAAAGTCAATGATCGCAGTTCCCACGACACAATCATTCACACTCACTGTCAAACCCTTGGAGCCAAACTGCGAACCCGAGGTTTTGTCTCACGAGTATTTCCTTTCCCCATAGAAATATCTTCACTGGTTGCTTGTAAATGTGGCTTCTGGGTGCAATTTTGCACCACGATAGAATACTGTCTTAAATTTATACAAACACTGAAGCGGTTTATAGCCGATTATTACAAGATAGCGAGGCTCGTGCGGTATTCCGAAACGAACATTTCAAAGGGTTTGTGGTTGGAGCGGCCCACTTTGACCTGAACGACTTTCAAGGACTTGCCAGAGATGTGGAACATGATGATATATTCCAGTCGTCCCAGAGTAAAGTTTCTGTTTAGTTGAAATGCGCTAATTCAGTATGTACTAGTTCTAACTAACTCTAAACTACTTCCAAAAACTTGCTTCAGCACAGGAAGACTATCATGGAATAGTGGACAGAACACTGGATAGCTTTCATCTTGAGAACTAATGACAGTCATATAAATCAATAGTCTACGGCGCATTCTTTGTTATTTCACGATCTCCTGCCTTCAGTTTACAATCAGAAAATAACAGATATGCATTCGCACGATGCGGCAAACACAAGGCTTTTACGAACTTGTTGCAAATACGTTAAACCTCTGGCAACTTTGAGAATTAGCCCGATTGTGAAGGCGGAAACTTGTATCGTGAACTCATCTCTGAAGCATTTCCCTTTATGCCATGCACACGTTTTGCTTATGTTCGGGAAAGGATTGAGCAAGTACAGAGTGCCAGATAATACGAGTCTTGCCCAAATCTTCACAAGGCTTAAAGGATCCTAATTTTGGAAAGTGGAATTTGCGAGATGGAAGCTAAGAGAATCCAAAATCTCAGAACAGCATTTTGGGCAATTATGTCCCACTAAAGTAAACGAAAGTTATTTTCTCAAAATAACGAAAACAAAACTGGGGAAGTAAGGTTCGGATATTCTTTACGTCCATCGTTGCATTTTTGTAGACTTTTTCATTTTTTTTTTTTTTGTATACCCCACGTCTGGATGTGGAATGAGCCCCCTCTTTACCTCGCAATCATTCGCGCTACAATTGTTAACGAACGCTATTCTTTCATCGATCATTAGCAAACAACCATCCCCCTTTTAACTACACACACCGTTGGTCCTAATAACGCACTCTAAGCTCAGTCTCTACTCGTATACAAAGCGTTCACGGTCCATTCGAAGCACGCGAGTGGTGGCAGTTTGTTACCACAGCATAAGCCTTGCATCCCAATAAACACCCCGTGGCTAAGGCTACCGCAGAAGTAAAGGTAATTGAGTGGTAAATTGCATTGCTTTTATTACTTCGAGAAACGTCTTCAGACTCAGAAATACATTGAGAGCGGAACTAACCACGATTCACTTTGATCGCCAGTTCGTTTTGGTTAAGGAATTTTTATAAGCAGTGATTTATAGGATCTAAGAAAGGGCGTGAGCAATGGCTTGCTTCATGTCTTTTGCAGCATGGCAGGTCTCCATCAAACTCTTCCGTAGAAGCGATTCTTTTGCGCCACGCGAGCCACTGGGTGATTTACACGGCCCTTTTTAACAAGTGCGTTTATTGAACGAGTGCTGTGAGTGCGCGTTTGAGCAATTTTCGATGCGCTCGCTTCTTATTCTGCTAATCGCTTATCTAACTCTTGATCGTGAAGTGTTTTCCCTATCAATACTTCGATGCGTATCGCTAGTTGTGAATGATGATTGTCCTGTCAAATTTTTCGAGTTGGAGGAAAACATTACCTCTTACTAAACGCAAGATATAACGATCCCGTGTTTTGAAAGTGATTATTTCTGTATTTAAAGGCCGCGTTAAATCAGTGACTTGAGGCTGCTGGCTTCGAAATATCGTGCATAAATTTTCTGCAAAAAATGTGGCGGCGTCTTCAAAGGAAACCTGATAAAATTTGTCCGGCGTTACATTGGCCAGTCTGTGTTTTGTCTGTTTATTTGTTCTTCAAAATCAAATTGTAAACTTGTTAGCCTGGACCGCTAAATGATTTTATATCTTTTCCTAATTAAAGCTTTTGTTTGGGCAATTTTCACGTCTAACATCAACTAATAAAATGGACGTTTACAGTTGAGAGGTCGAAGCAGACACTGGGAGTGCGTTGCGCTCTAATAAGAGTATCACTTTCTCTTGTCTTATCGAGGGACCTAAAGAAAAGCTGACAGGAGAATATTAATAGCGGCTATTGAGACGTTATTTGCTTATCCTCTTAACTCTGACTAAATATTTTAATGTTTTTTAAACGGTCAAGGTTAGAATCGTAAAACGGGGTAAGCTGTAGCGGAGAAACGCGTGTTTTTAGCGTTGTTTTCCTGACGTATTTCGGAAACTGACACCGGATGTGAGGGATGTGTGTTGTCTGACTCTGTGATATTGCCGAACCACGCAACAATTTATCCTCGTGTCTGCTAAGCTTCACGTAAATCCCACTCTTATTTCTTGAGAGGAAGTCGAAAACAGCTTACCTAGCATGAATTTGTTACTGGTCTATTCCAGAAAAGAGAACAAATTTTGACCGCCATTTCGAGTCAGGTTAATTTGCACCAACCTGTCTCGAACATTTTTGTATCTGCTCTTTGTCCCCCCTTTTTGCCGGGCAATCTCTCAGGCTATTCAGCCATACAAGTTAAGAGTTCCTGTGGATTAAGTTGGAAGTCCCCCTCGGAAGTGTGTTGTCGTCGCTTCAACCTTGTTATGGTATTTTTCCGCCCTTTTAAAGACTCAAAGTTGGCCGTATATTATCGCATTGTGCTTTATTCTTTTATCAGCTAAGTAAGCCTCTGATTTATGGTCTAATAGTAATTGAGGTAATTTTTTAATTGCTCTTTTTGAACTCTTTTGCTGAATAATAAAAGTTAAATGGAACAGGAAACATTTCGAAAATTTGCGGGCGATAAAGTGGGTGTGCGTCCTCTCTTCCAAGTGGAGCTACAACGAAAGCCTAACCCATATAACTTGATTTATAGCATCAATAGACAACATTGCAGGTAGTAGCGGCTGTGCTAAAAGTTGTTGTATACCACCATGAACGAAAAACCGTTTCTAAACGTGCTGTTGTATAGCTGCAAAGACCTATGCAGAAATGTCGATAAGAAACAATAGGATGATTTCAAGTAAATTTCATTTCAAACATGATAATTCAGTTTTAACATGTTTTTATCTGATTTTTAATTTGTATTCGTATCCTATATACACGACCCCACAAGCATATGCTTTAAACTTTCATCGTGTTTAAATAAAGGATATGTATGTATGTATGTATGTATGTATGTATGTATGTATGTATGTATGTATGTATGTATGTATGTATGTATGTATGTATGTATGTATGTATGTATGTATGTATGTATGTATGTATGTATGTATGTATGTATGTATGTATGTATGTATGTATGTATGTATGTATGTATGTATGTATGTATGTATTGGGATCTTTTTATTTGCAGAAAACTGCCCCACTCTATCATGTTTTCTTCGCCTGTTACTCAAAGGATTCTTTATCTCATGTCCTAAAAGTATACGTGGGAGAAGCCTCTTTCAATTTCAAGTGAAACCTCTTTCATGCCACTCGTAGAGGAACAAGGGGGATATCTCTTGATAAGGCAGAACTGGCAGCCACTTATCTGCTTGTTGATAAACTGTTGCAAAGAGTTTCCGTCGGCAAAAACTAAGAGACAGAGTAGGGTTAATCCACAGGCTATGTGCTCAACAACCCTCTTCAGATTTGCACGCACAAGTAATGTATCCCAGCGACCGGCAGAAGGAGAGCAGAACCAAAGGCAAAATTCAGCAAAAGCCTTTCGCTTCATACCGTTATAATTTAATCACCTGTCATTCTCAAAATGTAATATCGGAAAGCTGTGCAAATATAGTTTGAAAGGTGTAGCAGTTTAGACTGACTCAAAGTGTCAGAAACAAGCTACATTCGTTAAGGGAGTGTAGGCATCCAACGCCCATTTAACAACGGCCCATTTGACTTTTTTCTGTTCACAGTTTTTGCCATATGCACGCACAAGATAAGTAAGCGGTCACCAGTTTCAATTGTCCAGATTTGTTGATTTGATTAAGTTTATTCCAGTTAGCTTCTGTCGTTTTTGGGACAGAATTATTCACCTCTTCATTAGCACGAAACTTTCTCACCGACTGGCCATTGTTAGAAATCGTACCAACTACAGCAGAGAGACACACCCAAAATTACACGGTTGTCGAATTTAACAGATCGTCATGAACATAGCATAAACAACATATCTTAAGAAAAAAAGAAGACTATTTTCGAACACGTTTCGTGGCTATTTGCTTGTTTTAAGATAAGAGATACGAGTAACAGCTGTAGGTAGGTAGGCGAGTTGTCACCTACTTAAACATGTTTCTTGTTCGACCAAGTTCGTGAACTTGTAAATTTGGACAGGTAGAGATCATTGACATCTGTGCAGCTCGGTTCTTCAACTCGCTGATAACGTTCCACTTTATGCTGTGTGGATGCAATGCATCTTGACAAGGGTAACCCATACGCGCCACACTAATGGTAGTAGCATGATGCTTATTTTTCTATGTTGAAACTTAAGTCTTTTATTGAATGGCAACTAAAGAAGGCGATTCTCTGCAAAAAAGTTTGTAACCTTATGGCCTTCTCATCTCAAAATGGGCCGTACTGATCTTTAAAATGCTTCCGTTTTTGAGTGGCAGATATATCTGTCGGCTTCACGTAAATACTGCCCTTCAGTTTTGTTTGCCATCTATTTTCAATTGCATTGATTCACGTATGTTTGCCCTTAGTAACATGTTCGTCTTTACCTTCACTTGTATTAAATTTGTCTGGTTCACTAGCAAATATTTGTCACTGAATCCTTCCCTCCTGCAGCTGTATTTTTGGCTACGATTTTTAACTTCTTGTCAAATTTAGTGAAGTTTTCAAGCGACATTTTCGTATTGTCGGTTTTGTTTTTCAACGTCTTAGAAAATGCAGTGAAGTTCATGAACTATCTAGGACTTGACAAGGTTATTAATTAAATAGGATTGTGCAGTACATGCCCGCAGGCCAGAAGCTGTGTCCATCCACTGGCAAGTCTTCGATTGCTGTAGCGAAAACCTATCGTTCAGAAGACTGAATACTAAAAGGTAAAATTAATAATGGGAATTCTCTAATCCTGTTATTACATTTGGTGAGTTTTTGGTGTTTATGCGATAACCTTCTGGTGAACTCCGTACGTCTTAGAAGGTTATCAAAACTCATCAGACTATGCCTAGTATCGGCGTTTATCTGTTCTGTGTGATACAAATCTCGCTCAAAACCGATAGCGTTCAGGGTATTGTATTTTTGTTGCATCTATGGTAACGAAGTGTACTCTTTAATTTCGAAAACAATCTTTTCACAAAGAGAAATAAAAGCGAAACTTTCCGGTAACTTTGCTTAAAACACAACTGCATGACCTGAAAACGTTTTAGCTTCAGTTCAACAGAGTATATTTTGGAAGCTAGTTATTCATGTACCCAACGTTCTTGTATCCCGATTTCAATCACCAAATCTGGAATTGTCGACGTGTCTTGTTCGTTTCACAAGCGGGTATAATTGGTGAGCATTGGCAAATTAAATCACGAATTAATTAAGAGGTTGTGTGCGAAAGTTACCTCTGGTTTTAAGAGTGAATCGGTACCCTGTCATGGTAATGACTGCTTGTGTGGTTGGGTGTAGTTGTGACTTTTTGTCAGTTACTCATATCGCGAAATTGCCTGATGAGTGTGGTCTTTTTTTGACCATACGAAACAGAGCTGTAGCAATAAAACGAGAATTACTCGTGAAGTATTGAACTGATTTAAAGAAAATAGAAACCTAAAAGTTCAATTTACGAGGCAAAAATAAATATATGTGGATAACATTTTCGAACCGAATAATCTATTTCAATTGTTGTCAACTTTTACCCGTGTTCTGTCAGAGAACAGAACTCCTAGTATATTATCACAGTTTATTTGAGCGAAAAGGGTTTATTCAAAGTTGCGGCCACTGCATTCATTCCTGGGCCTATTGCAGAAAAAACGAAAGCTTATGGGTTTGGTCTTCGTAAAATCTAGCTGCGGACACGTTGGTAATAAGCTGTGACGAACGCCAACTCCAAACCAATATTTTTTCAATTTATTTTGACCTATTTGCTGCCTCCTTCTCACATCTTCGATCAACGGTTTATGAAATTCTCTTGTGCTGGATTTACTCCATTATACGTCGAGGTCCCCTGGGTAGCGAATACTTCCCCGGTCAGGGGCGGCGTATGTATCCCGTTACTGTTTATCATTCAAAGCTAGAATCTATCTGAAGAAGACTACTTCAACAGGTGTTTTTTTTTTCCGGCAGTGTCCCACAGTTTTTAATGAAAAATAAGAAGCGAAGCAATTCAGACACATGTTACGGGTATGTGAACTATTTTCTGACGGAGTTCATCATTCAACAAATGAAATATTTATAATTCTTATAAACATATAACCATTTCTAATTCGTATAATACCCATAATCGAGACAGGAATGCGAAAAACGAACGGCTCCTTGTGTTGTTTCACAGTCTTCGGTGTCCCTTCATAACACCAATCTTCGCCAGGCATCGCGCACGATATTTCACTTCTTATGTGTTCAAAGTAGTCATAAAGGAAGATTAATCAAATCTACTTAGAAACTGCGTTTGCAGTTTGTGCATGTAATTTGTCATCAAACATTTCTCGGCGGTGTATACTTATAGATCGCAACAGCCAGAAGACTCAAACGTGGACAACCTGCTTGTCTATCTCCCTTTAGGCTGACCAGTGGACAAAGAAAAGTAATAAAATTATATCCGTGGAGATACTGTAATTGACGCAATTTCTTTCAACCATCAGAATCCAATTTCGTTACGAAAAGTGTGTTTTCATTAGAGATAGGGGTTAACTTTTTACATCAGTAGACGACGCCACTCGTTGAACTTGGAGGTTGTTAGCTCGTTAACGAGTAACAAGATTTCTGCGCTTGTATATGGAACGTTGGGCTTTTTTTATTTGGTAGCTCATGCCTCCAGTGCAGTGCAAAGCGGATGAAATATCTTGAAGTCAGGGATGTTCTGTGCAGCAAATTTTATTTGTAAATCAGCATTGTTTCAACGGAAAAAGGCAAAGTTCCATTTTTTTTTTTAATTTGTCCTTTTTTCCTGTACGAGGAAGTTGAGACAGTGTTGCATAACTTACGCACGAGAAAATTCTTACAGACGGGAAAAAAAGTTGGGTTGCATGGTTGCGCCCGTTAAGCTAAGAAGGAATGCAAAATTGTTTGGCATTTCATAAAGTTGGCGTCCAGCCCTGGGTCAGGGAAGGTTAGGCGGGAAAATAAAGCTGGAATTATGGACTATTTAAGGAGATAAAATCACAACTTAGAGCATAAGAAGATTAAAGACGTGACATGAATTGACATCTGCTTCAACAGGTCGCGTGTGCATTGTTCAATTAAAAAGGTGAACCCAAAATATACCAACAGTTAATTTGAAATAAGGTGATAAGGTAGCCTTACTGTTTCTTTAATTTTCACCAATTCTATGTCATCATCCTTACCGTCGCGACGCCGAATAATTTTGTGTTTGTGCTATTTCTGGACAGTCTGCAACTTAGCAGAAATAGCTTAGTGAAAGAAATATGGCCATAACTGCATTGAATCTTTTGTGTAATAGTGGCAAGTAAATTGGCGATAAAGAAAGTGGCACGGGCGATGTCACTAGATGCAGCGTTTGTGAAATTTCGAGATATCGTACCAGGGTTTCGTGTAGGCTGGGGAGTGAGGAAGTGTTGGGTAAAATGTGGGCGCGTTCTAAACAATTAAGCATTGTACTAAATGGAATTTTCTAGCATTAACCAACAGAGAGGTACATTCATGGTCGTCCTTCTGCTGCCATGCTTAAGACTGGAGTATGTGAAAGAAATAACCATGGTTTCCTGATAAACTATATTTAGTAATAAGCAAAAAAAAACTAACTAATAGCCTTTCCTTGTTTTACATCATGAATCTGCCTTAAGGCTTCCTTGAGGGATCGAAATGAAGAATTTGAAGCTTGTTAGTTCACCGCTCTTGTACTAGCGAGAAAGTTCTTGACCTAATGAGGACGTAACGCGCATTTAATAGCAATAACACGGAGATAAATTAATTAGAACTTTAATTTGAGAAAGAGTGGTGGGAAAATCTTGTTACAAGCAGAGTTTTAAGGTTCTTCTTTTGCGTGTACCAATGGAGATGTTGATATAAAATGGCGCCAGTCCTTACTCGCCCAGCGTGTAACAAAAACATATATCTTGAGTAGATGAGCTCAAGTTGATCTTATATTCCTAAAAAAAATATCTCCTTCTGAGGTAGACTCATTAGAAGTATTTTATCGAGAACTGTCCGCAGCCTTCACGCCTCTAACTTATCTCTCTTACACTTGCCCTATCGACCGATTGTGGTCTACACCATGCATTCTATAGGTGAACATATAAATCCCTGTGTTAGGTGCTATTTAATCTGACTCAGTGTTCGGCCAATTCAAGCGATCAAGTGAAGTTACAGTGAGTAAAATTAAGGGATCATTAAAGCATTTTGGGTGTAGACAGTTTCACTTTTCTGTTAAGCATTCGTGTGGGTGCTAAAGATGTTTTCATGCCGACTCGTCCTGTTACGCTCTTTAAAATAAGATCAACATTCCAAATTGAAGTCGGGATTTTCCGTGCAGTTGTTTTCCAACTATGTACGTTCGATTTAATGAAAATTCTATTGATTTCAGCGTAGCCATTCTTTTGTTGGCTCAGTTAAGGCAAACATATTGGGGATCTGAGATGGCCGAGGAAAGTGAAACTGTGGTCAATCTTTCCTTTGGCTAGCCTGCATGCTTGCATTGGAACTCGCTAAAATTCCCTGTCTCAAGTGAAATAGTTATAAAAGTATTATCCACTCATTATGTTTTACAGCAGTAAGATAAGACGTTAAAACATACGCTATACCGACTGCTATGCTATGTCACCGCCTGTGGGGGTATCTCGGTTCCAATATAACAAGGTGTTCATTGTGGACTCAAGTCTTTAAAACCCCCTCAGTTTGTGGTCTGTTGGCTTAGAGTCTTTCTCTGTGGTTTCTCTTTCGTCTTTACGCGGAATCGGATAATGAAAATTCCTTTTGGAAATGACCGTGGTTGCCCTTCTTAGCTTATTCGATTATTTGTCTGAATTTCATCTCTTTCATCTCTGAATTTCACCTTTTGCCTCACAGACTTTAATAATGAACTCAAAACTAATTAAACCAAGCTGTTAGCAGTTGAAAAGTTCTTCCGACTCGCTTGTTCTTTGTAGATGAAATACTAAAATTCGGGCAATGAGGTAAAATCTATTGAACAGTACTTCCTGTCCCGCTGTTAATTGTGCTGTAAAACTTGTGACGCTGCGGGTTGAATACCTCGAATGCGATCATTTGTATGAAAGCCACTGAGCAGTGCCTTCCTGTGGTGCTGTTTAATATGATGTGCAAGGTGGTTCCATTTTGGAGTCTGTAGGTTTATTCCCTAATTGTGGCGAAGATTCAAATGAATGTCTCTTTATGCAGCTGATTATGAAGCGCTGCCTTCCCACTCGTGTATACCAGCGATGGTCGTTTTACCAATTTAATTAATGAAAAGCTAATGAGCAATACTTTTTTTTTTGATAACGATTTAAATTTTTATTGTACCCGCACTATATGGTTCTGACTCTTTCGGGTCTGTCTTTTAAGTCGCAGTGGAATGAAAGTTGTTGAGCTATACCTTTTGTCTGTGCGACTTGAAACATTTCAATTTTTACTTTGGGCTCTTGTAGGCTCCAAATCACATCATACTAACTGTACTACTGCTAAGATCTCCACATGACATTAATAGCTAGCTATTCTTTAGTAATTTAATAATAAGACAAGTTGCTAGCTGTGTCGACCGCCCGGTTGCTATTAAACTGAGACTAGACTCAACACTATTAATGAAATCAGTATGTCTCGTGCGTTTTCTCTTATCGTCAGTTAACAAGCTGGAAATCTCGATGTTAGAGAACTGAAATGTCCGTCTTCGATATTAGCTGCGTTTGGGCTGTGTATGGTTATAGTTGTTTATAGCGATAAGACGTTACGAAGTTTAGTAATGATTTATAAAAGGCATGCGTTTGAGGCTCAAGCAACTTCGTTGTGGTATCTGCGTATTTGGCCACTGCCTTCCACACACGAGAAATTACTTTTGGGTCGGAGTTCTTTTAAAACAGTGGGAACATTTGTAACAAGTATGGCTTAGACCTAAATCGAAGGGTTTAAGTCGGAAAAAGTTAGGAAAATAATAACTGTACTGGCTGGCCACAGAATTAAACCTTGGTACATTGATCTACGTGGCCCTCTTTAGATCGTTTCAACATACAAGAAGTCCACCGGCCATTCACAATCCAAGTTAATTACGTCTATCCACGATTGAAACGCTACATGGAGGGGTCATCGGCTATTGTAAGTTGAAGTGTAGATTTGCAAAGGACTGAAAGAAACTTCTACTTAAGAACATTCCTGTTGGGATCTTCTGAAGCAAATTCAAATACTTGATGTAATTCATTCAAGTGCTTAACCTCTACCTGGGTAAGTCGTCTTCATCGATCTTCATGCAATTTACCAATCAAACTACAAACCTCTATGAATTAGTTGTCTAAATGTTAGAAACAAATTCAGACAGTGTATTACACAATTGTGCCGGTAATTTCGCGTAGTCACAACACCGTACAAATTCTGTCTGTTCGTCACCTTCTTTTGCAGTTGTTTACTTAAAAAATATCTCGGTAATCAGTTATATATTATTCTATTTCTTGTGTCTTGACAACCGAACTCGATTCTTTAATCGTGAAAGTAGTTGCTGAATTTTTTGCCCGTTTGGTGCAGAGTAATTTCACATGAGTACCGTTTCGTTCAACACTGGCTTAATAGCGGATTGAATGCCAGCCCAAAGTGTTCGCTTGTTTTCACTATGTTTCAACTGAAATGGTTCTTTTAAACTGCGGAAAATTCAAAGGTCTAGAATTCGGGTTTCCGAAAATAAGGAACAAAAAGTTTTTTTCTTGAAAACGTTGAGATGTGCAATTCTCGCTGACTTCAACCTGGAGCAAATGCATTGGAATCGTCGTCATGAATTTCCACGTTCGTATATCTTTTGGCTACTTTGCAATTATTATTTTTTCTTTTTTGTTAACTTAGATTACAACGGATTCGTGAGGTCTAAGTTTTCTTCTCAGGTAAACAGCAATCAGGATAAATTTGAGAGCACTTCAAATGTCACATGATGTGTTTTATTATATTAACAGTTCTAAAGCTGATTCCTTTCCCGTCACTCGTAAAGGTACTCAATGCAAACGACTCGAAATGCCAGGTCTGTTCCTCTTTTCGTTAAGGAAAACCTCGAATCTTAACGGTTGCGTGTGTCGCAACTTTCAAAATGCTTGTTTTTCCATCGTGGTGATCTCAAATATTTCCAAACTTGACCTAACTAATCCTATCCCTGACTTACTGGCCGCAATTCAACTGCGGAAATCTTCCTTTCTTGTAGTATTGTTACATTCCACGTATGCGAAACGTTTTTCAAAGAGTACGTAGTTACTGTAATCATTTATGTTTGGTTCTTTTTGTTGGTGTTCACGGTTGTTTTTGACTTATTAAAGGTACTCCACGCCAACTGAAAGTCTTAGCTGTTTTTTTTTTGTGGAGGATAACCTTCTTTACGTCTTCGAGTCCTAAGTAGTTTTGTAAGCAGTATTTTTGTATTTTACTTACTGTGAATTTACTTATAATTATTGGATTCGCTGGTTTAGCAGCCATAAAATGCAATAAAAACGGTTATTTTGCCATTGCCGCCAGTCATCATTGAATTCAAACAATAACATTATTAATTACTATCGTCATCTCAAGGAAATATTACGCAAATATTAATCACGCATTTAAGCGCATAAAAGTAAAAAAGTAGACGCAATACAAAGGTTTAATCTTTTTACATATTTCCCCCGGCAGAAGGATGATCCAGGTCAATTGTGTCTACTTTCAAATCATTACAAGAATAGGACCATTTGTTCGAGACTTTGATATACAATGTATGTCTTTGTTAGATCAACGGTGTTCATTTGGAATCCATGTTTGAATTACTGAATCTATAAAAAGGGACATCTCACTGCAATATAATGAATAGATCCTTATTTTGTTACTGAAATATTTATACTAATTTATTCATTTTATAACCAGTATTATGAAAATGGAACTTAACAGTGGTTTGAATGAGTTGGCCTTAATGGCAGTGGGATCATTGTTAAAATAGCCCTATAAACGAGGCCTGATTACACTGATTTGGCCACTTTTATGTCCTGAAGAAGAGGATCAACAAAGCTAATAGAACGCTAAAGTGGCAGAATTCTCGTGGCACCCTGTAATGCAAAACAAAACAAAAAAAACGCGCGGAGAACGACTGAAGTTTTCTGTAAATTCTCTTCAGGATTCTACAACGCTGAGTAGCAAAAGCTGTTAATTAAACAAAATAGACACTGTTTGCTAGTCTGTTTAGCAAACTTTGATAAACGTCTTTGCATTAAAAATGCAACATTTTGGGGCTAGATTTGAATGTGGAGTAGACGAAGCAACGGTTTGGTACAGACGAACAACGTCATTCGCTCCCGCTGTGCAGTAAGATAACATGTTTGCAATCAGTCAGTTAATCTCTGATAAGGCGTATGGTTGAGAAGGTCTTAGCGTTAATCCATACTTACGTCTTTGTTTGTTTCTTCTCGTGCGCCAACATCACGCTATTATAAACGTTACAAATAAACTGTAATTCGAGTCGAGCGTAATTTTCGAATTTTGGTTTAGAAATCCAGATGAAGAGACGTTAATTTCCATGGAGACACACGGGGGTGCCAGTGGTGAAGGAATGGCCTGGATTAAAACCAAAGTCGGAGAGCGCGCATAACTTGAATTGTGTTTCGCCGACAGAAATGAAGAGTAAGCCAATTCATACAAGAATGCGGTCGCATAATACTGAGAAATCGTCTTTGATAATATTATCTAGATTTCGTCATTTTGCAATGAATACCTGGTCTCGCTTGCATTTGAAGTTTGGGGCTGGTATTAAATTAAAGAAGATCAGCGGAAATCATGGTCTTGAATAACTCGACCCAATAACCCAGAATTTGAGAACAGGTGTTCTCGATTCCCAAGGCACTTTCGTCACTCTTCTAACGAGAACTAAATGCGCATTTGGTTTCGAATTTACCCTTCGTTCAAGAGGTCCTTCAGGTAAAAAACAAATACCCAGTGGGTGTTCCGAAGTCTGTCCATTTAGTCCTCAAATAAAAGACGCAAAATAAAAAAGACGACCAAATGCAGATGAAAATAACTGTATTGATTGTTAGTTACACATTCAATCCCTGTCTTTTTAACAAAAGATTCAACAGACAAATCCGATTTTCATAAGTATCGATGAAAAAAGAAATCAAACTACTTGATTGCCCTTCGGCTATTGTTGTTAAAAGAGGCCTTAACATTTCACTCCTGGAAACGAACTTTGCTTTTTTTATTCAGTCTTAAGCAATTTGCAAAATTGCTCCGAAGGATATCACATAAAAAAATACTCTTTTCGGTCTGTATTGTACTCACGCCGCTTTCGTAGTTAACCAAAAAATATCGCCGGTTTTTACGACTTGCTACGGAAATGGTTATGTTACACTCTGGTCAGCACTTCTATACAAAGCAGACCGGAAAATGTTATGCGAAAACAAGCAAAACATCTACAAGCTACCAGAAAGTACACTGTGATTTATATCTTAAGAGTTTCAGTCATCTAGGAACTAGATCACTGTACATCCTTTTAGATTCCGGGAAAACAGGGCATATTTGTTCAGTTGTTGTAATATATCGGTTTCAGTTCCCGTTAGTCTTGACCGAACAATAAGAGGCTTACATAGTTTATTATTTTGTTGGCCTCAACAATGATGCTTGGATTTTTAAAAAGAACTTGATCATCGCGCTTAAAGAGGAAATCAAAGTATGAGGCAATAAAACACCAACCGCACGCTGGCTTGAATTCAAAATAGTCAGCCAAACCATTCAATAAATAACTGTTGAAAGGCGCAATCAGAAAACGGGACTAAAACTGAAGACGTGAAAATTTTGACTCATAATCCATTTCGCCTGGTCTGTTCGAGGCTCTCAGATATTTGGGGCGAGCGTGCGAGAACGCGCTATTTTCTTTCCCTTCTTTCGTTGTTCTTCGCTCGCCTCAAATATCTGAGAGCCTGGAACAGGCTAATTTCGCCATGCCTTCGCTTGTGGTTGCCGCGGTAAATTCAGGATTGCCATGGGTCCGGAAACGTTAGAGGAAAACACTATTTTTAGTTTCGGACGGGAAAAGTCAGGGAATTGTGTGTCAAGTCAGGGAAATTCTAATTCTATTTGAATGTTAGTGAAACTCAAGTCAGGGCATTTTGCGTTTGGCTAGCCAGTAGGTTTAGGGAAGAAGATTCCTTGTTAGTAAAGGTGATGTCGTTTCAAAACAAATGATTCCTGCAAAGGAATTGATTTCTGTGACTTCGTAGCTGGCTTGCCAAGGTTTTGCATTGGATTGGTGGGCTGTGAAAATTGTTTTGTGGTCAGTGAAAAATCAGGGAAACGTCAGAGAATATTTTCTATCCCAGTGTGTGGCAGCGTTGGGGCATTTCTTTATAAGCAGTGTTGCATTTTTTCCTGTAGAAATCTTTCATGTTCATATATACGTTGTGCTTAAATCTCGATAGTTGCTTGGCAAATAGAACAATTCCTTTGAGAGAACAAGTGACTGCACTGAGTACAAATCATCCAACTGTCGATTTATTTCTTTAACAATGCCTAATTTCACCTCTGTTTCGGGGAATATTTATGAACGAGATGGAAAGTTTGCGAATCGTCCATTAGCAGTACATTTAATAAAACTGTGGTAGAAAAGAACTTCCACTTGAACTCGTCCATCACTTAAATCTTTTCAGTGCTGATGGACCTGTGGCGGCCATTGCTGTAACTTTTGATTCTGCATATCATGTGACCCAAAAACGTTATAAGCGGTGGTAGAGTTCAGTTCTTTATCTTGAATCATGAGTGTTTCGTTTCTTTCTTTCAAAAATCTGGCCTGGCTCTGTCTTGGAGGAAAGGTTTACTCAAAGTCTCGTTTACTGGAAACGCGTTCCTCAAATTTTTCTCAAGATATACGATTTTGCTCTCAAGGGGCGGCCAGGGTTTGTTTATGGGTCATTCGGAGCCTTCTTGTCTAGACAGTTTATTCCCCTCAGTGCGCTAGAAGGCAGGAAATTCACCGTAAATAGATACAGCCATTCACCCAAAGACGCAAATTTCCGGTATACCAGTTACAAAGCAAGGCGCGACTCTTTTCATCTTGACGTAAAGCGGCTCGCGATGATGTGCGGTATGGGACTCTTGTCACGGCAGTTTCCCGTCCACCTGGAACGTTTAGTTCTGCATGTAGTTGAGCAGCCAAATGGACAGAGGAAATGCGTTTCGGAAATTTCGCCATTTGGCCATCGGAAACGTTTTTTTATTGTTTTCCGGGTTTTGTTGCTTGGTACTCATTTTCAAGTGTGTCTTCGTTCTTCCCATCTAGTTCTCTAATTTGCTTAGTGCTTATGCTTCTTAGAAATTTATAGAACTTAAATGGTCAACTTTCGTCTTTAAAATATTTAGAAACGAAAATTCATCACTCGCCTAAGGTCAATACAGTACTCAAACGAGTACAAAAGGACCTAGTTTATCCTCAGACTCCGAAGCCAAAAACCTCCCAGGAACAGGTGACCTTGTACTACATCAATGCATGATGTGTGGTAGTACACGGCGAAATCAGTCAATGCTCAAGTGGTGCTCACAAGTGGTGCTCAATGAAGTTATTAAGTTTTACTCTGGTATTAGTCAATTAATTTCCATTAGAGAATTTTCAATCCTATTTTCGGTTCTGTTGCGCACCGGAACGCTTTCGGTCGCAGTTGCCTGTGTGAAGTGAATATCTTCAAGTTTCTTCTGCCAGGTCGATAAATAGATTCCATCTTCAACTTTAAAAAGTGAATCCAGTGAAGAGCCTCAAAAGATGAAAGAGCTTGGTGGCATCAATCTGAAAGGCGAGGTCCGACAAGGGGAAGAGGGAGTGGGACATTGTGGTGATAAAGGAAATGTTTTTGCACAACCTTTGCCGCAATAAGGTGGAAAAAAAATCGTGCACAGCATAACAGGAAAGAAACATCTTGCAGACGAGTAGAAGAAATTTATAAAGCTTTAAGCCACGAGAAAGAAGATAAGGCAGAAAAATTGTCAAATCGCCTAACCCCCACCCCCCCCCCCCCCCGGCCCCACTCCACCTTCTAAAATAAGCAAATTTACTAAAAGTGGTATTTTTAAAAACATTATTTTTCCGTAAGAAATCAATTCTTAGTACTGTACTTGGACTGAGCACTACCTCAGTCGATGACAGATCCAAAGGGAAAAGCAGTTGCGAGGACCAGTTCGAAAGGGGTCAGCAAAGTCCGATCAGTTTTCACGCCACATATGTTGACCACATGGGATTTGATATCATTTTGGAATGCGTGGCTCGGTTTTCTCACGATAGCTGTCAACAGCTGGCACCGATATGCTGTCTTTATCATTTGTTGAATTAAAACATGTTTACGTTATATTACCAAAAGATAGATACATATTTTTTGTTAGCTGAAGATAAATATTGTTATCAGGCTACGGAAAAATGAAACATGTGCAAAGGAAAGAACACTGCAACTGATCAGCTTAGCCTTAATTTCTTTGGTTTGCGGGTGAAAATCATCTTACTGAAAATTTGATTATTTGCCCGTGTAATTTTAGACGGTTCTTTAACTCAGTTTTAGTACCTTATTAATATATTGATGACCATCAAAAATACATGTTTTTAAACCGAAAATCATCTAATATTAAAAAGTGGATCATTAAATAATGCAATTCCATGTTTTGATTAGCTCAATGGTCATGGAATCAATTTAATGGACCTTGTAATCTAGCAGCAGTTTTAGTTTACAACTGTTTCACTTGTACTGGTTGGTTATGGGATAATTATAGCCTACTCGCCTCTACGAGCCATGTAGGCACGCTCGGGAATAATTGTTAATCATTCTCAAGTAATTATGCAAATAATGCTTTCAAGTTGTATTTTGTTCCCATAAACATTGCATGCAAGCTTCTTGTTGTGAGTATTGTCTTGAGCACCTTAAATATTTCCACTTTCTTAGGTGTGGTTTCAAAATCGGAGAGCCAAGTGGAGAAAACGTGAGCGTTTTGCTCCAGTCCCGGTCCCTACGAGGTCAATCACCATGGCACCAATATACGATAGACATCCTCAGGCCCCTTGGTCTCGTCCCACCAACAGCTGCATGAACCCGTCAGGTCCTGGGGCGGGGCCATTGCCACATCACATGACAGTCCCGAGCTATGCACCAGTTGTTCACGTGCACCATTCGTTTCCGCCGAATAGGCATTCGCCGAGGACCCCTTCTCCAGAATCCCCTCCACACTGCGCCAAAGTCGGTGCCATGACAACGTCAACTAATGGTATGAGGAAATCCCCAATCGCGCATCCCAACGTCACCATCTCGCAGCATGGGCCTACCAAGCAGCTTCCACCTTGTGCGCATGCCCCGCCACAGCGCGCATGTCATTCTCCAGGCGAAGGTTGCCGTGGATCACCAGGGTCCATGACGTCACAAAATTTTTGCGACGAACACGAGCAGTGCTTACCATGTCCTCCGCGGCACAACTCTAGCATTGCAGCACTCAGGATGAAAGCCAAGGAACATTCAGTGGTTGTTGATATGGCAAGAACGCATAATGGAAGAGCGGATGTGTGACTCCTGGCATAGAAATTTGTCATGACGGTGTGTGGACGTGTAGAATGTTTATACTCGTACAAGCGCACATATTGAACTTTTCAGTTTTCAAATTTTTTTTTTGCATTATTCTGTTTTCATTTTCTTTGTTTGTGTTCATGCGGCTTGCAGCTGTTAAATCGATGAATAAGTCAGAAAATTTCTATATTTATATGTCATTGTGAATAATCTACTTTGGACAAGCGATTACGAGAATCCCTTGGTTTGGAAACAAGTAATTTCTGCCAGGCTGGTGTTTGGGTGGGGACCCTGTTATTCTGTGTATAGGCACGCAAGTGTTCGTGAACCATCTGAAATTTTCAGGATTATATACTTTTGTGTTTTTAGATATATATTATTACGGGGCGGGGGGAGGGGGGAGGGGAGGGCATCGTTACATTTGGCAAAAGATAGTTATTAATTGCAAGCATATTTTAGAACCCTGGAGACGTCATGTTAACCAAGAACATGAAATGTGCTAACTCACTATGTTTAGTGCCTTCGTAAGAACTCGCAGAAATGTTAAAAAAAAAATAGACCCAGGCAAAACCGTTGTCTTTTACGTGCGCAAAATTGTTGATTTTGTTGCTAAGTCCGCATTTCTGCCACTTTTGTTAAGCATCATGCCCTGTTTCATCTCAACATGTACCGTAACATTTGAACAGCGTCAAGGTAATGCATGTAACAATCCGATTAGTATAGTAGTGTAAGTGTAATTTGAAACATTTTGTAGCACGTAATTCGCCTTGTACATACTTCTTGTTTCGTTGTAATTCTTAGCCGGGAAAGTTTAGGAGTGATTTTGATTTGGGAATTAAAACGTTTGTTTCGAAATCCGTCATTGTCCAAGGATAGTTGCGGTATTTGGACGTAAACTTATACAATAGAACATCCGGGAACGGCCGAACAGTTAATTCGTTCCTTTGAAGTTTGTCAGAATTTTGATCCCTAACATTCAATACTATGAAAAAAAAATTGAATAAATTAAACTAAAATTCAGATATTTTTCGCTTTTATAAAGAAGGAAACGAGCGACCTTCCTGGGCGCCAAAATCGATAAAAATGTTTTGACTATATAGTCCAACAAACGTCATTGTTTTACGTGTTAATCTGCGATTTTTGCCTTTTTAACAGCACAAATTTGTCTTGCACTGTGTTTCAACAACACAGAGCCATCTAAAACGTCGACGCCGTTAAGTTAAACGTACAATGAGATTGTGTTTGACCGTAGTGTTCATAGCAAAAATAGCAGCACTTTGTCGTTTCCCTTTAAGTTTGCAAAGTTTCATTGAGTCGACCATAGTGAAAACAAACGTTCGCTTTTTTTCGAGTGTATTTGAAGAATTTCCGTCATTTTGTCTGCAGAATTGATGCTCAGTACGACGAAGTATAGTTGGGTAAACTCATGTTTAGTTCATTATGTGTTTTCGCACTGTTATTTAATGGTAAAATCATACCTTTTTTTAATACTTAATGTATGATTTATTTTATTCATTGTTAATAGTCAGTAATAAAAGCAGCTTTAGAGAGACTCCGTGTTAGTACTCTGTGTCACACAGCAAACTAAAGAGTGCAACTCGATCACGCGCCAGATTCAACAATTAAGGATTAACTTTGTCGTGGTTTTTTACCATTTTAGAGTGGTCTTCGATTGACTGTCAGAATTAATTCACGTTTTCTCTGGTTTTGCCCTTAAAGCTCTCTGTGTTTGTTTAGCAAAACTTACGCCACTTTCTCAGCCAATGGGAAGCAAAACCAATCGTGACTTGCACGCGCGCATTTTCCCGCGCTTTGCATCAGGCTACAGTTATTGCTTTGTACTCTGATTGACTCAATGTGCTGTTTGCGTCTGTTGTAATTGGTCAGAAAAATTATTAAAAATAATACTTATGATAGCTGAGTTAATTTTTTAAATTTAACTTCGTCCCAGAGTGGATAATGTCCGGTCGCGTTGCTATGTTCTGAAACGGCGGAAAACGCGGTATTGTCAAGTGCCTGTACGATCGATCTAAACACACTCATAACAAAACCATCAGTTATCTCTCATGAAAAGAAACACCTCTCATCATTGTTTCCAACGGTTATCCGTTTTCGTTTGTAAAAAATCTTACGAAAACCAACGGACGAACAACCACTAAAGAACCTGAACCCGAAATTAAATCTACTGTGGTTCTGCCATACGTCAAAGGCACATCGGAGGCTCTTCGCCGTTGCCTCTACAACAACAAGGCACTTGACAATACCGCGTTTTCCGCCGTTTCAGAACATAGTAACGCGACCGGACATTATCCGCTCTGGGACGAAGTTAAATTTATTGACCGAGACCCACATTGGTACACCCGTAGGGTTAATCACCCTAACAACATTAACAGGGACAGTGGAATTGAAATTCCTGAAGCGTGGATGCCCACGATCAAACAACGCAACAGCCGATCAGTACCAAAGCGGACCGCAGAGGGAACAATTTCTAGTCTGAACGACAAGGATCGAAATCTTCCAATCAACAACAGCCTAAGCGAGGATCGAAACGCACCAATCACCACCAGCCACGGTGCTTCTTATACTCACACGCAGCCAGTCGACACCATCGCCTGATGAAGACCAGCAGTATAGCGGTCGAAACGTCGCGATCCACATCTTTGTGACTCAATCGTGAGACAAAAGATTAACTCAGCTATCATTTGAAACCACGATGACGAACACCTTTCATAATAATAATAATAATAATAATAATAAATAACAAATAATAATATATCTTTATCCAGGAGGTCGCCGTCACCCGAAGGTGGTTTTCAGGCGAGTCCCGTCAAAGAAGCAAAAATTAAAATGAATAGGGAAGTAAAATAGAATTTAGAAATTTTTGTGCGAAAAACTGCAATTCCCATCGTTCTTCGATAAACTACATTAAACGATATAATTCGTTTTTCAAAAATATTAACCGACTCGCTATTCCTGATATCTAAAGAGTCTCGTTCTATTCCTTAACCCTTTAAAACCCAAATTTTTTTTAACACTTTTGGCGATTTTTTCGATGCAAATAATTGAAAGGGATCTAGATGTCCTATATGAAAGTCTGCCTTGAAACGTTTGCTGCTCTGGAATACCGACGACTCAAGTTTTCTTGTGACGTCACCAATTTGAACCGTTGTTGTTTTGCTCGCGACTGTAACGAGTTGTAATCGGTAGGTTCTCGGTTTATAAGTGTGTTTTCGAGCCATTTTTCACTGCAGAAGTTCCCAAACCTCTAAACGAAGGTAGAGGTGAGAGATAATTTCACGACGACTGGGACGCCAAAAGTGGTCGTGTCGAGTCAAGGCAGCTCATAAGTGAAGTTCATGTCTCTAGCCGTTCTGTGATGGACACAACGCGTACCATATTTGCCAGTAGGTCCGGATTGCTTGACACTAGAAATCAAAATCTACAAAATGAAGATGGCGGGACTTCCATTTCGCCGTGGTATCCAAGTATCCCAGAATGCAATGCGGGCGCCAAAGAGAAAAACAGAGGCTTTCAAAACTTTCTCGAATCAAATGGCTGATGCTCGACTCGTTGTAGGCGTGAGAGGCAAAATTGCAGATAGATGCGTAGTCATGAGATCAAGGTTTGCCCTCATTATAATATTTTGTTTTCCAAAGGAGATTTTGAATTAAAGAATTGAAAGCAAAGATGTGTGTTTTTTAGCTTTGCTCCAGAGCGCATAAAACGGCCATTTTTGGTTTGAAAAACAAATAATGATATGGAACGGAAAACGAAGGTACTTTATTCCCAGTGTATTGGCTCTTAAAGCGTAAAACAGTTACTGGTTGACACTATAAACAGACCATAATAATCAGGTCTAAATTTGAGAGCGTGGGCAATCTTGAAAGCGGTAGGCCTGTCTGTTGTACAAATCCGTACGATATATCGTACACTGGGCGTTAAAGGGTTAAAGTGCTACTATGAAGAAATTCGCATCTTTCCTATCTAAGCCATTTTAAAATAGAAACAAGTAGTCTGTACGAGAAGAAGAATGCTGTTTACTATTTTCAAATATGTCTTTTTGTTCCAGAGATATTCAAGTATGTAAAATATGCAAATTATCCAAGTGATGACGTCATTTTCTCAACAGAATTTTGATCAAATATGATGAAAAAAGATATCTCAGCCAATTTGTATCAGAAATGCTTGATTCGTTGCAGGAAGATTCTACCAGATGTGCTTCACAATATGAGCTTACCAGTATTGTAACCATGGCAACATACTGGGTTCCAGACCTCCCTGATATTAAGAGCTTTGCTAGCCACCTTTAGAATTCTATTTTGATATTTGCCAATGGTGCCTCGTCTTCATGATCCAGCAAGCATGGAAATATGTTAGGTAGAGTTCGCGGCCTTGTTAAATGTTTTTCGAGCTGAAAAACACTTAAATATTGAAATCAGGTTGGGGGGACAGGAACAGAGTGAGTTGCCATGGGAACCGAACAGCCTACCAAGTTTCAATTGACCGAGATAGTTCTATTTGTATATTTGATGTAATATTGGGTTGATACTATGACGTTATAGGTCATCTCATTTGCATATTTTATACATTTTTCAAACTTAAATATCTCCGCAACCAATACAGATATTATATTTACAAACGGAAAACGGTTTTTTCGATCTTTCCTGGAATTCTATGTGATAACACATTTTAACAACGTTTGCTGTAACCTGAATTCTCCAAACCCAGGTCCTTAATACCCGCCGCTTGGAAAACATAACGTCATTGCCACGTTAGATGACGTCAGTGCTTACGTTTGCAGATCAATGAGGAAACTATTTTTAAACTATTATAGCTTTAATAGGTTCGGAGTTCTCTGGTAGAGAAGTTCCCTAAGGTGGATTACGCCCCACTCCCTAACACCTTTATCAGGGTGACAAATTGTCCGCCTTCATCTGTCCAGGAAATATTCCATGGTCCATTCCTTTGTTCCACCCTTCTCTTTACTTTTTTTTCAAACGATTTTAGGTGTTAATCATACACTGAAGCTCTTACTATGTACTTATTGACTGAGTGGGAAGGCCGCGGTTGGGAAAATATTTGGTTTAAGGCCACGCCGTACGGACCGAGCGTAACGAGGTCCGTGCACCATGACCGAGAGCCAAATATTTTCCCGTCTGGACCGACCTGACTCAGTCAATAAGTGTTTTATCAAATGGCCACTTTAGACTCTTCATGAGCACGTAGAAGATGAACTTTTTTTAACAAAAAACTGACATTTTTGCACAGAAAATTGATCTAATATGTTGTTTGTATTTGTTTTCTGGTTGTAAAATCGATTTACATGGTTAGACGCGACGAAATCCTCTTAATTCGGATCGCTCCGGCCGTAAGGTTTTTCCCGGCCCTGCTCGCGCTAAGGCGTACGGCGATCATACGGGAATTTTCTCAATGCTTTCACAATGTTACAAAAACTCGCACAAATTTGCACAGAAAATTGATTTAATATGTTGTTTGTATTTGTTTTCTAGTTGTAAAATCAATTTACATGGTTAGACGAGACGAAATCCTCTAAATTCGTATCACTCGCGCCGTACGGTTTCCTAGCAGGGCCGTACGGTTTTTTCCGGCCCTGCACGCTCTAAGGCGTACGGCCCCCATACGGGCATTTCCTCAATAGTTTCACAGTGAAAGCGCGCGGGGGGCCGTATGGGTCATATGATAAATGTCCTTTCAACCAAATTGTATTATTTAACGTTTGGTTAATGTGCCAGCGTGCGTTCATCGAGATATCAAGCACGCGAGAATTTTGGAGAGCACGAAAGATGCGTAAGAGTTGCTTGAGGCGTAGCCGAGAGCAACTCTAGCTTCTTGAGTGGTCTCCAAACTTCCCGCGTGCTTCATATCTCGATGAACGCACAGCTGACGCACGAACCAATTGTTTTATAACATTTTCAACGCGATAGTTTAAATATTGTGCAAAGAGAAATGTCCTCTGCTACGTCATCAGCACGCACAATAGGAATATGAAGCACGCTCGCGCAATTGAATTTGACTACACGAATTCACCAGCAGTCTGGAAGTAGATATAAAATTACGTCTCCCCCGACCCTCTCCGCTGCTTGTATACAAAGGCCTGGGGGGGGGGGGGGGAGGGGGGGCTGGAAGGCCTCATCATACATATGCCGCGGCTTGTTGGACATAAAGGCACCATGCAGATGTGCCCTCCGCACGAAGTGCAGGACGTTCGGCGACCGGGCATTTGCTGTCTTTTGTTGTAACTAATTACATCAAATATTGATACACCTTCTCCAATTTATATAATCACAATTTTTATAGTAATCCATTTTATCTGTAGAGCGTTTTAGAATAACCTAGTTAATGTAAGCGCTATATAAATATTGCATATTATTATTCATTATTCTTTTTGGTGATGTTACTGATGCTGCCACTCGCTTAGTATCTTGAATATGGCTTCACATTGCTTCTCCTTCCCTCTCATGAGTCTCCTCTCCCCTTTGTGCTAATTATTGCCGGTTAATCATTCATTCTCAGAGCTCTTCTTTCGCGTCGAAGGCTCTGGAAACTCCATATTGATCGTAGCCAAAAACTGCAGGCGCGGATCCGGTGAATCACCCCCCCCCCCCCTTTTTTCTGAGTCCCCTTTCTTTTTTCTTTTTCTTTTTTTTTCTTATCCCTTAAACACCTCAACCAGGCTTTGGTTCTATTACTGACATTATTACAAAACTTCACCCCCCCATTTCAAAATCCTGGATCCGCGCCTGAACTGACTATATAGACTTCAAAGCGCATGCTCAACTACCCAAAATCCATGATGGCGTCGCTGTTTGAAATAGTCCTTGCAGTATGCCTTAGCAAAAGGTTGTAAAGACTCTACATTTCGCTTGCTGTGCCTTTCAATAACACGCGAACTCTGAAGTTCTAATCTCAGCCGACAATTGCGGTTCTCGATGCCCGACATCGATCAAATTTCCAGCGGCTTCCGACTGCAACCGAGAGGCGATGATCGATGATTTATGGCCCATATCAGAAGTGTAGCGGCTGAGTCCGTTGATTTCCTTTACGTTTCTCAGGATATTCAATCGGATAGTTTCAGTTATTTGAGGACCTATCCATCGAAACTTCCCGACTCAGGTTAGACAATTCACCGAATCTTGACTTACGTGGTTTTCTGGAGTTTGGTGTGTTTGATCGATTTTATATTTTCATTTGTTTATGGCTCTGAAACGACCCTTTTCGTTCTTCCTAAACGATGGACCATAAAACACTGAAGGCCGACGGCGTCGAAAATTACATCAATAAATGAACAATTCATGCTTGTTTTGAACTGGACCATCGTCTTTCATCTCATTCCTTTGCACTATTATTAGAGATAAAGAATACGGGATTTATGAGTCTAAACCCCGTATTTAGTGCAGATCATTCTTCAATACTTTTTAATGCAAATGGCTTTTTCGTCCCGGAGTGTGTTCGGAAAGTTTGATTGATAGAAGCCAAAACGCGGTTTGGCGGTTGGCGCTTGAAAATGAAATTCTGTACAATTATGAAAATCGCAGTAAAGGTAGAGCAGAAATCAATTATATTGAAGCTGTTGTTTATTGAAGGAAGGACGTTTTAGGGGTTTCACTCATGTTTGTTTTGTGAATTTTTTTTCGAAGCTAGCTCTTTTCACTAGAGTAACCGTTCAGTTTTTCGCGCGTACCGAGTTGGCCAATCAGAAGCAATTTCATTATTTCAACTGATAACCAATCAGAGCTGGAGCTTGCGTAGAGTTCCCCAGAGCTCTTCTCGCCGTCACGCCCGTTAGACATGCGCAAAAAGGAAGAGCTCTGGGGTCGAGATTGGTTAATCATTGTAAACAGTGGTGTTTAAGTGCCTATGAAGTAAAAAATTTCTTGTTCTAATATGATAGTTTATCATTTTCTGATTCTTAACATAAAGGTTTCAGGCGCGGCCAAGCGATCGTATTACAAAGCTGTGACGTAGGAAATGCTTCAGACGACACGAATGTCTTGGCATTTCCTACGTCATCACCATTGTTCTAAGAAAAGGTTCGTTCCCAGTCCACGGGATACGATTTAATGAATTTTGAGGTTCTTTGAAGAGCAAAAACATTTCGTAATCATGACACAACAAGCTTCAAACAAAATTTTTACTCCACAGTTTATGTGCGCCCATATGCTTTCCTTAAAATGTTTATGAAACTGTGTGGCGCTTTTGGTGGAAAAAATATTTGAAGAAAAATTTTTTTGAGCGCCAAATGATGATAAATATGTTTTTCTCAACCCAACATTGCCAGCACCATGGCAATGTGCATGGCTTGAAAACAGAATACTAAATATTTACGCAGTACAACTGCGAGATGTAGTTCGGCGCGCAACTCGTTTTCCCTTTCGAATAAACATTTTTTGTTTAGAAACGGTTGTAAGTCTAATATCATAGACTGAAACCGCGCGCATATATCGTAGATGAGCGATACCGTGTTACGTTGCAACTGAGCTATGTTTCCGTATTAGCCTGTGACGTCACGCGTACTCTGATTACAGTGAATCACTTGCTGTAGGTACTATTATTCGACTCATTAATAATTCATAAAGGAAAAACAAAAGAAATGTATTATTAATCAATGGTTGTATATCTGATACAACATTCTCCTGATTTACATAAACTCTTTCGTTCTATTTTCTGCGTTGAAATGTCTTGTACTACAAAAATAATCGATGAATATGAACACAGGATCCCGACGTTGAATAAGTAGTTTACAATATTCGCGTCAGTGTTGTATCACATCTACAAACTCTCGGCTTCGCCTCGAGTTTGTAAATAGTGATACAACACTGCCGTTCATATTGTAAACATTAGTTACAAAATGGGCCAATTTATTACAGTAACACTGCAATGACGTAAGTTTCATCGATTGAATCCAATTGATTGAATGCATTCCTTCAAGAAGATTTTGTATTCCTCTTGCTTTCGTGAAAATAGCCAGTTATGCTGATCTGCGCCGATGGGTGTTAAAATTAGACTGGTAAAAAATTTATGATCCGAGCGGTAAATCAAATATTCCCATAAATTAATAATAATAATAATAATAATAATAATAATAATAATAATCTTTATTTATATAGCGTTATTTCTACTAAGAAACCAATAACGCTTTAAAAAATTGATGATAATAATAATAATAAGAAGGAAGAAGAAGAAGAAGAAGAAAATAAATAAACATTTTATGTAACAATTCATCCAATATTTACAAAACAAATAAATAATTACAAAATTATTAAGTTACAAATTATGAGAAAACTGTAGTAATCCTTTTTATTTTAAAAAAGCTTCCAAAAAATGTGACAAAAAATGTAAAAAAAATAAGCTAGAAAAACTTCCTTTATAAAAAGTCTAAAACATCGTATTAGGTAATAAAATAAATAATGTCGACTACAATAATAATAATTATAATTATTATTATTATTTACTTAATAGCGCCTTTTAACATTAAAATGATCAAAAGCGTTTTACATGAATTTAAAAAATATATAAAAATACAATAACTATAGTGAATTATAAGAAATATCTATAAAACCTAATACTAAAAATACACAACTGACCACCCCCCTCCCCTCCCACAAGAAAAAAAATGTATAAAAAGAGCTGTTGCACAGTGTGGGGGCAGCCGAGCATAAAAAGAACGAGCTCCTAATGTAGATAGCATGCGCCCCCTAGGACGGTCCAAAAATAATGAAGAATTTGATCTAAGGGAATAAACAGAACACGACTTAATAGACACTAAGTTGCTAATATAGCTAGGTGACATATTATATATAGCCTTAAATGCAATAATTAAAATTTTAAAATAGATGCGGTAAAACACAGGTAGCCATTGAAGGTTATATGAAGCTGGTGTGATATGATCATACTATTTAGTATTCGTTATTAGCAGGTATTGTGAGTCAGATGTTTTATTCATTGGCGTCAGTTTTTAACTTGCTATTAAAAGTTATTGGAATTTGTGGGAAGTTTGCGGCCTCGAGTTGCGCAAGTCTGTCTCCACAGGAAGCGAAATGATGTCCGAAGTTGCGTGTCAGTCAACTTTTCTATGGAAATACCCAGAATTACTAAAATTAGGCAAGGTCAAATCACATGGATGCCGTATTTATATCTGAAAATTTGCTTGAACAAACATACGATCTGCCCCTAAAAGGCAAAAATGTTTTTTGTGTGTGCCTGGCTTCCGTCGGGCATTTATCATCATGTTAGCACACTGGTGTAAAACGAACTTTTGTTCGTTCGCTGGCCGGAAAGAAGACTCATTTGCATGTAAAATGTGTCAGTACACAATACAGCGGCCCGCTAAGGTCTACCGAGATCGCACTAGACTCTTTCTATATAATCTAGATATATCTCGCCTAGATATATTTCGCTCATATTACGATACATATACTATTTTTTTAAATTGTTAAGCATCGGTGACGTCCCAAAGGATATATGTGAGACGAAAAAGCCGATGTGTCATATCCGATAAGTAACGTGTAAATTTGCTTGCAAATAAATTATACTAGCTGCGGGCAAATCAATCCTAATACTCTTTATTCATTTTATTAACCTAGTTCTCTTATTCCATTTCATGGTTTTTATTGCAAACTTAGAACGTTAATTAAGAGTCAAAGTTCCGACAGTCTAGCGTTTAGGAGTGATCGATAGTTAATTCGGCAGTAATTTCTCTTAAAATAACCACAAAATGTCGCCAGTTTTAAATTGCGGCGCTATATATGGAAATTAATTCTGATGTAAACGTAGTGAGAAAACAATGGACTGGCAAAGAATTAGTAAGCAATATAGCCCGAAAAACTGTTCGGACAAATAATCGCGCGCAATTGTTCTAGTTCGGTAATAATCCAGGTAACATTTAGAGAAGGAAAAGTTATCGATCGCTTGTACTGAAAACGTTTTATTGTCACTCAAGTTGCAAGAGAAGTCTGAACACGTTAAATATTATCTCGTCGGTTTAGCATCCTGTGAAAATCACGCGTGCAAAGGGAACTGAGTGTATTTATTGCACGGCTCAGTTTTGAGATGTACGGACTCACAGCACTTGCCTTTTTACTTGCCACATCAAGTTGTATCCAAGGTAAGACCAGAGGCTTAGACTGTTCTTATGTTGTACGTTATTACTACGCGTTCAAGTTATTCCGCTGAACGAATCAGGTCATGCCCCGCTGTACGACGCAAGGCAGGCTGAAGAAACAGCGGTGTTTTCTGGCTAAGGCCAGAAAACTACAGGAACACAACTTTTTTCAAGTTTTGTTTCCGGTAAACTTGATTATTTATTTCATAGGTTATATATGTTTTGGCTGAGATCAACTAGGTAATTCTTGGTTTTTCGGGAAGGGTAGCCAGCCTCACTTTAGATCAGTACATGAAATTAAAGTAAATCGAATTTATTTCTCAGTCGGACAAGTGATATCTGACAGTGATATCGTCGAGGTCGATCTTTGCCGATGAGCAGCGATGGCGGGAAAACCCGATTCGATGAAATCTTTATTGAAAACTTTGAAGAAGAGAGTTGATTTATTTTACTTGAGTTGGCTGTCAAGTTACTTAGCTGCAAATCATTTAATTTGAGAAGGTTGAAATAAGGTCAACTCAGGCCTTGCTGAGGACGTCCTATGCCGCAATAATACTGTCGCATGGGGCTAGGTTTCAAAAAGACGGTTGGATAAACAAGCAATGCGTGCGAATGAGAAAACCAGATTTTTCGGCGATGTATGGTTCTTTCACACTGTAATTAAAACGTAATTTAAGAATAGAACTCGTCCGGCCCCAGCCTCAGGGCCTGAAACTTTACCGGACTTAAATGGAAGTAAGTGGTACCATTTATGCGGATCGGATCGGATCGAGGGATCAAGCGAAGGCTATAGTTTGAGATTCAACGTTGGCAACCAGTTAACCTTAGGGAGGGAATCATTCCAAATGAACAGCGTGGGTGGAAATTATTTTTCGCAATAAACAAGCAACGACTTCAGAGTTTAGCTTTAACATCCTGCAGTCCGTTGATTTTTCAAAAATCGATCTTCAACTTTTTCACAGACAGCACCGGGCTCGTTGCGAGAAAAATTAATCTCTTTTTTAGCCGTTAAAAAAATTGGATCAGGTACGCGTGTGTGTATACGTGCATATAATTTAATTAATTATATTTCGTAATATCAGTTGAACAGGTAACATGTCACCCTCTTTAGCTATGTCACTCAGACCAAGAACTCATGA